>CM024763.1:86370326-86813944 GCA_014218235.1 Colocasia esculenta
ATGCTCGGAAGCGTCTTGACCAGCATGTCGTCGACGTAGACCTCCATGTTGCGCCCATCTGCTGCTCGAACATCCTGTTGACCAGCGCTGTACGTTACGCCAGCGTTCTTTAGACCAAAGGGCATCCTGGTGAAGTAGTATAACCCTAGGTCCGTGACGACGTGGTGGTGTCTTGGTCCGGGGGATGCATGCTAATCTGGTGATAACCAGAGTAGGCATCCAAGAAGCTAGAAGCTCGTGCCCGGATGTGGCGTCCACTAACTGGTCGATGCGCGGCAGAGGGAAATTGTCCTTGGGCGTTGCCTTGTTGAGATCTTTGTAGTCCACGCACACTTACCATTTGCCGTTGCTTTGCGCACGAGGATCACGTTGGAGATCCATCTTGGGTATTGGGCTTCTCGGAGGAGCCCAACGGACCGACTTTTGACGACGTGATCCTGGATGACAGTCTGCCATTCTCGATTGACAGGTCGCCTCCTTTGCTGAACTGGGGGACCCGCGGGTCCAACCGGAGGCGATGCACCATGACATCAGGAGAAATGCCTGGTAGCTCATCATCAGACCACGCAAACACGTCTAAATGGCTAGTAAAAAAGTCCTGTAGCGTTGCTGTTCGGCATCTGTTAGCAGAGCGCCAATGTAATACGTGCTCGGGGTCATCATCCACCTGAATAGGTAGTAGATCTTCAGCAGGCGTTCCTCGGCTAGTGGAAGGTAATCGGTGGTTTGATCGGTGGGGGCCGCGAGTGGCTACTTGTCTCTTAAGAGAGCACATAGCACTGTCGAGACTCGCGCTGGCACCCGAGCACCTCGCCGATCCCGCTCGGGGTTGGAAACTTCATCTTCTGATGAAGAGACGAAGGTACTGCTCTGATTCTTCCGATCAGCCTCTATCGAGGATGGCGTTGTAGCCTGGCATGTTGTTGATGACCAAGAAGTCCACTACCTTGGTCACAGTCTTCGGCGTCGTCCCTAAGGTGATCGGGAGGCGAATTCTGCCCATGGGCTGTACCGAAACCCCCGAAGCCGAACAGGGCGACTCAACTAGGGTGAGCTGGTTGGTTTTGAGACCCATAAGCACAAAACAGTCGTAAGCCAAGACGTTGGGGGCGCTTCCATTATCTACCAAAATCCGACGCACTTACAATGGTTGATGGTGGCTGAAACGACCAGCGCATCAGTGTGGGGTAGCGACCCCTACAAGGTCTTCGTCCGAGAAGGTTATAGCCTCTTCGGTTGTGTGCGTGCAGGACTGGCGGGATATGGAGCTGGCCTAGGTGCTGGGGGCCTGTCCACGACGTGCACTCGCCTTGCGTAGTCACGTCCTACGAGTGCTCTCTTCGCCCGCGCCGAAGCCTCCCGATCACATTGATTTCTTGCCCGTTGGCTCGTTGTTGATCAGCTGCTCGGGAGTCCGCTCTCGGCATCTGGGGCGTTCTTCATTCCGGCGCACATACCGCCCGAGGTAGCCGCACTTGATAAGGTCTTCAATTTCGTCCTTGAGCTGGCGGCATTCGGAGGTGTCGTGGCCATGGTCGCGATGGAAGCGACAATACTTGGCTTGATCGCGCCTCCGAGGGTCGGAGCGCATCCTCTGTGGCCACCGAACGAATGTTCATTCCTGATCTCTGCCAGGATCTGTTCGGGTGCCACAGTGAGGGGAGTATAGTCGGTGAAGGGGCGCGGTCAGTGCGGTGAGTCACTGTTGCGCCGTCCTTTCTTTCGATCACGGTCGGAGCCGTTGTCGGAAGGTCTCTTCTTGTCTGACGGTTCACCCTACTCTGCTCGGCCTGCAGCCAAGCTTTCTTCGCACGCTCCGTGGCGTTGTGCGATGGAAAGCAGCTCGCGCGGGTGGAAGGTTGCTGGACGCCGAGAGTCCTCTGCAAAAAGCTGTAGCGAGTGCCCTGGATGAGGGCACTAGTGGCTAGAGGGACGTCCAAGCGCGAAATGCGAAGCGCCTCTGTTCGAAACCTTTTGACAAAGTCCCAGAGCGCTTCGCTCTTCTTCTGACGTATGGTCAGGAGGGAAGCCGCCGTGCGCAGCTGTGACTTGCCGCCAAGGAAGTTATCCCTGAAGGATTTCTTCAGTTGGCGATAGGATGAGATGGAGCCCGCTGGCAGAGTCTCGAACCAGGCTCTGGCGGTCTCCTTGAGAGTTGCAGGGAAAGCTCAGCACTTGGCTGCATCTGATGCTCCGTGGAACACCATGTGCGACTCAAAGCCGTGGATGTGGTCGGCCGGGTCGGTAGCACCGTCGTAGGGTGCGATGGTGGGCAGAGGAAGCTTGGGAGAGACCTGGGCATCCAGGATCTCCCCACTGAAAGGGGAGCGGAAGTCTAGGTCATCTTCCGCTGGGGCTTTTCCCTCCGCACGCTGAACCATCGCGTCCACGCGGCGCTCTAGGTCGACCACACGGCGAAGGCGCCTGGCGAGCTCCTGCTCGGAATGGATGGAGCCTTGTCGGCCAGTCCCATGGGAGTTGGCTCCCATAGCCGAGCGCGGCGAACGGGAGGCAACGGTAGAGCGTCGGGGCGAGCGGCCTCGAGGCTCCGGGGCCCGCTCCTCGGACGGGGCTCGGTGTGACCGGCGCGGTGAGTCCGCCTATTGGTCTTGGAACAGGAGGGGCGCGAGATCGTTGATGAGTCGACTCTGCCTGGTGCTTCTGTGGTAAGGAAACCGCCAGCCGGTGGCCTGGCCAACTGGGCTTGTAGGCCCAGGCAGATGCCCGTCAACTGCTGCACCTGGCCCCAGAGTTCAGCCATCCCAGGGCGGTTGCAGGCATGATGGCCGCTGGTGCAGGAGCATCGTTGTTTGCACCAGCAGGGGCGACGTTAACGTCCACGGGAGGGGACCGACGGTGAGACTCCGCGCGTGATTGGCGAGATCTCATCGCCCTGCTCCCGATGTTCTGGTAAGAGGATCGTCCGCGAGCCATGGTTGTGTCCTTCCCACAGACGGCGCCAAAAGTGTGGAGGTCTTTTCTTGTTTGGGCCGGAGCCTGGAGAGCCTACACTTGAAGAAGGGAAGAAGGACGCTGGTGGTGGACGAAAGCCTGCAAAACCAGAAATGGATCAGGGGGGCCCGGTTGAAGAACCGGGGAGAACCCTCCGATGCCTAAGTCAGTAAGTGACTGGAGAGGATGGGAGTTCTCGTGTATGAGGCGTGTTTGTGCAAGGATCAACGTACCTTTGCATGGCGTTATACCTGTGTCTTTTATAGGCATGGGTGCTGAAGCGAACGGATGTAACGTCTCTGGATCGTGCCTGGAAGGGCACCTTGATTGGCGCACGTAACGGGGGGTTACACGTCCAGATGCCCGTTGGAATGCTTAGCATTAACGCGCCTCTTGATAGTGGGGCGTGTGGCCCGCGGCGGTTGTAACCGTTGCTAATACGAAGAGGCTGCTCGGGCGGCCTTGACTGTAGTTCTTGAACAGTTGCTTGTTGGGAGAAGATGAACCTGGTGCTCGATGACCGTGAGGACTGCTCTGGGCCCGAGCAGGACAAGGTTTCTGAAGGCGCTGGGGGCGGTCGTCCGAGGACGGATGAGGCCTAGGACAACACAGTGCCAGTTCGTTTCGTCATGGGCTTATGCGAGCTTTGTTGATGGGCCTGGGTGGCAGGAAGTGACCACCACAATATTATACATCTTTATAAATAATATTTGAAACAAAATATTCACATAAAGAATTGTAATTATGTAATGTAGCTACAGTGTATGTTACTGTAGCTATGCAGTTACAGTAAGTTTATATTTTCTATTTCATTATCTTAAACACTTCATATTATTCTAACATTTTCTGGAGATCTGTAATTAAAATTATTTTAATTTTGCTTTATGCCCAATAAAAAATATACTTATACTAATTATAAAATTTATTTATTTAAATCTGAAAAATCTCTTATCCCCCTCTCCACTATCTCTCTTTCTTCAACATCTATACATTACTGCAAGAGCGTTTGTTATTTTCAACATCTATAAATCTTATGATGTGAGATCTTCACTAGCTCCTACAGTCACATAATAGATGGTCATCATTTTTCATTTATTAGGTGGGTGATTTTCTTACATTTGATGTTGTTGGCATGTACCTGTTAAGACATCTCAATGATAATTAGTTTCTAGGAAAATTTTAAGTGGTTTTCTAGAAATATTTAAAGTTTAATTTTATACTCTCAAGATTATGAAGATTTAAATATTGCTCCCAACTTTTTGACATATGCTCTTGAAGATTTAAATATTACTACTTTTGCACGAATAGAAAGTCTTTATTGTATATTCTTATTTTCTTATACTATTCAATCTTTCTTAGATGTTCTATTCATCTTCATATATTTTACTATGTTTTATATAATGTAATTTTTTACAATAAAAATTATGACTTTATAAATAATATTTTTATTCATCTTAATATTTTATAAACAATTATCGTGCATCGCACGGGTTTTCAACTAGTAATACTAAAACAGAAGTTCATGTTTCCCGCCTAAACTAGATACAAGACACGTGTAATCACCACCAGCTTAAACTTTCGTCTTCCCTGTTCTCTGCAAGGGTGTTTCGTCTTCTCCTTCTCTTATTTCTACGTGTGATGCCTACCCTTTCATCAGTTCCCGGTGAAAAGGTACAGCACGTTTCGCCCTCCCATGTCTGCAGACGCCGTCACCAAGGAGGCGCCTGTGCAGGCACCAACGCCTCCACCAACAGCCACCGCAACTGATGAACTAGAAGTTAAAAGCGCGGAAGCGAAATCAGCCCCCGCCACGGCCGTAGCCCCTGCTAGCGGCACCGGCATCGCTAAGGCACTCCAGAAGCCAGCCCAGCTGGGTAACCTTCCCGCGGGCCTTCGCGTGGTGTGCAAGCACATCAGGAAGAGCCGATCCGCCTCCGCAGCCGTCGCCGCGGTCCCCTCGCCTCCCCCGACCCTGGCTCGGCGGCGGGATGACTCTCTGTTGCAACAGCAGGACGGGATCTAGAGCGCCATTGCCCACTGCAAGATGTCGTTCAACTTCTCAAAAGGTCTGTTCTTTTCTCCTCCCCACCTCGACATTCTTCTTCTTCTACTGCTTACCTCCTCATAGTCCCATGGATCTCACCAAGTGTGCCCTTTCTGCAGAGGCCGAATCCTCACTGCTGCTGCCATCCAAGAGCGAGCTCTGCATTAACAGAATCGTGCTGAAGACGTAGGAGGACTGCGTTTAAACGATCCCGTCCAAGAGTCGTGCCCATGTCTACCAGAAGCAGAAGCAACAGCAACTACTATTGTGCTTGCACCAAGTCTATTTGTACCTTCTACTGCTGCTGTACGTATCATCTGTTGTTGATGAAGACGACAACGGGGTGTCCTCGACGCGGTTGGTCCTTCAATATACATATAAGACAGCTTATCTTGTAGAAGGGAGTATAATTGACCCATTTGGAGATAAAGAAATAAAAATAAAATAAGATCTTCCTACTCCTCAAAAACATGTTCAAAGACCCCTTCTGCAAGGGCCCTTGCAAGCAAGTGTACATCTCCATCCCCACTTTCCTTGGGGATGTATGTTCCCTATCCTTGCAATCCCAGATTTTAAGGTATATATGCAGGTCCCTGTGTGTGGTGGGCATGGGCATGGGCAAGGAACAGGAGCTTTGCACAACCCCCACATCACCCATGCCCATGTGCTGAAGATGATAGAGTGCAGGATGTGCTTCTCATGTCTGCAATGATGTGCAGGTGTTGACAAGTAGAAGGAAGCTGAGCAAAGGTGAGGTGAACTTGAGGCTTGGAAACGGCGCAAGTGTTGCTGCACATACTGTGGGGACAGTGAAGCTCAAGTTACCCTCAGGAGATTTACTTTCATTAGATGATTGCTACTTTGTGCCTAGCATTATTAAGAACATTGTTTCTGTTTCTTATTTAGACAGAATTGGATACAAGTTTACCATTGAGAACAATAGTTGTTTAGTTTATTTAAGAAATAAACTAGTTGCTTTAGCAAATTTGGTAAATGGTTTGTATCTACTTGATGTTTCTTATGCAAATCTCCATGTTGATGTTTCTCCTAAGAGAAGTAAGAATAGTGTGAACACTGCCTACTTGTGGCATTGTAGGCTTGGTCACATTGGCCAGAATAGGCTTCGAAAGTTGCATAAGAATGGATACTTGGATCCATTTGATTATGAATCATATGCAACTTGCGAACCCTGTTTAATGGATAAGTTGACCAAATCTCCATTTAGTGGACATGGAGATAGGGCCAAGGACATATTAGAACTAATACACTCGGATGTATGTGGTCCAATGTCTACCCAAGCCAAGGGTGGCTACTCATACTTCATTACATTCACGGATGACTACTCAAGGTTCGGATTTGTTTACTTAATGAAGTACAAATCTGAAGCTTTTGGGAAGTTCCAAGAATTTAAGAATGAAGTTGAGAAGCAAACTGGAAAAAGTATTAAAATCCTACGGTCAGACCGAGGAGGTGAATACTTGAGTACAGAGTTCACACAATTCTTAAAGAATAATGGTATCCTTTCTCAATGGACTCCTCCCTATACACCACAGATGAATGGTGTATCGGAAAGGAGGAATCGCACCTTGTTGGACATGGTACGATCCATGATGAGCCGTTCGCAGTTACCAGTTTCCCTATGGGGATATGCGCTAGAGTCAGCGGCATATTTACTGAACAGGGTTCCCAGTAAATCTGTGTCTTCTACTCCATATGAGATATGGAAGGGTAGAAAGCCTGATTTTAAACATGTTAAAATCTGGGGCTGTCCTGCCCACGTGAAGAGACACGACCCAGATAAATTGGAATCCAGAACCGATAAGTGCAGGTTTGTTGGATACCCAAAAGAAACGTTTGGGTACTACTTTTACCATCCTGGTGAACAAAGAGTGTTTGTCGCTAGGAGAGCTGTCTTCTTGAAGAGGAGTTCCTTACCCAAGAGGACAGTGGGAGTAAGGTAGATCTAGAAGAGGTTCTAGATCCACAAACTGTGCAAAGTCCACCAGTTGAAACATCGGTTCCGGAACCTGTTCAGAAATATACACACATTCAGCGTAGGTCTGGTAGAGTACCTAGACAGCCTGAAAGATATGTTGGACATATCAGTGAAGGCATGTCTTATAATGAGGATGATGATCCAAAGACCTACCAAGAGGCTGTTGATAGTCCTCAGTCAGGGAAATGGCGAGATGCCATGAATTCTGAGATGCAGTCCATGTACACCAACCAAGTTTGGAACTTGGTAAACTTGCCTGAAGGTATTGTACCTATTGGGTGCAAGTGGATCTTTAAGAGAAAGATCGGTGCAGATGGACAGATCGACACTTATAAGGCAAGGTTGGTGGCAAAGGGGTATCGTCAAAGGCAAGGAATTGACTATGACGAAACTTTCTCACCAGTTGCCATGATAAAGTCGATCAGAATTCTTCTCGCCATTGCTGCATACTTTGATTACGAGATCTGGCAGATGGATGTAAAGACTGCTTTCCTCAATGGAAACATTGAGGAAGAAGTGTATATGATACAGCTTGAGGGTTTTACATCCAAAGAGTGTCCAGATAAAGTATGCAAGCTTCAAAGGTCCATCAATGGATTGAAGCAAGCTTCTCGTAGTTGGAACATAAGGTTTGATGAGGCTATCAAATCTTATGACTTCATTAAGAATGAAGATGAACCATGTGTGTATAAGAAAATCAGTGGGAGTGCTATCACTTTTCTCATACTTTACGTTGATGACATCTTGCTCATTGGGAATGATGTAGGGATGTTATCATCAGTAAAGGTTTGGTTGTCAAAGAACTTCTCCATGAAGGATTTGGGAGAAGCATCCTACGTATTGGGAATACGTATCTATAGAGATAGATCTAAGAGGATGCTTGGCTTGACCCAATCCATGTACATAGATACCATTGTCAAAAGGTTTGGCATGGAAAATTCCAAGAGAGGTCTCATACCAATGAGACATGGGATTAATCTCTCTAAGGAGCAGTCTCCTAAGACTCCTGAAGAGAGGGCAGTCATGGATAGAGTCCCCTATGCTTCGGCTATAGGGTCTATCATGTATGCCATGCTATGTACAAGGCCTGATGTAGCATTTGCTCTAAGTGTTACGAGCAGATATCAGGCAAATCCAGGTGAAACACACTGGATGGCAGTGAAATGTATCCTTAAGTACTTGAGAAGGACTAAGGATATATTTCTGGTTTATGGAGGAGGGGACTTGAAACTTCGGGCATATACTGACTCGAGTTTCCAGTCAGATCCAGATGATAGCAAGTCTACATCTGGGTTTGTGTTCACCTTAAACGGAGGTGCAGTAAGCTGGAAGAGTTCCAAGCAAGAAACCACTGCAAACTCGACGACAGAAGCTGAGTACATTGCTGCAGCTGAAGCCGCCAAGGAGGCAGTGTGGATGAAGAAATTCATCACCGACCTTGGTGTGGTGCCGGGTGACTCTGATCCGATCCCATTGCTGTGTGACAACAATGGGGCCATTGCGCAAGCGAAAGAGCCGCGGTCTCATCAGAAGTCGAAGCACATTCTGAGGCGATTTCACCTGATCAGGGAGATTATCACTAGAGGAGATGTACTGGTGGAAAGAGTTCCTTCAGTTGACAACATTGCAGATCCACTGACGAAGCCTCTGACTCAAATTGTGTTTGAGCGCCACCTAGAGTCTATGGGTTTAAGACATAAAGGTGATTGACTTTAGTCTAAGTGGGAGATTGTTAGTTATGGGTGTCCTCAAGCCAATCATAACTTGTACAATCTTGTTCTTTAATAATAATAATAAGGCTTTTATATTCATTATGTGTAATTCATTTATCGTTTCATTATGAAGTCCATGAATATGTGCAATGGATACTAATTATGATGTGATCATAACAATGGGATTAATGTCCTTTAAACGCATATTCTTAATTGTTCCTAGTCGGAGGATATTCGAGAAGGACATCGAATATCCGGTTAGACTAGTACAGGTTGCACCTGCTCATATGATGAGGGTGATTGGTCTCATAGTCACTTGTGTGGAGACACTAAGGTGAATCTGTAGGTGCTCATTGGAGAATGAGTTCACTGAATGATCCGTTATGAATCGCTGGATGGTAATGTTACCTAACTGTCAACCAGCTAGATTCATTGTCACAGTGGCGTGATTGGTCCTTAGACCTGAGACACCAAGGACACCTTGTTGGTGGACTTCTAGATTTTGACCTTAACTTATAGATCTCTAGCCATGGGGTCTTAATCAGTTAAGTGTTCGGATCTAGCGGAATACCTTCGAAGGTGATTGTGTGGTCAACATGGGATCGCTCGCTCTCGGTAATAAGAGAGTGAATGCTCTAGGGAAAGATGCCTAATAGTCCCTGGCCAGGGCATGACTACTTATCAGAAAAATAGTTTTCTGATATTGTTATGTGGCATCTAATCCAAGTGAGTGCGCGTATTAGGGTTTGACAGTTGACCATACCCTAAGTGCACTCGGGAGCATTGTACGAGCGAAGGATTATAGTCACGTGGTATCTGTTGGCACAAAAGGTTCCTTGAATGGGTTGCTGAACCCCAATGCTTTCCAGGATCAAGTGGTGTTGCTTGGCACCCAACTTGATTGGAAGCCCGGTCAATTATCGTGAGACGATAATTGATTGTGTAATTAATTAATATGAGATATTAATTAATTATAGTAAGTCAATAAAGAGTTATTGGGCTTAATAGGCTGAAAACTGAACTAGCACTTGGGCCTAGAGGGTCACACACAATAGAGTTCCGAGCAGACTGGGCAGGATGACCGATATAGACATTAACTGGGTTTTTATGAAAAACCGCAGAGTCTATATATACACGTGGAGAGTTAAACCCTGGCCCAAGCTCCAGGTCTCTCTCTGGCCGCCTCCTCCTCTCTCTCCTAGGGCGCCCCCACCTCTTCTCTCTCCTGGCACATGGTGGAGTTGAGATCTGGGAGACGCGTGGAGAACGAGGAGATCCCGTCTGCGTCCGGAGCTCGCGTGGATACGTCTAGAGGCCGGACACCTGAACGGCTTGAAGCACCAGCGCCTCCAGCGCTACCTCCTCCCCGGATTCGGGAGTTTTGCAACCCTGCAAAGGTAAAGATCGGATCTTCCTACGCGCGGGTTCTCCGTTTTTGTTCGATTCCGACCGTCGGCAACGATATCTACCTGAGGGAATCGCGCTTTCCACTGTGCTCTGATCGATTCCTTACAGTGGTATCAGAGCCAGGTTGCTGGCTCGATCGGAATCAGCATCATATGAATGTCATTTTATGCATTTTCGTCGATTCGCGTTCTGCATGAATCCCTAATTTTTACCTCGTTCTTGGGTCGCACATGGGATGTGCACTTCCCGTTTGGTATATGGAAGTTGTTCCTGGTACCAAGGGCTTCGCGAAGAACCCTTCGTGGTGTCGTTTGGCCCTCTGTAGAGGCCACACGACCCTCTGCAAGATGCCTTCGTAGTGTAGGTTTCGCTTTCTTGGACAGTCCAAGATGGGGTGATTTTTGCAGGTTTTTGGGGTTTTTTCGAGGATTTCTGGGCGATGGGAGGCAGTCTCCGGCGCCGTCCACGGCCACCGGGGGCGGCGCGGGGGCCGACGGGGCCACCCTCCGTTCGGGCGGAGGGGGCGACCCCGCGCGGGGCGCCCGCGGGACGCTCGCGGGTCGCCCGCGGGCGGACCCCCCCCCCCCCCCCCCCCCCCCCCCCCCCGCGGGTCCCGGGCTGGCGGATCCGATCCGCTCCGAATCCGACCGCACTGGATCCGCCAGACCCAAACCCCTTCCCATTTTTTAGTTTTTTAAATGGTTTTTTAAATTGTTTAAACACCTGAACAATTCTTAAAAAAATTCCAGAAAATTCTGAAATTAGTTTTAAGAGCTTTTAAAATTGTTTTAGCTCTTTGTAAATTAATTTTCAGATGCTTGACCCAATATTTAATTAGTTTAAGGGAATTTTAAAATTGTTTTAGTTATTTCCTATCATCTAATTAATGCATGTTAATTAATTTAAGAATGTGATTCTTGTCAAATTAATTAACAGTAAATTTTGGCGGATTCATGCAACAACGGTGAATGGCGTTTATCTAATGTTGATTAGATGTTATCCATGCTAGCTAAATTGTTTAGTTAAATGGTTTTTAAAATATAATTATTATATTTTTGAAATAAAAGTTATTTCAGAAGTAATTATGTGATAATTGCTTATTGATGCATGTGATGTGTTGATGTGTGGATGAATGATCATGGACTTAGATATCATGTGATGAAGTATATGTATTATGGCATGTGATGTAATTTATGAGGACTGCGTGCCTCCCTCTCTTCCTCTTTTAAATCCGGGTTGTACATTCTATCTCCCTCCTGTTATGTACTCCCCTTGACTTGTTCAAGATTTCTTATTATTATCTATGTATATTTATGGGCATGCGAACTCAATTTAATGTTACTTGTAATTTTAAGAAGCGGATTGGTGGAGATGGAGGAGAGTACCATGCAAGGCCTTCCTGGAGATAGAATTACATCAAGCAAAAGCATTCGATGCGGGACTGCCATATGTTTGTCATGTTTGTGGATTACCAACTGGCTCTGGTAATGCCACTTTAGGTTAAAGTCTATGATCATCCATTGTTTTTCTTCATATATATGATATATGTGGAATGTGCTATGATATATATAATTAAATATATAATATTCCAAATTCTATATATCAATAGCACGCAGATATAGAGACCAAGATAAAATATGTCAAAATCCCTCCTCGTTCAAACTTTAAGCCGTAGCGTAATCATTTAGAATGAATTACGTGGCCCTCCATCATTATAGTTTTAGGATTGCCATTAGATCGGGCAAGTTTGTTGTGCTATCCACAAGACTTGCCAAATCTGATGACAGACTAAAACTATGGCATGGTGATGCCTTAAACAGGGTAGAGGAACGGTGTAGCTTTGTTGTGCTATCCACAAGGGCTATATCCAAATCTATGCTCGTTACGTAATGATGGCACTGCTTAGACTGTATTTAATGACTTGTTGTGCTATCCACAATGTCATTAAAATTCAGGGGCCAAAATAAGATCGGATATTGCAAGAGTTGCAAGTGTCAAGAGTTGACCGCTTTCAGATCATAGTATGGTTTGTTGTGCTATCCACAAGATCATGCTATGAGTCTGTAAGATTCTGATCCCCACTAGGAGACCGTCGGAGTCTCCCATTCTGTATATCTGAGGGTTACACAGTCTGTCGAAAAATAGTGGGAGCTAATCTTGATTCAAGTCCTAATCTAGATTTTATTATTATTATGAACATCTGCTAATTGTGTTTACATTTCCTTTATAGGCAAAAATGTCGTCAAGTAACCCACTTCGTGGCATACTGGATGCCAACAAATTGACAGGCCCGAACTACTCGGATTGGCTCAGGAACCTGAAGATTGTCCTCAGGTCTGAGCGCATTGCCTATGTCCTGGAAGGTGAGATCCCCGCTGAACCACCTCTAGATGCACTTGAAGGGGAAACACTTGAATTTGCGAAGTGGAAGGAGGATTCCACTCTAGCCCAATGCTACATGCTTGCCTCAATGAGCATTGAGTTGCAAAGGCAGCATGAGAACATGGATGCTAGATCCATCATGCAGCACTTGCAGGAGCTCTTTGAAGAGCAGAGCAGGGTGGAGAGATATGAGATATCCAAGGCCCTGTTCAGAGCTCACATGGCAGAGGGGTCTTCAGTACAGACTCATGTGCTGAAGATGATAGAGTGGATTGAGAGGCTCGAGGGGCTTGGTTTTCCTCTTGACAAGGAACTGAGCACGGACCTCATTCTCCAGTCACTTCCAGATTCATATTCCCAGTTCATTGTAAACTTTACAATGAACAAGATTGAGGTGAGTTTAGCTGAGATGCTCAACATGCTGAAGACTGCTGAGGGCAACCTTAAGAAGGAAAAGCCCACTGTTCTCATGGTTGGAAAGTCCAACAAAAAGAGGAGAGCAGTGCAAGCCTTCAAGAAAGGCAATGCAAAGAAGCAGTCCAAGCAGAAGCAAAAGAAGGACATAAGCAAAGGAGAAGAAAAGGGCGAGTGCTTCCACTGCAAGAAGAAGGGGCACTGAAAAAGAAATTGCAAGGACTACCTTGCAACGAAGGCTCAGGAGAAGAAGAAGCTTGGCGAAGCTTTAGGTATCTATATGATAGATCTTCACTTGTCTTTTAGAGATTCTACATCTTGGGTTTTAGACACTGGATGTGCTTCTCATGTCTGCAATGATGTGCAGGTGTTGACAAGTAGAAGGAAGCTGAGCAAAGTCGAGGTGAACTTGAGGCTTGGAAACGGCGTAAGTGTTGCTGCACATACTGTGGGGACAGTGAAGCTCAAGTTACCCTCAGGAGATTTACTTTCATTATATGATTGCTACTTTGTGCCTAGCATTATTAAGAACATTGTTTCTGTTTCTTGTTTAGACAGAATTGGATACAAGTTTACCATTGAGAACAATAGTTGTTCAGTTTATTTGAGAAATAAACTAGTTGCTTTAGCAAATTTGGTAAATGGTTTGTATCTACTTGATGTTTCTTATGCAAATCTCCATGTTGATGTTTCTCCAAAGAGAAGTAAGAATAGTGTGAACACTGCCTACTTGTGGCATTGTAGGCTTGGTCACATTGGCCAGAATAGGCTTCGAAAGTTGCATAAGAATGGATACTTGGATCCATTTGATTATGAATCATATGCAACTTGCGAATCTTGTTTAATGGGTAAGTTGACCAAATCTCCATTTAGTGGACATGGAGATAGGGCCAAGGACATATTGGAACTAATACACTCGGATGTATGTGGTCCAATGTCTACCCAAGCCAAGGGTGGCCACTCATACTTCATTACATTCACGGATGACTACTCAAGGTTCGGATTTGTTTACTTAATGAAGTACAAATCTGAAGCTTTTGGGAAGTTCCAAGAATTTAAGAATGAAGTTGAGAAGCAAACTGGAAAAAGTATTAAAATCCTACGGTCAGACCGAGGAGGTGAATACTTGAGTACAGAGTTCACACAATTCTTAAAGGATAATGGTATCCTTTCTCAATGGACTCCTCCCTATACACCAAGGATGAATGGTGTATCGGAAAGGAGGAATCGCACCTTGTTGGACATGGTACGATCCATGATGAGCCGTTCGCAGTTACCAGTTTTCCTATTGGGGATATGCGCTAGAGTCAGCGGCATATTTACTGAACAGGGTTCCCAGTAAATCTGTGTCTTCTACTCCATATGAGATATGGAAGGGTAGAAAGCCTGATTTTAAACATGTTAAAATCTGGGGTTGTTCTGCCCACGTGAAGAGACATGAACCAGATAAACTGGAATCCAGAACCGATAAGTGCAGGTTTGTTGGATACCCAAAAGAAACGTTTGGGTACTACTTTTACCATCCTGGTGAACAAAGAGTGTTTGTCGCTAGGAGAGCTGTCTTCTTGGAAGAGGAGTTCCTTACCCAAGAGGATAGTGGGAGTAAGGTAGATCTAGAAGAGGTTCTAGATCCACAAACTGTGCAAAGTCCACCAGTTGAAACATCGGTTCCGGAACCTGTTCAGAAATATACACACATTCAGCGTAGGTCTGGTAGAGTACCTAGACAGCCTGAAAGATATGTTGGACATATCAGTGAAGGCATGTCTTATAATGAGGATGATGATCCAAAGACCTACCAAGAGGCTGTTGATAGTCCTCAGTCAGGGAAATGGCGAGATGCCATGAATTCTGAGATGCAGTCCATGTACACCAACCAAGTTTGGAACTTGGTAAACTTGCCTGAAGGTATTGTTCCTATTGGGTGTAAGTGGATCTTTAAGAGAAAGATCGGTGCAGATGGACAGATCGACACTTATAAGGCAAGGTTGGTGGCAAAGGGGTATCGTCAAAGGCAAGAATTGACTATGATGAAACTTTCTCACCAGTTGCCATGATAAAGTCGATCAGAATTCTTCTCGCCATTGCTGCATACTTTGATTACGAGATCTGGCAGATGGATGTAAAGACTGCTTTCCTCAATGGAAACATTAAGGAAGAAGTGTATATGATACAGCCTGAGGGTTTTACATCCAAAGAGTGTCCAGATAAAGTATGCAAGCTTCAAAGGTCCATCTATGGATTGAAGCAAGCTTCTCGTAGTTGGAACATAAGGTTTGATGAGGCTATCAAATCTTATGACTTCATTAAGAATGAAGATGAACCATGTGTGTATAAGAAAATCAGTGGAGTGCTATCACTTTTCTCATACTTTACGTTGATGACATCTTGCTCATTGGGAATGATGTAGGGATGTTATCATCAGTAAAGGTTTGGTTGTCAAAGAACTTCTCCATGAAGGATTTGGGAGAAGCATCCTACGTATTGGGAATACGTATCTATAGAGATAGATCTAAGAGGATGCTTGGCTTGACCCAATCCATGTACATAGATACCATTGTCAAAAGGTTTGGCATGGAAAATTCCAAGAGAGGTCTCATACCAATGAGACATGGGATTAATCTCTCTAAGGAGCAGTCTCCTAAGACTTCTGAAGAGAGGGCAGTCATGGATAGAGTCCCCTATGCTTCGGCTATAGGGTCTATCATGTATGCCATGCTATGTACAAGGCCTGATGTAGCATTTGCTCTAAGTGTTACGAGCAGATATCAGGCAAATCCAGGTGAAACACACTGGATGGCAGTGAAATGTATCCTTAAGTACTTGAGAAGGACTAAGGATATATTTCTGGTTTATGGAGGAGGGGACTTGAAACTTCAGGCATATACTGACTCGAGTTTCCAGTCAGATCCAGATGATAGCAAGTCTACATCTGGGTTTGTGTTCACCTTAAACGGAGGTGCAGTAAGCTGGAAGAGTTCCAAGCAAGAAACCACTGCAGACTCGACGACAAAAGCTGAGTACATTGCTGCAGCTGAAGCCGCCAAGGAGGCAGTGTGGATGAAGAAATTCATCACCGACCTTGGTGTGGTGCCGGGTGACTCTGATCCGATCCCATTGTTGTGTGACAACAATGGGGCCATTGCGCAAGCGAAAGAGCCGCGGTCTCATCAGAAGTCGAAGCACATTCTGAGGCGATTTCACCTGATCAGGGAGATTATCACTAGAGGAGATGTACTGGTGGAAAGAGTTCCTTCAGTTGACAACATTGCAGATCCATTGACGAAGCCTCTGACTCAAATTGTGTTTGAGCGCCACCTAGAGTCTATGGGTTTAAGACATAAAGGTGATTGGCTTTAGTCCAAGTGGGAGATTGTTAGTTATGGGTGACCTCAAGCCAATCATAACTTGTACAATCTTGTTCTTTAATAATAATAATAAGGCTTTTATATTCATTATGTGTAATTCGTTTATCGTTTCATTATGAAGTCCATGAATATGCGCAATGGATACTAATTATGATGAGATCATAACAATGGGATTAATGTAACGTCGTGTGCTTTTCGGATCCATGCGGTTCATGTGTATTGTGGTTGTGGCGGCCGTTGTGAGGCCAATGTGAGTTGGTTGTGTGGAATGTATGGTGTGGATGTGTGGCTTGAGCAGGTGAAGTGCAGGTTTGGTCCTGAAATGAAATAGGACATGCTGCAGTTCAATTGGAGTTGGCGGCCAGGGGTGGCCGTTGACTGGTTGGCGTCCAGGTAAGTGGACGTTGACTGCATGATCTTGGCGGCATTGGATGTGGACGTTTAGAGTGGCGGTTGTTCTTGGCGGCAGAGGGGTTGACGCCAACCTGAGAGTTCTACAGGTTAAAGGGTCACCCGAGGACAGGTTTCTTACCCTGTTCTCCTTCTCTCTTGCCCCAGCTTGTTGCCCCCGTGTCCCTAAAGCTTCTAGCAGGTATTAAAGGGTGCTTGGAGGATCGTAGAACGCGTGGCGTTGCCGAATTGCGCGAGGAAACGCCGGGGCGTGGTGCAATTCCCGTGGGAGCTCGCGGAGGGTTCGGTGTGAACCGGGAGATTGCGAGAGGTTCTAGCGTGTTCTAAGGTAGGGGACGAACCCGTTTAACTCCGTAGAAACATTAAAACACGACGTAACCACCTGAATCAGCATGATAATGCATTTTCGGATTAAGTTGCACCATGCGGGGATAATGGGTGGTTTGAGTAATTTAGTAAGCGAAGCATGCTGTAATGGGTTGTTTTGGGTTCCTGCATGTTAAAAGAACTGTTTCGGTATGTTTTTCTATAGTTTTAACTGTTGGAAAACCCGTAGAGCCGGATTAGGGTTTCTGCAGGGTTAGAGGCCGAAGAACTTGGCGTCAACATCGTTTATGGCCAAGCTCATCAGCCAGGATGTAGACGGCCAGATCCCTTGCCGTTGACTTCTGGTAAGCGGTAGTCGATGTTGCTGCCTACTGGTTATAAACAGGAATGACTAATTATGGTATTTATCGATAATGCATGTGTGTTGGCACATGAGGTGCACTGAGTGCACATGGTTCTCGTGTTTAGCATACAAGGTAGGCGGCTAGTTACTTACCTTTGTGGCTGCGCGTTGTTTACGCAAGTCCAGTGGGGTTCACGTGTAGTGGACCATGGTTACTTGAGGTTTACGTGAGGGTTCACGTGGTTTTGTGTACGTGGCGAGTAGTACGACGCCTACCGTGGTTACCTCTCCAGTTGGGTGCCCCAGGTTCTTTGTGAGCCAGGCTGTTAGCTCGGGGCTTTGTCCCGGTACTTGTGTTGTACCGTCGAGGTTTGTGTCGTCTGACCTGGACACCCTCACTCTTGTGTTTGAGTAGCACGTCCGGCTGAGGGAAAGACGACAGTGAGACAGTGACACTTGTGTTTGCCTTTAGTCACTTGTAGCGCGCTCGTAGTTGGGGGTACGGACACCAGTAGTCGACACTGATCCCCAGCTAGTCCTTTTCCAGTGCCTCACTCTAGAGAGCCCGGGCCAGGGTCTCCTGAGGTGTCAGGCATGGGCCTACGACCGTGTGGTCCGCAGGTGGTGGTGTTTAGTTGGTCTCCACAGTTGCTTGACCTTTTCACGTGGAGCGGCAGCTGGACCTTTCGTCTGTGGCTGCGAGACTGAGAGGTAGACCTGTGTTAGCTTGTCGAGTCAGTTTCTGGTGTCACGAACCAGTTCACGTGGCTCGTGTTTGGCTGTCTCTACTTTAACTTGTACACCTGTACTGGTTTGCCGTTTAATTATTAAAGTTATTTCTCGTAGTCGGTAGACGGTGAGTACTTTTACAGCTTTAATATCATGTTTAGCTATTCTATAAATTGTTGGCATTGTATACTGCTTTCGTACCTGTGGTTTTGGTTTGCTCGGTGTTGGGGGAGTTCCCTACTGAGCCAGTGACTAGCGAGGCTCACCCCTACCCCCACAGGTGAGAGCGAGGAGGATGTTTCACGACCGTCGTCCAGTTCGGAGCTGCGT
This sequence comes from Colocasia esculenta, assembly GCA_014218235.1. Classification (NCBI taxonomy): domain Eukaryota; kingdom Viridiplantae; phylum Streptophyta; class Magnoliopsida; order Alismatales; family Araceae; genus Colocasia; species Colocasia esculenta. The sequence goes on from CM024763.1 coordinate 86,388,742, forward strand.
CGTAGCGGTGCAGGGTCAGTACCTCCAGCTGTGTAGTGGCAGCTCCAGCAGTGTAGCTTAGTTAGTTGTTTATTTTCTTCAGTTGTACCTCGGGATATGCCCCAGGCTCTTGTACTTCTTTTCAGTTTTTGTAAAAATTTGGCTATGTAACTTGTGAATTATATATATATGGTGTGTTCCTTGTGTTTACACTGACTGTGGTTTGGTTTCCCTTGCGAGGCTTCGGCCCGTTCGCGAGAGGCGGACTCGGATCAAGTACGTTATCGGTTTAACGGGCTTGGCCGAGGCATTCCGCCACAGTTGGTATCAGATCAAGGTCCGTGTTAATATAAGGGAACTAGAAAGATACATAGCCTTATTTCGATCTTTGTACACTGCTGGTAGGGACCCTGGTTTTTGATAATTTGTTGTTTTGATTATTGTTTGGTGTTTTGTTTATGTAGAAATTTCTGGAATGGCTGATAGAAGAGATTGGGGTGGTGGAGGAGATGATCCAGAGGAAAGCACCCAGCGTATGATAGAAATAATTTGGGAAAGCCTCACAAATATTCGGGCAAGGATGGATCAGTAGGCGCCGGTACCACCGGTTGCAGTACCACTTGGGGATGGAGAGGCTGTACCTGTAGCTCCAGTTCCGTCGAGAGTGGAGGTACCTTTTGCAGCACCTGTGCCACCACCACCACCAGTGCTGATAGCAGATGAACTAGTGATGTAGGTGGAGAAGTTTTTGAGATTGCAGCCACCTACTTATTCAGGAGGGCCGAATCCACATACAACAGAGCACTGAGTTCATGAAATTGAGAGGGTCTTTGCGACTATGAGGTGTCCGGCAGCAGATAGAGTGGTGTTAGCTGCTTATCAGTTGAGGGGCTTTGCCTTGGAATGGTGGTGACTGAAGATGCAGACCACCTTTGCAGGCAAGACGGAGGAAGCCATTACTTGGTCGGAATTTCTCGATGTATTTAACGATACATTCTTTCCGATTCAAGTACAACAAGTAAAAAGAGAACAGTTTCGGACTCTTCAGCAAGGTAATTCTTCAGTTCTAGAGTACCAAATGAGATTTATGGCACTTAGCCGTTATGCGCCTTATGTGGTTTCAGATAATAATATGATGGTTGAGTACTTTATTAGAGGCTTGAGAGTGGAATTGCAGGATGCGATAGTACCTCTTATGTGCAAGACAGTGGAAGAAGCAGCTCAGAGAGCAGCTACTTTGGAGAGGTCTATTCGGACTCGTCAGGTGGGCGAGTCAGGTTCAGGTAGTTTCTGGCTACCGCAACAGTCAGTGGGTGCAAGCAAAGGTAAAGCACCAGCAGGACCTTCTTCATCAGGTTTTGGTAAATGGGGTCAGAAGTTAAAGCAAGCATTTAAAGGAAAAGGAAGAGAATGGGGAGATTGTCCGCAGTTCCAGCAGGGCCGAGGTAGGCCTGAGGTGGAGGAGTCGCAGCAGAGTACTGCCAGACAGCCTGTTACTCCACCAGGATATAGATGCTATAATTGTAATCAGCCGGGACATTTGATCCGCAATTGTCCCTATCCAAGAGAGTATGGATATGGTAGAGGTGTGCAGCAGCAGCAGCAGCCTCAGCAGTTTCAGCAGCCACAGTCAGGTCGTGGCAGAGGAGCACCGCAGCAGCGAGGAAGAGGCCGGGTTATGGCTATCACCCGAGCCCAGGCGGAGGCATCGAATATGATAGAAGGTACTTTACATCTTTATGAATATTTAGCAAGAGTTTTATTTGATTCGGGTGCCTCTCATTCTTTTATTTCCGAAGAATTTCTGGATTGTATAGCTCATCCTTTAGAAGAGAAATCTTGTGAGTTGGTAGTGGAGGTTCCTTCAGGTGAGTTCTTGCTCACTTCGAGCTATGTAGATGAAGCTCCTGTTATGATTGAAGGGAATCAGATGCCAGGTCGATTGTATGCCCTGCAGTTGTCAGATTATGATATTATTTTGGGTATGGACTGGCTTGAGATGTATGGAGCAATGTTAGATTGCAGAAAGAAAAGGATCAGGTTTTGTCATCCTAATGGTGTGGTATTTGAATATCAATGTATGTCTTTTTATACCTCCAAGTTTCTAATTTCTGCAATTAAAGCTAGAAAGTTGATAAATGCTGGATGTGTGGCTTATTTAGCCTCGGTAAGTTTGGTACAAGCTAGCCAGCCAGTGGAAGCAGTTCCCGTGGTTAGGGAATTTGCTGATATTTTTCCTGAAGATTTGCCTGGTTTAGCTCCACATAGAGAGGTGGACTTTACTATTGAGTTGCTGCCAGGTACCATGCCGATCTCTAAAGCTCCATATCGGATGGCACCAGCAGAACTTAAGGAATTGAAAAAGCAGTTAGAAGAATTGTTGCAGAAAGGGTTTATTAGACCAAGTCATTCCCCGTGGGGAGCGCCGGTTTTATTTGTGAAAAAGAAAGATGGAAGTTTTCGAATGTGTATTGATTATAGAAAGTTGAATGATGTAACCATCAAGAATAAGTACCCGTTGCCGAGAATAGATGATCTATTTGATCAGTTGCAATCAGCAAAGGTAATTTCTAAAATTGATTTGAGGTCCGGGTATCATCAGTTGAGAATTAAAGAGGAAATATAGATAAGACAGCTTTCAGAACCAGATATGGTCACTTTGAATTTGTGGTTATGCCATTTGGGTTGACTAATGCTCCTGCAGGTTTTATGGATCTGATGAATAGAATTTTTCATCCATATTTAGACCAATTCATTGTGGTCTTTATCGATGATATTCTGATTTATTCAGCATCTGAAGAGGAGCATACAGCTCATTTGAGGTTTACCCTGCAGTTGTTAAGGGATAACCAGTTGTTTGCCAAATTCAATAAGTGTGAATTTTGGCTGAAAGAAATTCAGTTTTTGGGTCATGTTATCTCAGCTAAAGAAGTAGCAGTGGACCCAAGTAAAGTGGAAGTAGTGATGAGATGGGAAGTGCCTAGGACAATAACCGAGATTAGAAGTTTTCTGGGATTAGCAGGTTATTATAGGCGCTTTATTCAAGATTTTTCTAAGATTGCGGCACCTATGACTAAATTGACCAGGAAAGGTGTGCCATTTGTGTGGTCCGGTGAATGTCAGAAAAGTTTTATGGAATTGAAAAAGAGACTTACATCAGCACCTATATTGACATTACCGGCTGGGAGCGGTGGTTTTGTATTGTATGCTGATGCTTCAAGGAGAGGGCTTGGCGCAGTGCTTATGCAGCGTGGTAAAGTGATAGCATATGCATCGAGGTAATTGAAGTCGGCAGAGGAGAATTCCCCCACTCATGATTTAGAATTGGCAGTTGTTGTGTTTGCCTTAAAAATGTGGAGGCATTATCTGTATGGCGAGAGATTTGAGATCTTTACAGATCATAAAAGTTTAAAGTATATCTTCTCGCAGAAAGATTTGAATCTTCGTCAGCGCAAATGGATTGAGTATTTGAAGGATTATGATTTCAGTTTGGCTTACCATCCGGGTAAGACCAATGTTGTAGCTGATGCCTTGAGCAAAAAAGCATATGTAAGTTTGATGATGATTAAAGAGTGGAAGCTGTATGAAGAAATAGTGGAGAACTCCTTGTATGTGCCCAGTAGTCAGCGACGGGCAATACTAGCTGCTAGTGCTGTAGAGCCGTCTTTGTATTGGCAGATAGTTGAAGCTCAGAGAGCAGATGCCAGTTTGGCTGAAATTGTGAAAATGGAAGGAGTTACCATTGATGATAATTATGTGTTCAGGCTTAGAGGCAGGTTGTTTGTTCCTGCAGAGAGAGAGGTGAAGCAGCGAGTGTTGGAAGAGGCTCATAAATCTAGGTACACTATTCATCCGGGTAGTATTAAAATGTACCATGATTTGAGAAAGTATTTCTGGTGGCCTCTTATGAAGAAAGAAATAGTAGAATTTGTTGCAAGATGTGCTATCTGTCAACAGATTAAAGCAGAACATCAGAAGCCTGGAGGTTTGTTGCAACCATTGCCCATTCCACAGTGGAAGTGGGATGATATTGCTATGGATTTTGTGGCAGGTTTACCGAGATCGAGTTCTAGGCATAATGGAATATGGGTATTTGTTGACAGATTAACCAAGGTATGCAAATTAGTGGCAGTAAGTATGTCTTGGACAGTGGACAGATTAGCAAATATTTATGTTGAAAAGATTGTTCCACTGCATGGTATTCCGAAGACTATTGTGTCTGACAGAGATCCAAGATTTACTTCTGGTTTTTGGAGAAGTTTGCAGAAGGTGATTGGTACTGAGTTAAGATATAGTTCCGCTTATCATCCCCAGACAGATGGTCAGACAGAGAGGACTATCCAGACAATTGAAGATATGTTGCGGGCTTGTTGTTTGGTTTGGGGAGGTAGCTGGTAGCATCATTTGGGTATGGTTGAGTTTGCCTACAATAATAGTTATCATACCAGTCTTGGGATGACACCGTATGAAGCTTTATATGGAAGACCATGTAGAACCCCCTTGAACTGGCATGAAGTGGGAGAAAGGCAGTTAGTGGGTCCTGAATTGATTTAGCAAACCACTAAAGTAGTGAAGCTTATTAAAGAAAAATTGCAAGCAGCTCAAAGCAGGCAAAAGAGTTATATAGATGTCCGGAGAAGACCACTTCAATTTGAGGTGGGAGATTTTGTCTTCTTGAGGGTTTCCCCGAGTAAAGGTATTATGAGATTTGGCAAGACTGGAAAATTGAGTCCAAGATATGTGGGACCTTTTCAAGTGATTGAAAGAATTGGGGAAACAGCTTATAGGCTGGATTTACCAGCAGATTTTGCAGATGTGCATGATATTTTCCATGTTTCTATGTTGAGAAAATGTATTGAAGATCCAGCTCAAATAATCAGATATCAAGGTGGTGACCTGAGGCCGGATATGACTATGCCAGAATACCCGGTGCAGATCACAGATCGAAAGATAAAGAAGCTGAGAAATAAAGAAATTGAGCTAGTTAAAGTGAGATGGGAAAATAGGTTGGGAGGTGAGGATACCTGAGAATTAGCCGAGGAAATGGCTAAAGGGTATCCCTATCTGTTTGAATAAGCTTTTGTATTTCTTTTTAGATGATAGTGTTTGTAAATGTGTGTATGTATAAATTGTTTAACTTTGAGTTGTGTTATGAATTTCGAGGTCGAAATTTTCTTTTTAGATGATAGTAATGTAACGTCGTGTGCTTTTCGGATCCATGCGGTTCATGTGTATTGTGGTTGTGGCGGCCGTTGTGAGGCCAATGTGAGTTGGTTGTGTGGAATGTATGGTGTGGATGTGTGGCTTGAGCAGGTGAAGTGCAGGTTTGGTCCTGAAATGAAATAGGACCTACTGCAATTTAGTTGGAGTTGGCGGCCAGGGGTGGCCGTTGACTGGTTGGCGTCCAGGTAAGTGGACGTTGATTGCATGATCTTGGCGGCATTGGATGTGGACGTTTAGAGTGGCGGTTGTTCTTGGCGGCAGAGGGGTTGACGCCAACCTGAGAATTCTGCAGGTTAAAGGGTCACCCGAGGACAGGTTTCTTACCTTGTTCTCCTTCTCTCTTGCCCCAGCTTGTTGCCCCCGTGTCCCTAAAGCTTCTAGCAGGTATTAAAGGGTGCTTGGAGGATCGTAGAACGCGTGGCGTTGCCGAATTGCGCGAGAAAATGCCGGGGCGTGGTGCAATTCCTGTGGGAGCTCGCGGAGGGTTCGGTGTGAACCGGGAGATTGCGGGAGGTTCTAGCGTGTTCTGAGGTAGGGGACGAACCCGTTTAACTCCATAGAAACGTTAAAACACGACGTAACCACCTGAATCAGCATGATAATGCATTTTCGGATTAAGTTGCACCATGCGGGGATAATGGGTGGTTTGAGTAATTTTGTAAGCGAAGCATGCTGTAATGGGTTGTTTTGGGTTCCTGCATGTAAAAGAACTGTTTCGGTATGTTGTTCTGTAGTTTTAAAGGTTAGAAAACCCGTAGAGCCGGATTAGGGTTTCTGCAGGGTTAGAGGCCGAAGAACTTGGCATCAACATCGTTTGTCGCCAAGCTCATCAGCCAGGATGTAGACGGCCAGATCCCTTGCCGTTGACTTCTTGTAAGCGGCAGTCGATGTTGCCGCCTACTGGTTATAAACAGGAATGACTAATTATGGTATTTATCGATAATGCATGTGTGTTGGCACATGAGGTGCACTGAGTGCACATGGTTCTCGTGTTTAGCATACAAGGTAGGCGGCTAGTTACTTACCTTCGTGGCTGCGCGTTGTTTACGCAAGTCCAGTGGGGTTCACGTGTAGTGGAACATGGTTACTTGAGGTTTACGTGAGGGTTCACGTGGTTTGTGTGTGACGTGCATGTAGTTTTGTGTACGTGGCGAGTAGTACGACGCCTACCGTGGTTACCTCCCCAGTTGGGTGCCCCAGGTTCTTTGTGAGCCAGGCTGTTAGCTCGGGGCTTTGTCCCGGTACTTGTGTTGTACCGTCGAGGTCTGTGTCGTCTGACCTGGACACCCTCACTCTTGTGTTTGAGTAGCACGTCCGGCTGAGGGAAAGACGACAGTGAGACAGTGACACTTGTGTTTGTCTTTAGTCACTTGTAGCGCGCTCGTAGTTGGGGGTACGGACACCAGTAGTCGACACTGGTCCCCAGCTAGTCCTTTTCCAGTGCCTCACTCTAGAGAGCCCGGGCCAGGGTCTCCTGAGGTGTCAGGCACGAGCCTGCGACCGTGTGGTCCGCAGGTGGTGGTGTTTAGTTGGTCTCCACAGTTGCTTGACCTTTTCACGTGGAGCGGCAGCTGGACCTTTCGTCCGTGGCTGCGAGACTGAGAGGTAGACCTGTGTTAGCTTGTCCGAGTCAGTTTCTGGTGTCGCGAACCAGTTCACGTGGCTCGTGTTTGGCTGTCTCTACTTTAGCTTGTACACCTGTACTGGTTTGCCGTTTAATTATTAAAGTTGTTTCTCGTAGTCGGCAGACGGTGAGTACTTTTACAGCTTTAATATCCTGTTTAGCTGTTCTATAAATTGTTGGCATTGTATACTACTTTCGTACCTGTGGTTTTGGTTTGCTCGGTGTTGGGGGAGTTCCCTACTGAGCCAGTGACTAGCGAGGCTCACCCCTACCCCCACAGGTGAGAGCGAGGAGGACGTTTCACGACCGTCGTCTAGTTCGGAGCCGCGTCGTAGCGGTGCAGGGTCAGTACCTCTAGCTGTGTAGTGCCAGCTCCAGCAGTGTAGCTTAGTTAGTTGTTTATTTTCTTCAGTTGTACCTCGGGGTATGCCCCAGGCTCTTGTACTTCTTTTTAGTTTTTGTGGAAATTTGGCTATGTAACTTGTGAATTATATATATAAATAGTGTGTTCCTTGTGTTTACACGGACTGTGGTTTGGTTTCCCTTGCGAGGCTTCGGCCCATTCGCGGGAGGCGGACTCGGATCAAGTATGTTATCGGTTTAACGGGCTTGGCCGAGGCATTCCGCCACAATTAATGTCCTTTAAACGCATATTCTTAATTGTTCCTAGTCGGAGGATATTCGAGAAGGACATCGAATATCCGGTTAGACTAGTACAGGTTGCACCTGCTCATATGATGAGGGTGACTGGTCTCATAGTCACTTGTGTGGAGACACTAAGGTGAATCTGTAGGTGCTCATTGGAGAATGAGTTCACTGAACTGATCCGTTATGAATCGCTGGATAGTAATGTTACCTAACTGTCAACCAGCTAGATTCATTGTCACAGTGGCGTGATTGGTCCTTAGACCTGAGACACCAAGGACACCTTGTTGGTGGACTTCTAGATTTTGACCTTAACTTATAGATCTCTAGCCATGGGGTCTTAATCAGTTAAGTGTTCGGATCTAGTGGAATACCTTCGAAGGTGATTGTGTGGTCAACATGGGATCGCTCGCTCTCGGTAATAAGAGAGTGAATGCTCTAGGGAAAGATGCCTAATAGTCCCTGGCCAGGGCATGACTACTTATCAGAAAAATAGTTTTCTGATATTGTTATGTGGCATCTAATCCAAGTGAGTGCGCGTATTAGGGTTTAACAGTTGACCATACCCTAAGTGCACTCGGGAGCATTGTACGAGCGAAGGATTATAGTCACGTGGTATCTGTTGGCACAAAAGGTTCCTTGAATGGGTTGCTGAACCCCAATGCTTTCCAGGATCAAGTGGTGTTGCTTGGCACCCAACTTGATTGGAAGCCCGGTCAATTATCGTAAGACGATAATTGATTGTGTAATTAATTAATATGAGATATTAATTAATTATAGTAAAGTCAATAAAGAGTTATTGGGCTTAATGGGCTGAAAACTGGACTAGCACTTGGGCCTAGAGGGTCACACGCAATAGAGTTCCGAGCAGACTGGGCAGGATGACCGATATAGACATTAACTGGGTTTTTGTGAAAAACCGCAGAGTCTATATATACATGTGGAGAGTTAAACCCTGGCCCAAGCTCCAGGTCTTCTCTCTGGCCGCCTCCTCCTCTCTCTCCTAGGGCGCCCCCACCTCTTCTCTCTCCTGGCACATGGTGGAGTTGAGATCCGGGAGACGCGTGGAGAACGAGGAGATCCTGTCTGCGTCCGGAGCTCGCGTGGATACGTCTAGAGGCCGGACACCTGAATGGCTTGAAGCACCAGCACCTCCAGCGCTACCTCCTCCCCGGATTCGGGAGTTTCGCAACCCCGCAAAGGTAAAGATCGGATCTTCCTACGCGCGGGTTCTCCGTTTTTGTTCTATTCCGACCGCCGACAACGATATCTACCTGAGGGAATCGCGCTTTCCGCTGCGCTCTGATCGATTCCTTACAACTTTTGCATTTGATTTAATGGTTTTGTTTAAATGATTAAATTTAATGTCAAATTATATAGCTCTGATGTAACGTCCCGACGTGAATATCGGAGCGATAATACAGTTAAATAAATAGTATCGAGTGAGAAATAGATATCAAACCATTGCGCAAATTGGAGTAAATATCAAATGATTCAACTTCATTAATAATTCTACTAATTCGTCTATTACATTCACTAATCATCCATTACAATAATCATTCAGAGCTAAAACTATGCACTCATAGTACTTTAACTATGCACTCATAGTACTTTATTCAAATCCAAACTAATACAAACTATAAATATCAACTAACTAACTACTAGAAAGCTCTGGTTGTCGTAAAGTGGGGTCACTCTTGGTCCTGCTCATTCCCTTCCTCGTGAGTGTGGTAGTCTCCATCAGACTCAACTGAAACATATAAAACAAATTGCGCAGGATGAGCGATAATCGCCCAGTAGGACTTAATATCTCGTATAAACATGCATGGTTTAAGTGATTAATATCTTGTCGAGCAAGATAACTAGATAGAACGATCATGTATAGTCAAGAGAGTAAAGTAACGATGGCAAGAGAATGATAGCACTTTTACATAAAAATAGCACAACTAACATGATAACGGATTCTCCATATAACGAAATAGCATGTAACGTTGCACAAAAGTGCACTAGTAGAAATAGCACATTTGGTCGATCTTCTTGTCAACCGAGAGAACATAGTATAGTGATTGATTGTCTTAGATTAAATCTTGATAGTATGGCACTTGGATGTAATGCCGACATCCTGATCATTGAACTCCCGCGGGTAAATGGCACTTTTCGGGCGCACGTCTCAGGACCAGATCGGGCCCTATATTGCCTGACATTAGTTATGTTTATTATCTTAGACAATCAATTAGATGGCCAAATATAGTACTAAGAATAGATGAGAGTTTAGAGATAACGTGAACATATGAGAGTGTAGAGCTAGTAGATGAGAATAGGGTCATGTCTGTAAACAACGATAAACAGACGATAATAACAATTGCACAACACACATGGTCGTGTGCCGGCAGTCCGGTAGAAGTCACAACCGCCCAAAAGTCATGCTATGAACACGGGCCAGAGGTCCGACGTGATCTCAAGGTAAGAGAGAATAAACTAAGGCCGTTGGATCATGCTAATCCCTAAGAGTATAATAATTTTTGATGGTACAACCCGCTCGTCGGCAATGGACGTCCGCCAAAGCCAAGGAGTCTTACAGAGGTCTCGACAAGGAGTTCCTGATCCAGTCAGGAGTATTCCCAACGGAAAGGTCGTCCAAGCCAAGATAGAAGTGTGTAAAGAACCAATTGTTTGTCATGCCTTGAGTGCTCGAAGGCAGAGAGACGCGAGAACGGTATCCAAATCAAGCGATAAATCGAAAACAAGTTCATTAAATAAAATAGGGAATTTTTATGAATACTTGCGCTTGATTACCAAATATATTATTGAGTAAATTCGGTAAGGGTTCATGACAAAGATTCATGTTTAGTGTGTGCATGTGTAAGATAATCAAGATAGCAAGAGATGATTGTGCACATAGCTTTTAATTAATGAAAATCATGTGAATATTACCTGTTATTATTAAGCATGCCGTTGCTGTTCATAATAGTACAATTCAGAAGTTAAACAATGGTCAAAGTACATGATTAGCAAGATTTGCACGAAGAATTAAGGTTCTAGTTTACACAGTAAGAACGCGACAGGGGTACCTGTCCCATTTCAAATAGCGACGGGTAAGTCGGTCACGTTCATTAGAACAAAAAACAAGGCAATCGTCAGATGCTGTAAATGCGACGGGGAGAATGGTCGCAATTAGGGCAATCGGTCCATGATCGCGACGTCTGGGTCTGTCGCATTCTGGACAATCGGTACAGACATGAAGAACGCGACGTGTCGGGCCGTCACGTTCATGTCGCGACGGGACACTCTGTCGCGACCCGCTGAGAATCGCGACGGGTCGGGCCGTCGCATTCTCAGGGGGTCTGGCCGAACCCCAAAGGTGAACTGATCCACTTTTGGTCTTCGGTCCAATCCTCCATGGACTTGACACAGAGCCATTCAAAAATACATATAAATTCATATACATGTCGAAAAATCAAGAAATCAATTTTAAATGAAATTAGACATGCAAAGGTATCTACAGTGACAATTATTTAGAGAATAGACATGGTATGAACATGCTATGAATAAGTTACTTCTTGGTGACCTAAAATCATACACAACAATAGATTTTGATTTAATTCGAAGAGGGTACTTGATACAAATTGGGGGAAATAGAGTCATTAGATTCCTTACATCATGGAGCATGTATGATAAAAGTTTCAGGGTACGAAATCAAGTGGAAACATAGATTTATGGTGAACATGTTGGTTCGGGTACATGTTATCAACATGAATTGGAGCATGAAATACTCCTAAATGACACGATAAAAATTGAGAAAAATATGGAGCTTTCAAAGATAGGTTCATGGTCTACCTAGGGTCGAAGTTAATTAATTTGTGTTTGAGAGATTGTCTACATTTTCATGCTTTGAATCATAGGGCAAGAAAGATTGAAGATGACGAAATCCCCTTGTTCCTAGCCTTCTCCTCCTTGCTCTCATCGTCCAAAGCCTTCTCTTCTTCGTCCTCCCAACTCCAGAAGTGGTCTAGGGTTGTGTTGCTACGAAATAAGAGAGTATTTGTATGCTATATGTTTTATTTTCTCTTAAAACTCTTTATTCTCCTTAAGCTACGAATTTTCATATTTATCTCCTCATTTTCTAGTATTTATCTATCTATTTGATTTGGGGAGAACTCTAATTTCGTGACTAAGGGGTTAGGGTAGATCTAAGACTCTTTTTAAAATAATTATGAGTTAATATAATGATTATCTTAACCTTTTTCTATTTATTAATAATTAGGGTACGAATTTAGCATTAAATATCTCTAACCCAACTTGGGCTCTTTCCTTTTGGGCCCATTAATTCATGTATGGACCATCTTGATTAACTCATTACCTATTTTGTATTAATGAGTTTAATTTAATCATATTTTTATTCTAATTTCAATTTATTTATCAAATTTAAAAATTCAAAATTGCTACATCTGAAGTAGATGATAACACACTTTCAAGGCAATAAATATCTTCTATTTCACACATATATCTAAGTTATTATATTAAATATGATTTTCTTAAAGATGTTTAAGATACATAAATTAAATGAACCCGGATGAAGCATGCTTATGATATTCCAAAAGAAACAGCAGACAAATTAAAAGGGAAAAAACTATGCTCCGAAAGACAAAAGTCAGTCGTTAAATTATAGAAATATTTACGATCCTTGTCGTAAAATCTCACATAAAAAAATATTTTTAAGAAAAACTATGTACAATCACTTATTTGGTATCCCTGGAAGGTTAATCTATAAAAATCATTTACCCAAAATTTATAGATTTTATCATCTTTTACGAGAACCGTAAATTATTTTTTCAATTTCTTTTTTATATAAGATTTTCGTGAGCTACAATCTTTTGCTCCTATTCTTGCGTCCAATGGTTGGCCATTGGTGACAGTGGCCGACTCGTGATCTTTGACAGTCGGCGGGCGGCGGTCTGTGCCCGACAACCAGCTGTTGAAGTCTGGCGACCGATGACAACAACCGACACTCGGCGATCGACGCCTGACGCCTGACAATTCGCAGTTGGCGCCCGACTGTTGACCACCGATTGTCGAGACCTAGCACCTAATGGCCAGCACCTGACGCTCGGCAAATTGGCCCTCGATGACCATCGCCCTGCGCTCGGCTCCTGTTGGTTGGCGATTGGCGGTCAACGACTTACTGCAGGCGCCTAATACCTTAGCGATCGACGCTCGATGCCCTGTGGTCGCCGATCGACGATCGACAATTGGTTCTCCATGTCCGGTGGTTGACGCTTGGCGGCTAGTGCCCGACTCCAAAACAACAACCAGTGATAGCGGCCAGCGTTCGGTGACCGACAATTGATAGTCAGCGCCTGATGCCCAACGATCGACAATCAACGCTCGGTGACCATCACCAGTGACCTACAGTTGATTGCTTGCATCTGACAACCGACGACTAGCACCCCGACGATCGATGCCTTGTGTTCGATAGTCGGCGACTGAGGGGTAGTAATTGGTGCCCAACGATTAGTCATTGACGACCGATGATCAATGGTCGGCACCTTGATGATAGACGTCTGGAGCCCTACGGTCGGCAGCAATCACTCGGCGCATATTTTTATTTTTTTATTTAAAATATTTTATTAAAAAATAAACATCAAAAAATCTTAAAAAAACATTTAAATGAAGGGTTGGTCTTGGACTCTTGGTGCAAACAGGGGGCTGGGAGGGGTCTTAAATGAATATCAAACGAATAGTTATATATATTTTTTATTTTTTTATAAATATTTTTTTTTGAAAAACTTTTTTTTTGCTATGAATATGTTTTACAACCACGTTGCGAAAGGTAGAAGGCGGTCACAGTGGTCATGCCCTCGGATTGGATCGCCGCCTGCGTCTCCATTGGCGCCGTCGAGGCCGCGGCGGTGGTAGACCTGTGTTGCCGTCTGCGCAAGGGACGCGGAATAGACCGCTGCGGAGATCGTAGTGGTAGGTTGGGACCTCAGCAGCGATGGCGAAGTCGTGCAAGGGCCTTGCTATGGAGCTCGTCAAGTGCCTCAGCGAGACCCCCTGCATTAAGGTACGTGCCCCGGAAAAGGCGCTCACGCTTCCCTCCCCGGGGGTTTCTTCGCCTTCTTCTATTCGGCTCTTGGCTCAGATTTATTGGCGAAGAACCCTCCCTTCTCGTGGAGATTGACTTACTTTATATTCTCTTGGTATGAGCATGGTGATTGGTTTCTCAGCTCTTGATTTTGTGTTGTGTGTAACTTCTGTATAAGCTAATCATTTAAGGGAAATGATGGTCTTTGTATTTTCCTTGGCCTTTGCTTCTTTGTTCTGACGATGTCTGTCAAGGGAACCGTCGATTTTTACTGGAGCAGCGTGGGGAGTTACGTCTGAATCCGCTAAAACCCTAAATAGTATGTAAAAGAAGAGAAGTGCAATCTATTGCTGGTTTCGTTTCCATGGGGAGCCTGAAACCATTCACATTGCTTCTTTATATTACCAAGGAGACTAAGCTAGATGACGGCAGCCTTTTCACCCCTGAAGCTTTGACGGGAGCTAAGATGATACGTAATCTATAATACTCGCCTGATCACATTCCTCCATTCACAGGGGTTTCATTCTTTATTCACGTCCCGTGGTGGTTGAAATGTCGATCTTATCTCCTTTGTTGTTGAAATTGGAGTCTTGACAATGGCATTAATCTTACATTATGTACTTATTTCATTCTATGAATTGATGAACTCCAAGTAATTATACCTCCCTTGTGTGTCAACTGTGTAATGAAGTTGGCATACAGAATCAATCTCTTCAAGTAATCATTTCCAACTGTAATTTATGTTGTTTATTTTTCTTGACCTTCTACAAAAAAGCTGTTTTTTTTTCTCTTTGTGATGCACATCATGCACTAGAACCAACTAGTCTTTGGACTTCTCTGCAACTAGCATAAGGCGGTAACGAGAACTGTGCCGAGTTTCTCTTTCACTCACAAATGAGAACCATCCACTAAGTCAATAGTCACGTCAACAGAGTGGGCCTGATGTCGATATTTATGCTGGACAAGTGCTATACTTTCCTCCGAGGAAGTTGCAGTACCATCAAAGAAGATGCTTAGATCCTTTTCCTGTCTAGTATAGACATCCATATCCATTTCCTGGTACCTGAAAAAAAAATCTAATCACAAAGTAATTGCTTTAGGAAAAATATGTTCCTGGGAATTGAATTGAAATGCAACATGGAAAAAAAATAGAAAAATGACGCCATGGGAAAGCTTATGGATTCAATATAAAGTATGTAGCGTAGTTTAGAAGCCTAATTTATTTAACCTACCATTTCAACTCTCTCTCTCTCTCTCAAACCAAACCAACTCATGGTCATTTTCTTCAGGAGCAGAAGCGGTCATACAGGGAATGTGCAGGAGAGAAAGTCCCACTCATAACAAGTGAATGTGTGGGTCTGAGGGAGACCTACTTCAATTGCAAGAGAGGCCAGGCATGTTCCTGTTCTTTAATCTTTTTTCGTGCTATCTCTTGTTTATTCTTTATAGTTACGATGCTCAGGTGAGAAAAAAAACACATTGGTATGGCATTTATCTTTGTAGATTTATTCAGTTTTTTTAACAAAGATTCTAATTATGTTAAAGGAGACAATGGTAGAAGTTGATCCAGTTGTAGAATGTAAATGGTCAAAGCTTATTGAGCCACAAACAATTTTCCATTGCATTTGTCTATCTTAATAGCTCTTTTGTTTATATGTCGGCGGAAGTTAATGAAAAAAGAAAAAAGACAAGTCAGAATTGTCTATAGAAGTTGCTCATGCATCATGATAGATTGCATTTGTGAACGTGAAAAGGGTGTTACATAGCCTGGAGTGGGGATTTTGGGATTAGGGCTGGATATGATTTCTTCCTGCATCTGAGAGATGAACAATCTGGAAGCTGTTCATTAATGTTAGAAGTTCTTGCAAATGATTAGAGGATTGGTAATGTTCTCATATACTCTGGGAGATAACAGCAAATAGCCATTTCGATGCAAAATTTTCTACATGATTGGTATCACCGCTGACATAAAAAGGGCCTGTGAGTTAACGGAAAAATGCATGAGGGTTACTGGTGAGGAGAAAACTAACACCCATCTAAGAAGTTGAGCCATCTGCAGAGAAATGGACGGTTTTTGTTATGATCAAGTTAAAGCAGGTGCTCCCAAACAAATCTAGAGTGAGAAAGCCTCATATCTACCAGGTGATATGAAAGCAACATGCTTGCCAAAAGGGGGAGCATGTAGAACTTGAATGCCAATGACTTGTTAACCAGTACAGTGACTGTGGAAGAACAATTCTGACTTAAAATCTGCAACCAAGATGATAATCAAGCAAGGTTGTGGTTTGCAGGTGTGATAACGTGGAAGGGAACAATACATCAGACTACCCAGAGGAGAACATCTCAAACAGAAGGGAGGGGCTTTCAGATTGTTTAACACAAATCAAGCAACTAAAAGAGAGGAGAATCAGAATGAGAACAGATGTGCTTCCCTCTATTTTCTAACTTACAAAAAGGTGTTCCAACAAAGGATGCTCCTGTGTGAAATGCATCAGTCCATGTGGTAGAACATTTGGTGGTTCATGGTGCATATCTGACTTTACTCTTTTCATCTATTCATTATCTTTTCCCCTTTCCAAAATTTCCCTTTTTCCTTTTTGGCTGACATGTTCTACGCAACTGATTCAGAACCTGCAATTCAATAATGAATCTGGCAGTTTTTCAGTCATGATGGGGTATTGGGATCACAACTGAATCTGCCTGGTTGCACAGTTTCCATTATGTAATCCGTAATCCTTGGTTATTCAGTGTAAAAATAAAATTCATGAATCTCGGCAGAGAATGACCGGGTCTGCGTCAATAGAGACAATGATGTGTTCTGTGCTTTGTTCAAGCTCATTTAGATAGAAAGCCTAGCATACCAGAATGATGATGCTTGGAATATCATCCCAATGCTTAGAGTTGGTGTCTCATTTATGTTCAGAGACAGAGTATATGAAGATGTTTAAAACCAAGTGATGTAGAGACGGAGTTATAATCTGTGCTCTTTTGTGAGCTTGAAGAAGGAAGTGTGGATCACCTAAGGGTCTGTTGCAGCAAAGCCAGGACGTCTGGACTCTGAAGACCCCTGAGAGTCTTTGGCCTTCTAGATCAGTTCTAGGCTTTCTTTTCTAACAATTCAAGACTTGTGGACTGTGGAGCCACTTTCACAGTTCAAGCCTTTAAGGTCTACTATGCAAAAAACTGCAGATCACTTGGGAAACAATCACATCTATAGGTGAAAGGAAGTCTACTGGAAAATATGTATTAACTTACAATATTTAATTTATAATTGAGAAGGTTTATGCTTAAAGATCCTGCAGGAAGGTAGCGGATTTTCGTTTTTCAAATTTTTTTGAGAAATTTGTTCCTGTCATTTTGGTTCCTTCATTTCTCTCGTTGATCTCAGTCAGTGTAACGGGGGAATCTCTCCTCTGACCTCTGTCATACTAGCTCTCCTTATCCTAACAAATTGGTGGTAAAATCCACTTGTTTTCACTCCGACGGGTTGGAGGGGGTGGTTGGTTGTGGGGTTGTCTCAGAAAATATAAATTATCATTCTTTTAGAAGTGTGAAAAATGTGGCCGGATTGTAGCATAACTTCTAGTAAACCTGCACTTCTCTTTTCATGTCAACCAGAACTCTCGGTTACTCTAAGTAAGGTCTATGATGAATATAAGCAGAATGTAGTCAGGTAATCCGTAAGGAGGGAGTGCTTCTTCAGTTTGCTGACTGAATACCATAAACATGGAAGCAAGTGCATATTTCTTAAAAAAAGGGAACTTGATCCACATCACATATTGCTTCAGGTTTGTAGTCTGAAACAGCTCTGAACTGATTCTGGATAGATGCTTGTCCTGTGTTTGGCGTTCAACTTTGTTGCCGTGTGCCATCTATCCCCTCTTCAGACTCTGTAAGTCGAAGTTTGGAGGAAACCTGAAAATTGGTCCAGGCATTTGCCTCCGATTGTACCAAAACAGCTATCATTTACATGGTTTATCGCCCTACTAACACCCCACCCCCGATGATGTAATTTGCTTGTTCATGTTTTATGCTACCATAATTGGTAAAGTACTATGCACTTTCCCCAATTTCTGTGGTATCCCATTTGCTTTGTTTTCTTTTCGCTCTGTAATGCATACCTTGTTCATGAAACAAGTAAAGAGTAACGTTTCATGCTGGCCTATTCAACCTACAATGCCTGATAGGGTGTCACTCTATGTTTTTCAGGTTGACATGAGAGCACGTATTCGAGGGAACAAGGGGTACTAAGTCACAGTATGTAGTTTGCGATCTAACAATCTGCTTGATTTCTTTGTAAATTTTGCTCCTTAAAATGTTTTACATGACTTCAGACACTTGAATTTGCATGTCACCATGTATTCCAAAAGGGAATTTGCAAGTCATCATGTAGTCGAAGGGATTACATCCCACTAGCATGTAATTGTGCTTGGTTCAACAGGACTTGCTTCAAACAAGAATAACATTGCGGAACAGATCTGCCCCATCCTGAGAAGAGGGATCTCCAATTTTCTGTCGAACGCATATGCTTTGCATACTTGTCGTCTGCACACCAGCAGTTTTCTTGATTCAGGAGCCTCTTTGATACAGAAAAAGGGGGAAAAAAAAACTTGTGTTCCCAACGTAGTTTGCAAACTTAAGATAGAGAAGGTATCTTCTCTTGACTCTGCACGACGTTCTTGTCCAGCCACGATGGTCGGGCTGCTCTGTAGTAGAAGAACGCCATCATCTTCGACCACTCTTCTGCTGTCCTAACCACTGGTGACAACAATACAATACTAATCGTTAGACTAGAACAGGCCTACGGGTGATAGCAAGAACACGATGACACAGATGTGTGTGTGTGTGTGTGTGTGTGCCCCCTCCCCCCCCCCCCCCCTTTTCTTTTTAACCTTTGTCACGATGAAGTATTTTTCCCGCCTTGGTGAAGATAATTTCTGGGTAAACCGAGACCTTCAGAGCTGAAACCAAATCTTGCTCGACGACCGCATCCACGGCTGCGCACTGTGGTCACGTTGCAGTACCACGGGTTTAGCAACCAAGTTCAAGTTCACAGTTTCATTATTAGAGAAACGGGCAAAAAAATATTGCTCGACACTTCACGCACACTTTATTACCGTGTGGAGTTTAATCCAATCAAGTGAGGTGGCCGAGTAGAAAATTCTCTCTTATTATTAAAAGAGCTTGCTAACATACCCTGGGCGAAGGCAACCCGCTTTCCCAGAACATCTGTACTGCTTTCTCCAATTCGCTGCGCGCCCTCTCGTTTTCCCGAGGCCTACATCAAGCACAGCATGTCGTTGAAGAGTTAAGCTTGACCTGCAGATGACCTCTTATGGAGTGCAACAGCACAAAACTTAAAAACGATCTGAAAGATGCCACATTAATGAAATTTCCGCACAGTTCTTAACGCGACGAAAATTTCGAAGAAGGTTCAACGTGATTTTTTGACATGACTTGTGAGATCAGGGATAATTCCATTTATTCAGATGCCTTTAGTATTTTAGAAGGATCAGGACACACTATGTCAATAGAATAAACTAATAATAAACTGATCTTACCTAGTCATATTGGATTTAAAATATAATATAAAAATACACTAAATCTTTCTCAAAAAATTTAAAGTGGCGGTGATGAGCATCACCATCAACTTTGCCCGTTACAAAATTCAGCAACCTGTGTACATGACTCTAATTTGTGCATCTTAAGTGATTCTCTCGGAGGAGACAGAATTAGATGATTGAAATGATCGATCATCTCTAGTCACCATCAGTTTTCGACTGAGAAATGTTTACTATCCACTTGGACGGATACTTTAGGTGGCTGCCACATAAGCAAAGGGCACTACAGTGACAGGCAGCAGGTGGGCAATGTGGTGGGGGATGATGCCATTTAGGTAGGAGCTACCCACCTAGACAGGTAAAAAATATTTTCATGAAAAATATTTGTTACTTGTGTGGACACAATTAGCTAGTGGTATAAATGTATTGGTCAATGAGAAAGATCAAGTGTATTTCCAAGTACATTTGAAAGTGCAACAAAGTAGTATTTCTCCTGCCTTAAACCCTAAACCTACCGTCCTCAACAGTTAACAAGCATTTCTTTGTCTCCTTTCGATTACCCAAGTCAATCTTCTTAGCGTCGCCACACTCTTCCAAAAAAAAAAAAAAAAAAGCTATACTAAACTTAACAGATCAATGCAAGAATGGAGAAGCCACTAACCTCTTGTATCGATTGTGCACCAGGATCACCAGGGGGTTGAAATCCTTGAACACCGTGTCCTCCCACTGCGGCGTCGTGACATCCCTGATGGGTCGGATGTAATCGTCGTCCTGCCAAACAATCTCCTTGTCGCTGTCGTAGTCCTCATCGTCATCGTCCTTCCTCACGTTCTTGATGGTGATCTTGTTGAAGAACTGGTCGAGGTTGAATCCCCAGCCGTCTGCGTCCTCGGGCCAATCCGGGTCGTCCTCCTCGACCACCAGCGGGTACTCGGCCAAGAGCTTCTGCATCTTCCTCCGCCTCTCTTCTGGGTCGCTCTCCTCTTCCACGTCCGGGCTCGCGTCGACCACCTCCCGGATTTTTCTCCTCCACTCCTCTCTTTCCTCGTCGTCCATGAGATACGTGTCGTCGTTGACGTCAACCGCTTCGTCTGAGGAACTACCAGCGTCCGAGGACTCGACGTCTTTGGCTGTTCGGAATGCTCCGACCTTCTCAAGAGCAGCAGCACGAGACCAAGCATGTCTTAGGGAGGAACACCCGTGAAATTGAGGAGCATCAAAGAAACGGGGGGGCGTGCGGGGCGAGATGCACAACATGCTGCAGTCTTATCTAGAAATTGGTTTTTTCACAGAGGAGGAGAAAGGGAGTATACCATCTGGGGGGAGAGCAATCGACTCTTGCTATAAGTTGCGGATGATAACACAAGATTCCCGGGTTTCCTCGGACTGGCGCTGAAGAAAGGGAGGACGCCGGCAAACCCAGTGGGCGGAAAGAAGTCACCTTTCAGCATCGGGAGTCGGAACCCGAGCGCAGTTTGCAGCGCCATCGGAAGAAGCTGTTGGAAGACGAAGCCATTAGAAGGCGGGCCACCGTTTTTATCCAATGAAAAGGGCAAAATATTGGGAGGTCACTCACCTCTTCTGAGGAATTTCGTCGAATGGTTGGTGGGTGTGGTGGTTTCCGCGCGAGGAAGCACACTGGGCGATTTGCCCGGGCTACATCAAAAACGAGAGCAGCTCCTTGTCAACCACCATCCGCGGCTTCCGACAGAAGCTAATTAAATAGCAGAAACATAGGAGGACGCATGAACCTTTTAAATCCACGTAAAACCCTCATAATCCCGGGCGAGGGAATGGTATTGGTAGTAGTAGAACGGGGGAGGTGGAGCAGGTTTTTCTTATCTTGGCTTCTTTCCAAATTTGACTCGATTTCTGATTGAAATTACACTCGGTGCCATTTTAAATAAATTTGTGAAGCAACGACACCCGAAGATGGTGGTTTGAGATTTTTTGTTTGTTTTTTCTTTTGAAAATGACAAACGCTAGTTTCTTATAATAAAAACTGTTGGAAACTTTTTTCTTTCCACGTCAATCACTTGATAGTACAAATAAAAGTTAATTTACAATTAAATTTCCCACCAAGACGACAAAGTTCACAAACTATTATCATGATTTTTTTTCATCCCACCTAATTCAGAAGGGAACTCCTTACATAGTACATACTGCACTTCAATCTATAATAGACATCTACGCTAGATAAAGTGGCCTCTCCCCCCAAGTTTCTTAACCAGTGATCTTCCCGTGCTTTCAAGTAGTGTGATTGATGGGGGGTTGGGGGAGATTTTGCCCTAGAATAGAGGGAGAGACGTGTGATATTCAGATTTATCGAACCTATACTACATGAATAACTATACGAACATATGAAATAAGTCTCTTGCACGTTTACACAATATTAGAAATATACAGAAATAAGCGTAGCCAACTAGAGCCAAAGCCAGCGAAACACCACAGATTGACCGAATCCAAAACTGGCTCCCATCCCCAAGCTTTGGCACCGCGATGGATGGAGCTGAAGTAAGTGGGGAGGGGGGTCGAGTGGCTAACTCATCAATTTACAGATGTTAAAAACTTTTTTTTTTAACTTTTCCCATAAATGTGATATCTAATCGTCCTCACAAAAGTAAACCCAGAAAAGGAAGATGGCTTGATTCCACTTACGACTCATATCTATGCATGTTCTCAATACTATATGCTAGATGTTAATAACAAATGTCATCTATCAGTACCGACAAGAAACCAAGTCATCGAAGAACTAGACATAATAACAAGAACATCATAAGAATGACGCCCGCGGGACCAACAGGATGGTGAAACACAGACCAGCCTCAGTCTAACCACGATCGCCTCCAAGATGGCCTTTGGTGGCTTCAGCACTGTGAATTGCTCGGCGAAGCTCAGCCAGAAAATCCATCTGATCAGAATAGAAACGAAGGCGGGGATCAATGAAGGAAAACCAGACATTGGAAACGACAAATGCGAAACCCAAATTGAGAAAAAAAGATATATCTGCTACCACCTGATGAGGTAATTTCAAGTGTCCCCACGATGATCCACTAGCTCCAGAATACATAACTGGTCTCTCTGGTTCAGTAAAGAGAGAACAAACAATCAATGTAAGATTATTTCCGCACAGCTTGCTTGAAGTTGCAGGCCACAACACCCTTATTTACTCCATGTTTTAAGGTTCTCTAGTTGAATGAGCATATTCAGTTAACTCAGCGGTACAGTTCTAGGCTACCACTAGCTGTCAGTAGCATACTATGCTTGCCCTTTTTGGAAGGTGACCAACGGGCCGCAGATGGGGTCAGAAAAGGCCCAAGTCCAAAGTGTTGACTGAGGGGCGGCATAGAAAAGAAAGAGAAGAAAAAGGGCCACCACACAACAGATGCGACTAAATACACAGCTGAAACAGAAACAGTAAACAGGAGACCACAAATCTACCAAGTAGAGTCAGTGATTCATCCCTAAGGTAATGATGTTCTTCCGGAGCCTTAGGCCTCAGAAGAGAAAACTTTCCAATGTTATAAACCCCAGCTTCGTCTAAAAGCATGGTAAACTAGTAGGATAGATGTCAGGGTATATTAAGATGCTCGAATAATGACTATTTCTGAACAAGATCATCCACATATTCTCACAAATTCTAGAACACGATACTGAAGGAAATATATATGCTTTCAACATATAACTTTCATTACTACTACTAAAATCTGAATTCATGCTGCTGACAACTACTTGTCCTGCCGCCAAGACAAGTTTGAAAGGAAACCTAAACATGGGAGTTTGAGTGACCACACGATCATACTGGACTCCCAAAATATGTAGACTCACCAGACGAATCTACCGATGGGTCATTATACGAATGCATGGCAGCTGCCCAGCCTGCAAAGCATGATTATAAATGAATTCAATGAAAAGAATTTCTTTCATCCGCAAATACATGAGTACAAAAACAGCAATTTTATAAGAGCAATCCTGGACGTAGATTAAACATTCTTGAAGGCAAAATGCCATCTACTCAGGCATAGCACTTGCCTGCCACAAGATATGTTGTTTCTCAATAATAAAACAAAAGGTTTCCCTTGTGCAAAACCAAAGTCCCTACCATTCAACAATTCCACTAAGGTGGCAATCAGCATACATGATACATCTCAAACAAGGGAGCTTATCAAAGTAAGAAGTCTAACCATAACATCTGACAATATCATCCATAACCCATTATCAATCCAAGCAAAAAGTTGCTAACATAAAACCATGGATTAAGGCTCACATGATCATATGTTCTCTTTTCTGAACATGGTAAGGCCACATTCTATGACAAAGTAACATATACTTATATTGACCAGCAGTGAACTTACATAGAGACAAGACTTACTTTATAACTGATCTATGACTTACTTTACAACTGATCTATCAAGAAGATAAATTGAGCACTCCTCAATCTGATTATTTCCATGATTACGAGGATAAGAAGGCATCCTCTTATATAACCAAACTTTAGACTGCTTTTATTTCGGATACCCCAAAATCCTCAGCATTTATCCCACGCAATCTTCTAGTCATCCAAACATATACTCAAAAAGCACAGAGAGATGCATCATCTGATAAACGTGCCCTTGGATCTTTACAAGCATAAGAAAATATCTTCCATATCATGAGTATGCTAATGAGAATTGGGAAGATGAACCATTTCAACATGTATGAAGTTGGCTTTGGAGCCTTGACATCTAGAAACATATGGGAAAGGTCCTTTCATTTGAGGGAACTCCAGATACAGTAGATCACTTCATTTCTTTGAGGATAGCAAAATGAGTGTAAAGGTGGCAAAACCAGGTCAGACTGAGGCAAAGAAAAGAAGTGGAGAGGTTGCAGACAACCTTTTTACCAGACAGTATAGGCCAAGTAATTAAGGTCTAATTCAGGTTAATGCTCATTCTCCCAAAATGGCTAGTTTTCACCTCTTACTATTCTGAAAGTAATTTTCACCTCAATCTGAAAACAATAAAATAGACGTGTTTGTCAAGACATGAAACTGACATTAAAACAGTCTGTATTACTATTGCATTGGGCTACAATGGCACGTTACCTCTTCGAAGATGCAATCCCTGCCCAGCTATTTCAGACATGCCTCATTCATGCATTCACATTTTTTCTCCCAGAGGAGAAGAGATATTGGTGGCCCATTCTACATAAAGAAGTAGGCAACGAAAATGGAAAGGACCAAGGTTCAAAGTGGAAAATCCCTTAGTGGTTCTCAGTCCCAAAATGCAGACATGCAGAAAAAGAAGAACTATGCCATATTTTTCCGGGAGAAATTTGCCATATCTGTCCAAGGAAGATAGTCAACCTAAAACTTAATGTTGAATTTGAATAGAATGCTATAGACAGAGATAGGACTACCAATGAGACAGGACAAGGCAGAAAACAAGATGATTTCTTCAAGATGGACCAAGATATTCTGGATTCTCCCACTTGAAAACAGCAAGAAAAGAAAAAAGTGTTGATAATAGAAAGGAGGAAGCAGACAAAGGGCAAGTCATTGCAACATCAAAGGCAAACAAGCTGATGAATTCTAAGGCAAATATGAGAGATGCAGACAGGCTTCGAAGGAAAGGAGCATCCAGAAGGTGAGCAACAGCAGTGGATCCAGATGCAGACTGGTTCAGGAGAGAAGACAAGGAAGGGGAACTTCCAAATCTCTCTCTCCACAGCCACCCCCCCCCCCCCCCCCCCCACAAAAAAAAAAAAAAAAAAACCTTTTCTGTGGGTGCATGGGTTGTCAAGGCCCAAGGCAAGCAACTATTTCTCATCTTTTGGGGCAAAGGTGAGAGACAAAGTGGAGGGGTATAAAAGGCATAAATAGGGAAACCAAACAATGATAAATATGTCAAAAGCACGTCGATTACGCCCATTATAATCCTAAAAGTCAGAAAGGAGTATCTGGAAGGCAAAGACATAAAAAGAAAAGAAAGGCAGGAGAGGATTCCCCCAAAAAAACAAAAGAGAATGAAAGCAGCAACTTTCCAAAAAAGAAGGGAAATGTTAACAAAAGAAATGAAAAAAGCAGAAATCTGACCGGTGAGGAGCCTCTTCTCCCCCTTACCCACCAGTCCACTCCTCTTCCCAGAAAGAAAAGAAGAAAAAGGAAACAGAAGTTGGAGTTTCCAGAAAGAAAATCAAATAGAAAGAAGAAGTTGCCAAAATTGAAAATGAAGAAAGGAAATTTCCAGAATCTTTCAAAACAAATCCATCTGGTGCGGGTCTTCTCTATCCAACACCAACTGGTTCAACTCTTCAAATCAGGAAGAGAAAAGCCAAGGAAAAGGAAAGAGGAAAAATCTGACAATCACAACCTCAAGCCAATTCCCCTTCAAATAGGAAGAAGAAATCAAACTCACAAAACAAAATAGAAACTACAGCAGCAAAAGAAGGAGAGCAGCAGGTAGTTTGCCCAACAAAAAAGAATAGACAAGAAGGAGAAAGGACATAAAAGTGACAGTGGCAACCCCCTCTTCCCATTAAGAGAAGGATAATGAGGAAAGAGGGGCAAAAAACCCGACTGACCATTTTCTAGTGGCTGGCCAACAGCTTATTTGCCATTAAAAGTAACTCCCCCACCCACAACCTTAACCTTGATCTGTTCTCAAACAACCATGGTTCAATAGAATTGGCAAAAGCATATCACTCATTGTTTTGCAAGACGTGAGACTAGACGACCAGAATACCTTTCAAATGTTATACTCCATAAAAATCATTAGAAACAATAAGAAATTCAGATGTATCGGGTAGAAAAAAAAATAGAAGCAATTAGAAACAACATTGCTGGCCTGTCAGCCAGGTGGTATTGGGTGGTATCAGGCTAGGAAGGGACCCCAGTTTCAAACCTTGGTGAAGTTTCTAATTACTTGAACAGCTTTGCCACCAGTGTGGAAAAGCCCTTAAAAAACAATTAGAAATTGATCAACTTGAAATCATCAGTCAAATCTCCAAAATTCGCTGAGAAACTTGAACTGTTCAAACCCCCCTTAAAACATCAGATCTTTCCTAAAATGACAAAATCTCACTCAAAACTTAAAAAACACAAAAGAAATCATTAATAATCACCAAAATAGTAGCACACAATGTCACTAAAATAATTCTCAAAAAGTCAAATACCTCAAACATAAGAATAGTAGAAAAGTACTAAAAATGAATCCTCAAAATTCAAGACTTACAAAAAAAATAAATCTTGAAAAATCAAGGCATCAATCTTCAAAATTCAAGGCATCCTTGAAACCCTACGTGCACCCAAAATGACTATAACACCACTATTCAAAAGACCCACAAAACACATTGCAGCATTTGAAAACTATCCTGGTAAACTGGTCTATTTGTCAAATACATCCTTAACCCTGAAAAGGCCATAATGCACCTAAACCCTGAAAAACTGCCAAATTAGCCTTCGGGCCCAAAAACCTAAAATCAACCCAAAGCACCTTAAAGCGTTTCAGTGATTCTTAAAACTCATTCTGAACAATGCCAGAGATTTGAGTTCCATCCAAGCTTGTCTCCCTATTAAACTTCCATGCAGAAGACTAGCTTCATTCAAGGCATCAGCATATGCAGTTTATTATACATGCTGCTATGATGCAAAGATGCAAAAGTTCTGAATACCAATACAGCCATCTCAGAAATCCAAGAGCTGATCAATAGGATTAAAAGGACTTAGAATTGAACATAAATTACATTGGAACCTAATATTGAACTCTTACTACGACACACACTTACAAACTACTTGACTACTGAGGACAAGATATGAAAACATATCAATTCATGTGGAAAACAATTGACATAACTACGAAAAGGATTGGACTTACGGTCATTCAAAAGTTGTGCAGCCTCACTGTAGGAACACCCATTTATTGAAATCATTCCATAATAAGGATTTTCATTTTGACCCTTGTCGTTTCCAACCTCCCCATTATCTATGACAGAAGTTCTTCCATGAGCCTGATTCTTCTCTCCGTCATTCCCATATGCATAATTTACTTTTTCAAATCTATCTGATGATGGAAAACTGTAATCAGATATTACATGAGAAAACAGAAAATGTGACCTGAGAATTTGGATAGGTTTGCAAAACCCAGATTGTGATGACAACACGAGAATATTATGCCATAAGAGATAAATAATGTAAGATAGAAACATCTTAAAACAAAAGGGAACACTAAATGCGACAACTATGGGAGCCTTATTATGAAAATCCATAGAATTCAAATAAATCAAAAGATCCTTCTGCATTCTCAATAACTGTTTCAAACTGACCACTCAGGTACAATAATTTGTTCTTCCTATAAGTTAAAAGTCATAAGCGGAACAGTCGGATAGTTAAAAGAATTTCATGCCATGGGGAAGCTGTTTTTTATGCTGTTTGTGCTAGAGTGAAGGAATGGGCTGTTTCTTTTGGTAATGTAGATTCATCTACTTCTTCCCTTTTTGGTTTTTTGGGGAATTAGTTTCGCCACGTGACCTTAGTAACGTGATGGGGTGTTGTTTTTTGGTGCGTCTCACCTATACTTGTACATTCTATTTCCTCTTTCATCAATATATTTGTGGTACTACCCACCTTAAAAAAAAAGGTTGAAGGTCATAAACTGCTAGAATGTTCTTACAAGAAAAACACAAAAATACCTGTAGCATTAGGAGTGACAATGAGCTGATTTGAACCAAGCTTTAGTAGGCTTAAGGTTGGCTCATTCAGAAATACCCGAGTCCGAGCTGGAGTTGAGCCTGACCTTGACCCCATCTTGTAGGCTTGAGTTTGGCTCAACAAAAAACTTTACAAGCTCGACGCGAGCCCAAGCTTGGCTTCCTTAAATTAACTCGGTTAAAGATAGATAGAAAGGCTGAGGGAAAAGCGAAGGGTGGGCCACATTTATAGGAGTCCAGCAAAAGCAATAACTCTCACAACCGATATGGGATTAAAAGTGAGAAACGAACAGCCCCATGGGATCTGCTGCATATGCAAGGCTACATGCCTACAAAGACCATGCATGCCAAATGAGATCTTGGGGGATTTGCCAGCCTACCACAGGCTAATCGAGCCGAGCTTGATGAAGCTTAGACTTGGCTCATTTAAGGAGATGAGCTTCTCATATTTACTTGCAGCTTGCTCAGTTTGGCTCACTGGGCTACTCAACTGTGAATCCAGGTAAGCTCAAGCTTAGCTCAAGTAGCTTATGAGCAGCTTCGGTTATTGCCAGCCTACCTATCAATCAGTAAATGAGACATTTATGTTTTATATCATAACTGACACATGATTGATGAAAGGGTTTTCATAATCAGACAACAAGGCCATGCTTGACTGAGGGCCAGACTGAGGTAACCTGATTTATTCCGGGATTAACCCATAAGGGATTTTGAATTTTTGATAGAACGGATTAGTTAATCCAGAATACACGGGTTAGAAAGATGTCAACAGTTATACTCTAAGATTTCCCTAGAATATGTCTAATAAGCCAAGGATGACACTTTTGAACCTCTTCCCAAAAAAGGTGTTCCATTTTCCAATGCACTTCTGTGCAGCATTATTTTCTATTCCATGCATCCACCAAAGTATATATGTTTGATCAGTAACTAACCTCTTAGGCAGTTAGATTAACCCAACGGTCATCAAAGGACATTCATGTTTATTCTAGAAAATGTTAAAATGGGTTAGGTTAACCCTCGCCCAAATCAAACAGTCCAAAGGTCTACTTCTTTAAGCAATCTATTGAACTTTATGCAGCAAATCCTCATTTACTTGAATATTAAAACCCAGGACCCAAAATCTTACCTCCATTTTACTCCAAATAAAATCTAATAATTCTTTAAACGAATGAGATATAAAAAGCGGGCATCAAGTGCAGCGAATTCCAGTCGTTTGCCCTTGTTGCATGGCAGTCCAGGAGAAGAAAGATGTGCTGGAGCTTTATTAAAAATGCCCTAGAGGCATATCTATCTTTGGCATAGGGAGGGAGACAGAGACCAGAAAGAAATGTAACAAGGCAACCTGGATATAGGACTTTCGTAATTGAGACATGGGATGAGATGTTTTTATTAGCTGGCTGTCCTTCTCCAAACACTGCCATATGGTCCTCAAAAGCATCATAATCAGAGTACTTTAGTTTAGATATGCTTTTAGTATGTTTGGAAAGACCACCACTAATCTTTAGGAATCAACCAACTCTTTGTTAACTGCCCCACCCAAAGGAAAAAAAAAACACCCTAAACCATAGTCCCCTCCAAAAAAAAAAAACAATCATAAGTTGTTCCTTACTTCCTAGGAATCACCATTGCAGCAGCTCATCTTTCCTCCTAATTCTCTCTTCTTCCCCTCCCTCTTGTCTTATTGTCCATCCACCTTGTAACATCCAATTCATTCATCTCCTTCCTCCAAGACAGTCAAACTAGCATACCACAGGTCCTCTGCTTCGTCCTCTCCTTCAACCTAGGTTGTCAGACTAGACTGAGAATTTCTTGACACGTGTGAGAACTATGAGGTTTCTATTGTCCAGCAGCACAGCTGTCTTGTTTTCCTTCTTTGTATCCTCCTTCCTTCCACTCACTAAAGCAGATTATGGTGTCTGCCATAGAAACCATCCTCTTCGGCATGGCAGCCAATTGCGTACCACGTGCCTGCCAACATCCCTCATGGAAGGCAAACAGGAGTCTATCTGTTAGAACAGGATTCTGTCCATCATGATTCCGTCCTACTCCTGTTATGTTCTCACTCAAGACTCTAGATAAATAGTCATGCTTCAAAACACCATCTGCATGCAAAGAACGTTTCACTTCATGCTGGGTTTGTTTCAAAACTTTGTACACTATTTTCATTTCCTTTGATCCCAGAAGCGAGTAGAAACCTGAAGAATGTCATTTGTTCTAGGGCTTAAGATTCTTTTTTGTTTAACTGGATCCACCTTCCTAAAAAAACGTGCTTGAGTTACAACGGGTCTGCATTTTGACAAACAAAAAATGTAACAATTTTGCCAGCAAGCCAGCAACTGGTCCATAGCGTTTTCAAAATTAACAAAAAAGAACTAAACTTTGACCCCAAAGAAGAAACAAGCTCCCATATAACCTAGAAGCTTTGAAACATGTAAAGTTTATGGTAAGAGCGAGAAGAAATAGAAATCATTTCCAAGCAAATACAGCTCTTTATTATGCCGGAAAATGCTCCCCAAAAAGGCATGATGGCGTCAAAGAGTGCTTGCAAACTGAAAATTAGCATGAAAACCCTAGCAAAAAGAGGACAGAATGATTAGGTTTCCATGAAGATCTCAATTTCCTATAGACAGAGGGAGCAGGGGGGATAAAAGTTCCACGAGCATTCTCCACGAGCAAATTAATCCTTGTTGATTTCCACAGATAAATTGTACCGAACAGATTGCCCAATGCCGCAGACAAGAAGGGAAAATTTAAGACATGGCAACTCGCCTCCAGATTTCCGCCTGTTGAGCACACGGTTCCTGCCAAAAAAGAAATCCCACTGAAAACGTCAGAAGCATAAACTTTCACATTACATGAAGAAATTTTATCGCTTGGAAGAAAGAACAACAGTAATGAGAAAAGAAATAAACAAACAACGCAAATCCCAAGCAACCCGCGGGCTACCAGAAAGGAAAATAGAGAAACAAATTGCAAATATTCATCATCCAAGAACCAAAACCCTAATAAATTAACCACACAGGAACCACGCATGCAGACTGATGATCCAAAATCTCCAGCTTGAAACAAAAGGCCGGCAGACAGCCAAAAGATGACGAACAGCGCAGAACGCTTTGAGAATTAGGAGAAAAGGTCGGAGAAGAGGAAGTGATCAGCGGGGAGTTTGCCTTTGAGGCGGCGGAGCGTATCGCTTAACATTCTCCGCAGCGTCCTCAAGCATCTCCGCTGCCGCCGGCGGACGCAGGCCGAGGCCCCGGCGGAAACGAGGAAGGTGAGAACTCGCCTCCTCTTCCCGGCCAACTGTGGCCCTTCCCGTCCACCCCGTCCACCGCCACCTCCTCCTCCGCTTTCGATGCCGCAGAAAGCAAATTACGAGTCTTCGAGTTGCGATTGCGACGGAGGGAAGCGATCTCCGCCTCCAGCCCACACCACCGGCGTCGCAGCTTCCGTAGTATGTGGGGCCCCGACGAAGACGCTTTTAGTCTTCTCCGCGCCTTCCATGTTTCTCTCTCAACGGACGGCCACGTCAGCTTTCGAACCAAGGTGAACGATACGGTGTGTCCTGCTCCGGTGACCACAAGCAAGAGAGTATCAATTAACATGGAAAGGGTGACGCCAATTTGCGGCGTCAGCCTTCAGTGTGTTAGCCAATAAAAACGGACGAAGGTCGGATGACGATGTCGCTTAATGAAGCAGCTCCACGACTCTCGAAAACTATTCGATCTCATTTATTTTTATTTAAAGAAAATAATATAATAAAGGTAAATTAATTATGGGTTTATTCCAAATAATCTTTCTTTTCGTGGATTTTAACAACAAATCTACGAAAAGATAGTTTTTGTCCTTTTTTTTCTTTCCGTTTTATATTTCCATCTATTTTTGTGCCATTGAATATATATGATTATTGTATTCATTTTTTAATAATACTGAAAGTCTAAGTTCTAAGAAGTTAAAGTAATAATTCAAAGTTGTTAAAATATGTGTGACATTGAATTAAAACATATGAAATTTAAAGTAACTATTCATATGATTTAAAGTGTAACTTAATATTTATATTTTAAGGTGTTAAAGTAAGAATTCGAAGATGTTAAAATATGTGTGACGATTAATTGAACGGAAATGCTAAGTGACTAGGCAAACTGGCCAAATGATTTGTCCGACCACTTACTCCTTAGTGATTGGCTGGCGCGCAAGGGGGGTCCATGTGCCAGCCAATGGCACGGCTAGCTGGACAAATCATTTGCCTGGCCAGGCGTGCAACTAATAATTATCTTAGTTTCAAAATGTGTGAGACTTGAAGTCACTGTTAACATGATTTAAAATCTATGTTCTAAAATTATAAAATAAGAGTTTGAAGTTGTTAAAGTATCTGTTATAGTTGAGTTAAAGTGTGTGACACTTAAAACAATTGTTGACATAAATTAAAGTCTAAGTTTGAAGATGTTAAAATAAGTATTCAGAGATGTTAAAGTAAGAATTTAAAGTCGTTAAAATATATGTGATGGTGAGTTAAAGTATGAGATTAAAAATCACTGTTGATATGACTTAAAGTTTAAATTTGAAAATTTTAAAGTAAGAATTTTAAGATGTTAAATTAAAAGTTCAAAATTATTAAAGTACAAGTGACAGTGAATTCTTGTGACAGTGAGTTA
This sequence comes from Colocasia esculenta, assembly GCA_014218235.1. Lineage (NCBI taxonomy): Eukaryota > Viridiplantae > Streptophyta > Magnoliopsida > Alismatales > Araceae > Colocasia > Colocasia esculenta. The sequence goes on from CM024763.1 coordinate 86,421,196, forward strand.
AAGTGTGACGGACCGGGGTATTTATGCCCATTAAGGCTCCATATCCAGATCCGCCTCCCGCGAACGCACCGAAGTGTCGCAAGGGATCTCTCACACACATGTCCAGTAAGAGTACAAAAAGACAAACCACAAGAATATAAGACACAAGAAAGTACATGTGCTCATATCTGTTCACAAATTGTACAACTGTCTCATAACATTAATACATGTCCAATTAAAAGAGTACAACTACCTGGGGCATACCCCGAGGGAGCACAAGCTCACACAACACTAACTACTAAACTACTGCTGGTGGTACAAGTCTGACGCAACACCACTGCAAGCCAAGCACACGGCAAGCCCTGAAAAGAACTGTAGGGGAGTGAGCCTCAACAAGTCACTGGCTCAGTAGGGGCTACCCAAACAACACTGTAACCACAGACACCTCGACCCCAATGGGTCTTACTGGCAACAACAATAGCCAAACCATTTCATGCTCACATCATTACAATAAATAACAATTAAACATGCTTATGATAATAAACATAAAGTCCTCAGAAGAAAAGTAGGATTACAGGACTAACATAACATCATTAGTCAGCCCAACTACTAAAGTGCCTAAACCACAGTCTCACTGGCACACTATTACAACAACTGGTTGCCTAAGCTAAAAGCTACATAGGCAAGTCACTGCCTAAGCTGCAAGCTTCACAGGCAAACCTCAAACACTTGAGTAATAGGACTGCTAATAAAGAGCTGGTCCTTTATACTCCAAACCACTTTACAACAGAACTACTCAAAGGTAATGGAATTGGCTAACACGAAGCCAATCCATAACACACTAAAGCTATAATTGGAATCATACCCAAGATGAGTAAAACTCAAACTGTGGAAGGTCTCACACGGCCTCCACGGAGCATAGCTCAACTAAACCACAATATGCCTAGGCCATAAGCCTCATCGGCAAATTACCCATAAAGGTAACATAATTAATAATCACAAACTAATCCACAATAAATTATAAACAAAGATTTACCTAAAACAGTTAGGATACAATAAGTGGCAGGTCAAACCACAAGACCTCCACAACACACAAGTACCCGGAAAGGTTAGTACATAATGCACCACCACAAAACTATAAAGTAACCCACGAAGGGAACAAGTACTTGCTACTCTGAGGTACCACAACACGAACACCCGAACAAGGGTACAAGTAGGTGATAAACACTACACTGAACCACGATTATATTGTGCCCTCACTTAGACACAACATTACAAGTGAAACCTTAATCGACGAGTCACACAAACCACAACTCAGTCACAGCTGTGCCAACACCAGGGCACACCTCGAACTGGTCAAACTTCGACCACGAGTCACAAACTCACAAACCACAGTCACTGGCAAAGCACGAGTCAGAAAGAACGACGCCACCACACGGGAACGGACTACTGGCTGATCAGGCCAATATCCAACCCGGACAACACAACACAAGAACTACCTCTCAGCCTCTCAGTCACGGACGAAAGGTCCAACTGCTGCTCCACTAGGAAGAAGTCAAACAACTGTGGAGACCAACCAACACCACACCTGCAGACACACAACTGCAGGCCCATGCCTGGCACCTCTAGAGTCTCTGGCCAGAGCACTCTAAAGTGAGGCACTGGAAAATAGGACTAGCTGGGGACCAGTGTCGACTACTGGTGTCCGTACCCCCAACTACGAGCGCGCTACAAGCGACAAAAGAACAAACTCTGGGAAGTCGCTGCCCCACTGCCGTCTTTCCCTCAGCCGGACGTACAACTCAAACTCAGGAGTGAGGGTGTCCAGGAAGACGACACAGACCTCAACGGTACAACACAAGTACCGGGACAAAACCCCGAGCACAACAAACACACGTGCCTGGCTCACAAAGAACTTGGGGTACCCGACTAGAGAGGCATTCCGGAATAGGCGCCGGACCACCACACTCGGCTAGCACAAACCACGATACTTACACATATAACCTTTACTTATAATTCACAATATACAAGTGTTAGGATTAGCTTAACATCGGTCACCGTGTGACCCCAAAGCTATCCCACACCAACACATAACTGAACCACAAACTTGCCTATCATTGGTCATCTTGTAACCTCCAAGCTAACTCACACTAATACATACATAAATCACGATAGCCAATCATATTTGGCCTATCATCGGTCATGAGATGACCTTCGTAACAACATACCACTTACTTCATAAATCCATATAATATTATTCGAAAGACAACAACGGACCAGGGCTAGGTCAGTATGGACCTTCACTGCCCAAACACCATAAAGTCATGGTTAGGCTCACACAGGAACCTCACTGCCCAATTACTACGACAAATCACCAGAATTACATTACAACAGAGTGTGTAGCACACACACACTCAAACGTAGGCAATACGTGTATATTACACCCTGGATGGTGTACCACACGTCTTCCACGTAAACCACATGTCCAACACATGGACCACGCACTCCAAGAGTGCCACGGGTGCCAACGCACCACACATACCACGTAAAGCGATTACGTACATCACACATCAATCATATAAAACTTTCCCACATGAGCAGTATGCTCCAAGAGCATAACAAGTGCACTGACTCACACCGGTCATCGCCATGCACACACAATCACACAATATTCATAACCAGGAAAACTACGTAAACACAGTGCATGGATACATGCACAGGTTGGCGGCAACATCGACTGCCGCTTGAAGGAAGTAAACGGCAAGCGATCTAGCCGTCTATCTCCCGGCTGGTGATCTTGGCGGCAAGCGATCTTGACGCCAAGTTCTCCGGCGTAAAACCTTGCAGAAACCCTAATCCAGTTCTACAGGTTTTCCAACCGTTTAAGCTACAGAAAAACATATAAAAACGGTTCCTTTAACATACTAGAACCCGGAACAACCCATTACAACATGCCTTACACATTAAATTCATCAAACCACCCTTTAACCCCGCATGGTACGACTTGATCCGAAAATACAATAAAATGCTGGTTCAAGTGATTAAGTCATGTTTTAATGTTTCTAACAAGCTAACAGGGCTCGACCCCTACCTCAGAAACGCAATTAAACTCCCGAAGAATCTCGAATCACGCCGAAACCCGAGAAACGTCCCACGAACACCGCGCTCCAATCCGTCATTCCCCGCCCGATCTGTCGCTACCACGCGCACCACGGCCTTCCCACGAGCTCCCGCCGACCGTCAGAACTCGCGAAGAAGCTCAAGGGTGAAGGTGGGGGAAGAGGAAGGGAGAGAGAGGGGAAAGAACAGAGCTCGGGTCTGCCATAAAAACACAGGCATGCCAGGTTAACGTCAACCCTTTGGCCGTTTAACCAGACCGCCACAACTAGACGTCCACAAAGCCTGACGCCAAGTTCAACAGTCAACGTCCTCATCGATGGACGTTAACACCATGTTAACGGCACACCACTGCCGCCAACACACAGTCGATGTCACCCACCTGGACGCCAACACACTGTGTCCAGCAAGCTGAACACCAACGCGGATCCAAACCAAACCCGGTAAGGATCTAGCAAGAAACACACAACACTAATGGGCCTCACATTGGCCACCAAACCCGCTAAACATGGATCCACGAGGATCCGAAAAACGCGCGACGTTACATTATTATCACCTAAAAACAAATGTCGTCCTCGACATATAAAACAAATCACAATAAACCAAATTATCACCTAAAAACAAATAAAGTCAAACACATAACAAGTAGGATACTCTTCCTCTGCTTCAGCCTTTCAATTCATCTCACAATTACTCTGTTCTGCCAATTCCATTGCCTTTCTTTAGCTTTTAACCATAGGCGATTCTGCCTTGCCAATGACGCTTTATTTCCTTGGACTGAACCTGTTTCCACAATTTCCCAGTTGTGTTTGCAACATTCTTTCGAGACCGCTTTATCTTTCTCAAATATCTTACACTGTAATATTCTTTCATGCCATAATCTTTCCAAATTATTAAACTTTCCGGTGCCATTTCCTTTGTCTATTTATCACTGCCAACTATTATCCTGCCTCATCTGCATTTACATTTGCAACTGATACCTCTTCAAAGAAAACTAATCACCATCTTTGAATTCCCTGCTTTTCATATTATTCTGCTCATACTGTTTAAAGCCAATTTCTGATTTAAAAATCATAATAAATTCTGCTTCTTTATTCCACTGCGCAAAACTTTACATTTTTTTCTTATCTCAGCAAAGCTTGAACAATTTATGAATATTAAATCTTTCTTGCTTCTGCTTCCACTGCGCTACTCTGATCAAACTGAACACTTTTTGCAAAATATTCTACAATTTCTGTTCACAATATTACTTTCAATTGCTTTCTTCTGACTTCAACTGCTTCTCAAATCGTCCATTCAATTAATTCTTGCTGAAGAAATTACTGCAATTTCTGATCTGCCAAACCACTATTGACATATTGCGCTTTTCATATATCTTTCCTGCTTTACTGACATTCTCTGGCTAATTCCCATAATTCTGAGGTATAAACTTTTCAAATATTCTTAATTAATCTGCTCCAGCATTAAACCCTGAAATAATTTAATAACAATTCCTTTCTGCTCAATTAAATCATTTCTTTGCACCAATATGCAAACTCTAACCGATATTTTCTGACTCATCTGATCTTATTCACTTCATTATTTGCTAAATTCTTTCTTTCTCTAATCCATATCTTTTTCTTATCTAAACTGCCAATCATCAACTAAATATTCCTCTTGTGCAAATTTCACAAATCTTTATTGCACATTAATCCTTATTTTCTCTCTTTCTTTATTCAACTGATCATTTCTATACTTATTTATACAAATCTTCATATCACACTTCCTGCTATCATCATTATTCATAACAACACTTTTCTCAGATTTTTGATCTCGGGCATATTTAATCTATCTGCCATAATTCACTGCTCTTTTATGTACTGATACCTCTTTTAAAGCTGGTCTGCCTTTCTTGATCATATCAAACTCTTCATAACACTAATTACATTCTTATACACATTGTTTCTTAATATCATCTGACTCAGTCTCTAATGCCACAATACCTCTACTGAGGTTCTCAACTGCAACTTATCACACAAACTGACCTGTTCCTTATCACCTTGTTACCATGCATTTGTCTCTGCCATTTTCTATCTCATTATAACTTACTTACTGAATTCCATATCCAAACTTGCTAATCTTTTCAATTCCTTTAGCTACAAATCTTTAACAACCAAACTGATCTATCACAGAAATACTCTATACTTATCTCTGCTAACTTTGCACTTTATTAACATATCTCAGAGCACTAGTTTACCTTTCTTCTCTAATCTCTGCAACTGAAAACTTTTAAGTACTATACTTTAACTGCACTAGTGCCAGGATACTACCACACAACTTATGCCACTATTCACATTATGGCACAACAGCTGCTCACAATTACCAATCTAACAAACAAAAACTCACGGTTTACATGCCAAAAGCAAACGTAAAAACTACTTCATATTACACAAAACCGCAGACTTACTACCAGTAGTGGACATTAATCCATGTATTGGGACATTATACTTTCAATGTCTTTTCATATTCTAACTGGACATTGCTCTGATACCAACTGTGACGGACCGGGGTATTTATGCCCATTAAGGCTCCATATCCAGATCCGCCTCCCGCGAACGCACCGAAGTGTCGCAAGGGATCTCTCACACACATGTCCAGTAAGAGTACAAAAAGACAAACCACAAGAATATAAGACACAAGAAAGTACATGTGCTCATATCTGTTCACAAATTGTACAACTGTCCCATAACATTAATACATGTCCAATTAAAAGAGTACAACTACCTGGGGCATACCCCGAGGGAGCACAAGCTCACACAACACTAACTACTAAACTACTGCTGGTGGTACAAGTCTGACGCAACGCCACTGCAAGCCAAGCACACGGCAAGCCCTGAAAAGAACTGTAGGGGAGTGAGCCTCAACAAGTCACTGGCTCAGTAGGGGCTACCCAAAACAACACTGTAACCACAGACACCTCGACCCCAATGGGTCTCACTGGCAACAACAATAGCCAAACCATTTCATGCTCACATCATTACAATAAATAACAATTAAACATGCTTATGATAATAAACATAAAGTCCTCAGAAGAAAAGTAGGATTACAGGACTAACATAACATCATTAGTCAGCCCAACTACTAAAGTGCCTAAACCACAGTCTCACTGGCACACTATACAACAACTGGTTGCCTAAGCTAAAAGCCACATAGGCAAGTCACTGCCTAAGCTGCAAGCTTCACAGGCAAACCTCAAACACTTGAGTAATAGGACTGCTAATAAAGAGCTGGTCCTTATACTCCAAACCACTTTACAACAGAACTACTCAAAGTAATGGAACTGGCTAACACGAAGCCAATCCATAACACACTAAAGCTATAATTGGAATCATACCCAAGATGAGTAAAACTCAAACTGTGGAAGGTCTCACACGGCCTCCACGGAGCATAGCTCAACTAAACCAGAATATGCCTAGGCCATAAGCCTCATCGGCAAATTACTCATAAAGGTAACATAATAATAATCACAAACTAATCCACAATAAATTATAAACAAAGATTTACCTAAAACAGTTAGGATACAATAAGTGGCAGGTCAAACCACAAGACCTCCATAACACACAAGTACCCGGAAAGGTTAGTACATAATGCACCACCACAAAACTATAAAGTAACCCACGAAGGGAACAAGTACCTGCTACTCTGAGGTACCACAACACAAACACCCGAACAAGGGTACAAGTAGGTGATAAACACCACACTGAACCACGATTATATTGTGCCCTCACTTAGACACAACATTACAAGTGAAACCTTAATCGACGAGTCACACAAACCACAACTCAGTCACAGCTGTGCCAACACCAGGGCACACCTCGAACTGGTCAAACTCGACCACGAGTCACAAACTCACAAACCACAGTCACTGGCAAGGCACGAGTCAAGCCACAGCTAGAGTAAGCAAGCACGAGAGAACGACGCCACCACACGGGAACGGACTACTGGCTGATCAGGCCAATATCCAACCCGGACAACACAACACAAGAACTACCTCTCAGCCTCGCAGTCACGGACGAAAGGTCCAACTGCTGCTCCACTAGGAAGAAGTCAAACAACTGTGGAGACCAACCAACACCACACCTGCAGACACACAACTGCAGGCCCATGCCTGGCACCTCTAGAGTCTCTGGCCAGAGCACTCTAAAGTGAGGCACTGGAAAACAGGACTAGCTGGGGACCAGTGTCGACTACTGGTGTCCGTACCCCCAACTACGAGCGCGCTACAAGCGACAAAAGAACAAACTCTGGGAAGTCGCTGCCCCACTGCCGTCTTTCCCTCAGCCGACGTACAACTCAAACTCAGGAGTGAGGGTGTCCAGGAAGACGACACAGACCTCAACGGTACAACACAAGTACCGGGACAAAACCCCGAGCACAACAAACACACGTGCCTGGCTCACAAAGAACCTGGGGTACCCGACTAGAGAGGCATTCCGGAATAGGCGCCGGACCACCACACTCGGCTAGCACAAACCACGATACTTACACATATAACCTTTACTTATAATTCACAATATACAAGTGTTAGGATTAGCTTAACATCGGTCACCGTGTGACCCCAAAGCTATCCCACACCAACACTAACTGAACCACAAACTTGCCTATCATTGGTCATCTTGTAACCTCCAAGCTAACTCACACTAATACATACATAAATCACGATAGCCAATCATATTTGGCTTATCATCGGTCATGAGATGACCTTCGTAACAACATACCACTTACTTCATAAATCCATATAATATTATTCGAAAGACAACAACGGACCAGGGCTAGGTCAGTATGGACCTTCACTGCCCAAACACCATAAAGTCATGGTTAGGCTCACACAGGAACCTCACTGCCCAATTACTACGACAAATCACCAGAATTACATTACAACAGAGTGTGTAGCACACACACACTCAAACCACGTAGGCAATACGTGTATATTACACCCTGGATGGTGTACCACACATCTTCCACGTAAACCACATGTCCAACACATGGACCACGCACTCCAAGAGTGCCACGGGTGCCAACGCACCACACATACCACGTAAAGCGATTACGTACATCACACATCAATCATATAAACTTTCCCACATGAGCAGTATGCTCCAAGAGCATAACAAGTGCACTGGCTCACACCGGTCATCGCCATGCACACACAATCACACAATATTCATAACCAGGAAAACTACGTAAACACACTGCATGGATACATGCACAGGTTGGCGGCAACATCGACTGCCGCTTGAAGGAAGTAAACGGCAAGCGATCTAGCCGTCTATCTCCCAGCTGGTGATCTTGGCGGCAAGCGATCTTGACGCCAAGTTCTCCGGCCTAAAACCCTGCAGAAACCCTAATCCAGTTCTACAGGTTTCCAACCGTTTTAAGCTACAGAAAAAAACATATAAAAACGGTTCCTTTAACATACTAGAACCCGGAACAACCCATTACAACATGCTTTACACATTAAATTCATCAAACCACCCTTTAACCCCGCATGGTACGACTTGATCCGAAAATACAATAAAAATGCTGGTTCAAGTGATTAAGTCGTGTTTTAATGTTTCTAACAAGCTAACAGGGCTCGACCCCTACCTCAGAAACGCAATTAAACTCCCGAAGAATCTCGAATCACGCCGAAACCCGAGAAACGTCCCACGAACACCGCGCTCCAATCCGTCATTCCCCGCCCGATCTGTCGCTACCACGCGCACCACGGCCTTCCCACGAGCTCCCGCCGACCGTCAGAACTCGCGAAGAAGCTCAAGGGTGAAGGTGGGGGAAGAGGAAGGGAGAGAGAGGGGAAAGAACAGAGCTCGGGTCTGCCATAAAAACACAGGCATGCCAGGTTAACGTCAACCCTTTGGCGTTTAACCAGACCGCCACAACTAGACGTCCACAAAGCCTGACGCCAAGTTCAACAGTCAACGTCCTCATCGATGGACGTTAACACCATGTTAACGGCACACACTGCCGCCAAACACACAGTCGACGTCACCCACCTGGACGCCAACACACTGTGTCCAGCAAGCTGAACACCAACGCGGATCCAAACCAAACCCGGTAAGGATCTAGCAAGAAACACACAACACTAATGGGCCTCACATTGGCCACCAAACCCGCTAAACATGGATCCACGAGGATCCGAAAAACGCGCGACGTTACATCTTATCTCCCTACCCACTCAAGTTATTTCTGAAAGATTAGAAGCTCCTGAGGTTCTAGCTAGATCTGAAGCTCAAGCTCAGATTCCCCATCAAGAAGATCAGTTCCAAGATTTCTCCTCCCATCCTGTTCAGGATACTCCTGAAGATACCATCAATGAAGTTCTGCGAGATCTCAGAGGAAAAAGAGTAGCTTCTGAAGATGTGCCTGCTTCCACCCCCATGGAACATCAATTTGAAGTGAGAGAGACTCACTTCTCTCCATCTCAGTTTGAGACCCGGCCAAGGTCTCAGGGGGAGAGCAGTAATAGTATTAATACTATTTTGGATTTAGTGAGAAGCCAGCATGAGAACCTGTCTGTTCTCCATATGCAAGTTGAGATATTGGATGTGAAGTTTGATAGCTTGTCTGATGAGGTCAAGTAGATAAAAGATCTTTTGCTTCAGCTAGTGTGCCAATAGGACACTTCTAGGCCATCAGGGCCTGCTTCCTCACAGCAGCAAGAAGAAGAAGCCCCTGCTCAGGATCAAGAAAACCAAGTAGAACCTCAAGTGCCAACACCTAAGGACCCTGTTATTAAGCAATCAGTTGTTGTAGAAGAAGGTCCAGAAATCCAGGTTGAGCAGCAACCTATGTCAGTTGAGTCCCAACAGCAGGAAGATGAGCAGCCTACTGAGCAGGCTCAGTTAGCAGTAGTAGTTTTGAACCTCCAATTGAGCAGCAGCAAGAGCTCGAATTGAAAAGCAACCAGAAGAAGTGGCAGCAGCTGTAGAAGGTTCCAGCCTTGAGGATCAGTCAACCCAGAAGGAATCTTCAGCCAAGAGAACTCTTGAGCCCTCTCAAGATATCCAGTTCTTTAAGAGAAAGGTGAAGAGAAGACTAGTCAAGAATGGTGCACCTGTCCTCCCTTCTCCTTCTTCTAGGGCTAGTTCTCCACTAGTTATTCCTCCTTCTAAGGTCACTCTAGCAGCAACCCAAACCAATGCACCCTCGGCATCAACCCCTCTACAGCCTTCACACTCCTCCTCTTCTCCTCCTCCTGCAGGCATTTCATTAGATGCAAAATTTTCCATCTACCCCATGAAAACAATACACAATCAACACAATATCACATAATTAAATAAAACAGACTATTAATCCTTTTATTAGTCTAACCTGAGCCTCCAACTGAGCCTAGAGTGCTGCCTGGGTATGAGCCTGCGTCTGCATGGCTTGCACCAGACCTTGCATGAATACTCCATAATCCACAGGTGGCGGTGGGGAAGTACAAGACCTTGTGGCGCCGAGGCCTGCTGCCCGCCCGCTCATCACGTCCGGCTTGTCCTCACGAGCCGGCGCTCCGCCATGCCTACCTCTCGAAGCCATGGCTGTAATAAATTTCAGCCACCATTAGAGCTAGGTTACTAAGTCTTCTAACCATTTTCTTATCTACTTTTCATTCATTAGTAATCAATTCTACACATGTGGACATACCTATGTAGACTTAGCATGTAATGGGGATGATGACTTAGGTATATTCATGTGCAATCTCAACCGGTGCTCTGATACCAATCTCTGCGACGACCCTCATTATACCGGTACGGTTATACCAACCCACGTCAGTATAGAGAGTGTCATCACAGTGGGACATTACCCAACAATGACATTCAGTTGAGATACACGTGAATATAGAACAGAGTAGCGGAAGTAAAAGAACCACTGTCTTCATTTCATTCATCATCCACATTTAACATACATGTTTCGATAACATTTAACGAGCTAAAAGTCCACATAATTTAAATTGCTGAAAATCAAATACATAGATGTCCATACTTATACATTCTTCCATGATAATGCTAGTACAATGTTCAATTTACATACTATGAAAATCACAAAATGTCACAAGTACTCCAACACTCTAATCTCCACGCTCGGAGTCGGTCTCCAACGTCTCCTCCACAAGTGTCTCGTCACCAACTACACATGTACGCCGAAGCAAGTAGTGAGTCTAAAAGACTCCGCAAGTACTTCTACACATACCGTACATGCACATATCATAGTAGGTTCTACATACACATTCACAAGACACAACATGTAGCATGCTTGACATTAAATTTTACAACCTATCATGGTGAATCTACAATTTAAACACATGGACTATGCTTTCAGATTTCCTACAATAGAATCACCTATCACATGCTTTCTATTCATTCCTCACATAAAAATCTACCTTCAACCAACTAAGACATGAAAGCCATTAACATGAATTTCCGAGCATCATGAAAGGAAACATACCTAACATGGAATCTACACATTCCTACACATATACGTAACCATTTTACATGCTTTAAACTTGCTGGTTTTACATGCTTTAGAAACCATAATCTAACACATGAGAGCTACAACAACGATTAAATCACAACATGTGAACAACCAAGTATGGAAGTTGTTTATATATGCTTAACAATTATCCTAGCATGGATTCTAGGCATTTTGCATACATAAACATGATCATAACATAGTAAAGCTACTGTTTCAGCATGATTTCAGATTGTCATAACATGGATTACAAACTCACATCCTCACATTTTGGTTTCACATTTTACACAATTTCAAATTTGCATATTTCACACTTTACACATGCACTTTTACACATTGTTCACATTCACATTTTTCACATGAACACATACACATTTACACATTCACATTTAGTGCCGTGACACATAGCCCAAACCACCAAAGAAGGACACAACACATCACATCACATAGACGCCATCTAGGCAATACAATGGCGACTCTTGGACTGCACAGACCGGGAGAACAAGTCTCCACCCTAACCAGTGGTACTTGTCCACCTCCAGGATTTCCCCCTAATGCCCTTAGGGTCACAACACATTGAACCTTCTTAGGGGGACTTTTCCCTGATACGGTTCCACTACCCTCTGTGGAAGCAATGTCACACTTGGCACAATTTACACATTACACGTTTTCCGATTTAAGCACTTAGTTTAGCACATGACACTCACATCTCACTCATTCACACACATGGTGCTCTGTTTTCCTGACATGACACTACAATTACAGAAATCTAGTGCTCAGGAAATTTCACTAATCAGGTTGCTATATACAAAATCAAATCATTTTTACAACGGCATGCATTAGTTTCACATTTTTACATGGAAAATTCATATTGCATCATATACTAGTCCAAATGACCTAAAATTTAACCACAGGCTAATTTCGGGTTTAGGGTTCTTCATGAAAAATTTCAGATTTTTCTAAGCTAAAACGAAATTACAGAAAATCTAACATTAATTCCACATGCTATCCGCAATTCGATTTAACATGGAGTTGAACACAAGCACAATTTTAACAACTCACTGTCTGAACCCTAGCATGCATAGAGCCACATGATTTATTCCCGAATTTATTGGGCAATACACAATTAACGGAAGATTTATCGTGACCTACGCATGATTTCTATTTCCCAAAATAGAAAATTCAATGAATCATACAAGCATGGAAAATTCCAGAAATTCAGAACACAGACAGGGTTGTACATACATGGTCTAACAAAATTAGGGCAACATGATTTTACCACGGATTATCAGGATAATGGTGAGAACATACACATGCACATTCTTCCACATGCTTTCAAATATGTAAATAAGCTCTACCATCCACAAAATAAGTGTACATTCACATTCCATCCATCACATTAGCTAGTATACATAGCACATAAGAGATTACATTATATCCTCATCGTGAAACATATCGAAATTAATCATGTAGAAGGGCAGAACAACTTGCTGTTCTGCTCAGATGAACTTAGCGGCAAGCTATGGCCACTAATTAATGTTAGCGGCATAATCGCTGGACGCTAAGCATGATCTTAGCGGCAAGGGATATTGCTGTTAAGGTCAGGTCTGTGCAAAACACAGACCCGAGCTCCAAAGATGGGGTGAATTTGGGGGTCTAGGACACGAGGGAAAATACATAAAAATGGTAAAACCATCCTAGACACATACATGAACACTATGGGTAGGGTACTTGCCTTTTAGGTATACTCCAAAGGGATCAAAAGGCTTGGTGAAGCTCTCCTTGGGCTGTCCCAAGAAGTTCCCAACCAGCCTCCAAGATGGCCTTCCTCCGGGTTCTTGAGCAAGCTCCAGTGCAATCCGAGGTCGGGGATGCCTTCCTCGATGATCCAGCAAGCTCCTTGATGCAGCAGGTGGCCGGATCAAGCTTCAGAACTTCAGATTTTGGGTTGCAAAGGTGAGGGTTTCTCACAGTCCGAAAATAGGGTTTCACTCCTTTCTCTTCTTCCTCTCTTGGAAAGGGGCAAAGAGAAGGCTTAGGGTTGTAAAAATGGGTTTGTATATAGGAGAGGGGGTTCTCCTTTCACGCAGGGGTGACAAGATGGCCTTTCAGACCGTTGGGGACAGTTCCCCAATGGTTGGGGTGGCTTGCTTCCGGAATTTCAGGTCTGCAACGCATGCAGGTCAGAGAAATTGGCGTCCACATCGCTGGACGCTGGACTTAGTGTTGGCATCCATGGGGTTGACGCCGACACAACATCGACGTCTACGGATATTGACGCCAATCTGGCCTTCGGCCAGAACTCTAAAACATGCAGAAACCATGCACATCATGTATATATACATGTAATATCTATATGGTATTGTGCACACACTACCATCAAGCAATACATACATTATTTATACCTAAATTATACACATACACACATAAGTATACTAATTAATACATACGTAGATATATACATACATACACAAGCACAATATTCATACACACGACACAAAAAAAAAATGCGACGAAAATTCGAGGGCCTTACAGAAATTCATTGAGGGATAGTCTCATCCTCTGGCACTGAGAACTGTAGGAAGGATAAGCTGCTTCCCATTGTTCAAGAGTGAACCTCTCAGATTCAGCAAAGCTTAACTGAAGATCAAGGAGATGCTTATGGAACTTGGACATCTGGAGGAAAATAAACCTCTGGAAACTGAGCTTGGACTTATACTTGATCTTGAATATGGTGGCAATCCGGATGAATCTATTGAAGAGGGTTTCTGCAAAAGCACCTCTGTAGGAGACTGCTCCTACAAGGGGAGGATGGAGTCCTGAAGGCACTGCCACAGACATGGAGGGAACAACTTCCCTTTGGCCTCTTAGCAAATTTTCATATTGGCCCTTGGACACATCATGCAGGCCTAACTTGAACCTTTCATAGTTGAAGGCTCTCATAGCTGTGTACTTGGCCTGAGACTCCCGGAGATGAGTGGCAAAAAGAGCATGAAATCTGAGGGAGAGGTGGTGTTCAACTGTCAGGTAGTGGCTCCTGGATTGGGCTTCTTGAAATCTACTTGCCTCCTCTGGATAGAGATTAACAAATTCTTGAGGAGTGAGGCAGTGACTCTTTTGGGAAATAAATTGGAGATCTGAAGTAGAGAGTTGGGAGGTTTTGATCAACACAGGAAGCCAGTGTTCAAAAGTAAAACTTGGCAGGTCATGGATTTCAAGAAATGCTCTTATTGACAAATATTCTCTGAACAAATTCATGGTTTGAGTAGAGTGATGAACAAAAGCATACCAGAATGGGGGAAGTAACAAGGAGGGTTTATCTCCTATTCTGGGTCCATGAGAGGCTGGCAGTTGGATACTGGGAAGTATTTCAACTAGCTGAAGGAGGATGTTCTAGGAACCAGGTTTAGAAGCCGTGGGTAGAGAGGAGAAAAAATGTGGTGGTTGGGTGGAAAGATTGATTGTTATTTCCTTGAGGGGTTTGGGTTGGTGTTTCATTGGATAAATGGAAAAATTTACATTTTGAAGAAATGGATCTACTGGAATGACTATTGAAGGGAGATCAGGAGAAGATACTTCAGGAACTGAAGTTGAAGGAGCAGTAGATTGTGGTGCAGATGAAATAGTCTTAGTAGGAAGGGTAACTGGTGGAGCAGGTGGAGAGGGAGGCCTGGATGGAGGAACAGGAAGGACAGGGTTACCATTTTTTACTAACCTTCTCTTTACTTTCCTCTTGAAAGGTTGGAGCTCTCGGGAGGACTCAAGAGGTCTCTTGGCCTGGGGAACTTCTTCAACTACTGCCACTCCTACTGGCTGCTGGTCAGCCATAGACTCTTGCTATTGCACAACTGGAGGTTCAAAAACTACTACTGCTAACTGAGCTGCTGCTCATCTTTCTACTGCTGGGAGTCAACTGACATAGGTTGCTGCTCAACCTGGATTTCTGGACCTTCTTCTATAACAACTGATTGCTTATTAACAGGGTCCTCAGGGTGTTGTGGGTCTTGAGTAGGTGCTTCTTCTTCTTCTTGCTGCTGTGAGGAAGCTGGCCCTGATGGCCTGGAGGTGCCCTGTTGGCACACAAACTGAAGCATAAGATCCTTGATCTGCTTAACCTCATCAGCCAAACTATCAAACTTCACATCAATTAACTCCACTTGCATCTGGAGAACATATAAGTTCTCATGCTGCTTTCTAACAAGCTCTAAGAGGGTGCTAAGGCTATTACTGCTCTCCCCCTGAGACCTTGGTCAGGTCTCAAACTAAGAAGGGGAGAAGGAAGGCTCTCTTTCCTCAAAAGTATGCTCCATGGGAGAGACTGGAACATCTTCAGAGACAACTCCTTTGCCTCTGAGGTCTCTTAAGACTACATTTATTGTATCTGAAGGAGCATCTGGCTCTGGAAGAGAAGAGGAAGCAATATTCTGAACTTCTGGCTGAACATCTTGATGAGAAACTTGCTGGGCTTCTTGCTTAACTACTTGCTCAGTCAACTGTACTGGAACCTCAGGGATCACTGGTACTGCAAGGGCTTCAATTTTGACATTTGGTGCTGGAACAACTTGTGTGAGTAGAGATACAAGGGGTTCATCAGGGAAAATCTCATGCTCACACTCAGGCACAGAGTCTTTAAACCACAGATTTTGCTTCTTACCTACCAAGGAGTAGTGACTCCTTCTAAGAGTAAAGATGCCAATTTTCTCTTTTGTGCCAACAAACAATTCACCAGACAAATCTACTAAAAATTTCTGGAAAATGAAAGTAAGCAGGGATCCATAAGGGAGGGATTCCTGCAAATCCTTTGAAGCAATCATCTTTTCCAAAATTACTGCTGATAGATTCACCTTGTGCCTCTGAACTGCCTAAAACAAGAGGTTCCCATCTCTTGCAGTAATGGAGGAGTGAATACCTGCTCTAGGGGTGATGATGTTGGTGATTATTGAATGGATCAATCCCTTCTCAGAAGATAACTCATTGACCTGAAGTCCTCTTTTGCAAAGGGTCCCCAAACTTCCAATAATCCCCAACGTTTGCTTTTCAAGGGGAATAAACTCATTGAGACAATGACCAGAATTTGGGCAATCCAACAATTCTACCAAAAGCTCTTCAAATATGGTAATCTTGGTGCCCTTGACATATCCAACTATAGTATTGCCCGATGACACTTGGAGAGAAGCATAAAAAGATCTAATAGCACTGGCTACAAAGGGCACGGAAATTTGACAGAGTTTGGTCCAACGCATGGCATTAAGGGTCTCTTCTACCCAAGAAAGACTGCCATTCAAATGAGAGAACTCTACTGATTTTCCAAAATAGATGGGGATCTTAGCCAAATGCTGGAGTTGGTCAGGGGTTTGCTGAACAGACTCTTGAACCCTAGGAGATGCCATCTAGAAGATAGAAGTAGAAAATGTTCAGGGAACCACCAAAGGAGAGGAAGATATACACAGAGGAGATGAAAGATCCTACCTTTTTCTTGAAGAGAGGAGTTTGCAGATGGTTCCTGGGAGGTCCTTCGCCGGAAAACAGTGAAGGCGCGAAAAATCGATGAAGATAGGAGAGTCGAAAAGGGATTTCAAAAGGGTGTCTTCTAAAGGAAGAAGGGGTTTGTTTAAATAAAGGCTGGAAAGAAACTGTCCCTTGAACTCAGGCTAAACGGACGCGATTGAATGATGTGACCGTTGCGTTATGAAGGGGCACGCCTTAATGAGGTGTCAGTTACGAAATTTTTAAGTGCCGTTTCAGGAAGTCTTAATGATTTGAATTAAGTATTCGACTGCATCAGTCGAATGCAAGGCTTTAACATGAGTTGAATGCATCGATTCTTCATGAATCGAATGCATGAGTCGAATGTTTGGGACTTAGAAAATTTTCAGGATGACTTTTCACAGTCAATTCAACACACATTATTCAAGCAAGATTTTAATTGGGTAATTTTTTAATCAGGGTTGCACATACCTATTTCTCTTCTAATAGATGTAAATCTATCTTCAGGTAGAGGTTTTGTGAAAATATCTGCAAGTTGATTTTCTGTAGAAATAAATTCAAGAGAAATATTTCCATTACTTACATGGTCCCTGATGAAGTGATGTCTAACCTCAATATGCTTTTCTTGAGTGCTGGATTGGATTCTTGGTCAAATTGATTGCACTTGTGTTATCACAAAGCATTGGAATTTCTTGGAGCTGATGACCATAGTCTTCCAATTGATGCTTGATCCATAGGAGTTGAGTACAGCAACTTCCAGCTGCAATGTATTCAGCTTTTGTAGTGGATAAAGCTACTGAGTTCTGATTTCTGGAAGACCAAGATATTAAACACCCTGCAAGAATTTGACAAGTGCCACTGGAGCGTTTTCTATCTAATTTGCATCCAGCATAGTCAGCATCACTATATCCAATTAATTTAAATTCTGAACATCTAGGATACCATAGACCTAAATTACTGGTATTTATAAGATATCTAAAAATTCTTTTAACTGTATGAACGTGAGATTCTTTTGGATCAGCTTGGAATCTTGCACATAAACAAACACTGAACATTATATCTGGTCTACTAGCAGTAGGATAGAGCAGTGATCCTATCATTCCTCTATAGATCTTTTGATCTACCTTTTTACCAAGGGGATCACTATCTAACTTAATTCCTGAGCTCATGGGTGTTCCTAAAGGCTTACATTTGTCAAAACCAAATTTAGTGAGCAAATCTAAAATGTATTTAGTTTGACAGATGTGAGTCCCTTCCTTAGTCTGCTTGATTTATAAGCCAAGAAAATAATTTAGTTCACCCATCATACTCATTTCAAATTCATTTTGCATCAAATTTTCAAAGAATTTACAGAGTGATTCATTAGTAGAACAAAAAATAATATCATCAACATAAATTTGTACAATTAGGATTCCATCTGAAAATTTCTTTATAAATAAAGTACTATCTACTTTTCCTCTTATAAAATCATGTGACATAAGATAAGCACTTAGTCTTTCATACCAAGCTCTTGGAGCTTGTTTCAAGCCATATAGTGCTTTCTTTAAACAGAAAACATGATCAGGATGCTTAGGGTCTTCAAATCCAGGAGGTTGCTCAACATATACTTCTTCTTTAATAAAACCATTTAGAAAAGCACTTTTAACATCCATCTGAAATAGATTAATATTAAGAGAGCAAGCATATGCTAATAAGATTCTAATTGCCTCTAATCTAGCCACTGGAGCATAGGTTTCATCAAAATCTATGTCTTCCTCTTAGGAGTATCCTTGAGCTACAAGTCTGGCTTTGTTCCTAGTGATCACCCCTGATTCATCCATTTTGTTTCTGAAAACCCATCTGGTTCCAATAACTGGATGATCAGTAGTCTAGGTACAAGGGTCCAAACTTCACTGCGTTGGAACTGATTGAGTTCCTCTTGCATAGCAAGGATCCAAGATTCATCACCCAGTGCATCATTGATTGTCTTAGGCTCAATTTGTGAAACTAAGGCAGAGAAATCACAAGGAATTTGCATACCTCTTGTTCTTACCCTATCTTGGAGATCACCTATTATGTTTTCTCTAGGATGGTCCTGGTGGTACCTCAATTCTCTAGGTAGCCCTTCTTGTGGTTCTTCTTGTTGTTGAAGATCTTCTAATGGAGGATCTTCCACTTCTTCATCTTTTTCTTCTTCAAGAGAAGTCTTTTCAAGATTCATGCAGAGATCATCAACACATTCTTCTTCTTCTATCCTTTTGATAGAAGGGTTAGTTTCATCAAATAGTATATGAACTGATTGTTCTATGGTTAATGTTCTTCTATTGAACACTTTATAACCTCTAGGTTTTGAAATATACCCTAACAGAAAACCTTCCTCACTTTTAGCATCTAATTTCCCTAAATTATCTTTACCATTATTTAAGATAAAACACTTACAGCCAAAAGGTCTGAGATGACTGATATTCGGCCTTTTATCTTTGTACAATTCATATGGTGTCTTCTTCAGAATGGGTCTGATCATGCATCGATTGATGACGTAGCATGCTGTATTTACTGCCTCTGCCCAGAAGTACTTTGGTAGATTATACTCATTCAGCATTGTTCTGGCCATATCCAGCAGTGTTCTATTCTTTCTTTCTGCTACTTCATTCTGCTGAGGTGTTCTTGGAGCTGAGAAGTTGTGTTCAATTCCATTTTCTTCACAGTACTCCAGAAATCTTCATTTTTGAATTCACCACCATGATCAGATTTGATACTGGTAATCTGAAATTTTTGTTTTTCTGAACTATCTTGCTGAATTTCAGAAAAGCTTGAAATGCTTCAGATTTGGCTTCTAGAAAAGACACCCAAGTGTACCTTGAGTAGTCATCAACTAATACATAGCCATAGATCTTTCCTCCAAGACTGATTGTCCTCATAGGTCCAAATAAATCCATGTGAATCAATTCTAAGGGCTTAGAAGTTGTAACAATTATTTTGGACTGAAATGAGGTTTTGGTCTGTTTTCCTTTTGCACAGGCTGATCAAATTCCAGACTTCTTGATTTTCATCTTGGGAAGACCTTCAACTAGGTCATGCTTTATTAATTTCTTGATCACTGAAGTGCTTGCATGACCAAGTCTTTTGTGCCACAAATCAGATTCTTTACTTTTGGTAGTAGCCAAACATAGGTTTACTTCTTTTAATTCTGCTTGTTGCAATGTATACAAATTCTTCATTCTTTGTGCTTCAAAAACTGTCTTGTTATCCTTCAGAATTATACACTTATCATTCTGAAAACTTACTAAATGCCCTTTATCACATAACTGACTAATACTTATCAGATTGTGCTTGAGACCTACTACATACATGACATCTTCAATCAGGTTCTTTTCTTTAGTAGCAATTGTTCCACATCCTAACACTTTTCCTTTTCCATTATCACCATAAGTAACTTGACCAGATTCTTCTCTAAAACTTGTGAATAGCTTCCTATCTCCTGTCATGTGCCTTGAGCATCCACTATCCAAATACCATTTGGATGCCCTCAGCCGACCCTGCAAACAAAGCTAAACTATAACTTTTGGTACCCAAATTTTCTTGGGTCCTTGATGGTTAGTTTTAGGAATCCATCTCAAGTGTCTAGTAGTGCATGTGCTAACAGTGTGTCCTAGTTGGTTACAATGAGTACAACACAAATCAAAAGTATTTTTCTTGTGTGTATTGTTACTGAATTTCTATTTTTGTCTGTAGACATGTTGATTTACCTTTTTGGTATTTTTTATGTCTTTTTCTGCTACAAATTTGGGAGTTGGATAGACTTTAGGATGAATAATGTGTTCCTCATTTTGTAGGGGTGTGTATCCTACTCCATATTTCTTTTTCCCTTTTCTAGCACCTTTGAGATTTACAAATAAAGATGTTTTGCATGTAGAAATCTTTTCCAGGGTAGCTCTTAGATAACCATTTTCCTCTTGTAATTTTTCTTCATTCTTAAGTTCTTTCAAGTTTGATTCTAATTCTAATATTTTGCTATTTTTATTTTTTAAATCTTCACACAGCAATTCATTAGCTCTTTTGGTTTCATTTAAACTTTTGCTTAACCTTTCTGTTTCATTTTTAAGAAAGGTGTTAGCTTTTTCTTGGTTTAGTAGATTTAGCTTAACTACTTTTATTTGTCTTACCACAGATTTATACTTTTCATAAAGTTCATTAAAAGCATCCTCAAGACTATCTGAATCGGATTCTGAATAGGAAGTAAAAGTGGTTTCTGAATTTACCTGTTCTAGTCTGCCATGAGGGCTAGATTAGCCTTCTCTTCTTCTTCATTCTGAACTGGAGGAGTCTGAGCTGGTAGCATCTTCATTGTCCCAAGTTGCTGCCATAGCCTTCTTTTTGAACTTTCTAAACATCTTTCTTTGCCCTTCTTCTTATCTGATTTTTCTGCTTGATCCTTCTTCTTGAGTCTAGGACATTCAGACTTGTAATGTCCTGGCTGATTGCACTCATAACAAGTTGGCTCCTTCTTCTTATCTTTCTTGAAGAATTTCCTTGAGCCAAACTTTTTCTTCTTGGCCAAAATTCTCTGTAATTTTCTTGAGAGCATAGCCTCATCATCACTGTCATCTGATTTCTCTTTGGAGTCTTCAGATGAAGAAGAATCTGCAATCTTTAAAGCATTTGAAATTTCTTTTTCGAAGAGCTTTCAGAAAATCATTCCATGTTTATTTCATGTGCCATGAGGGATCCTATTAACTTGTCAATGGTTAATTGTGTTAAATCATGGGCTTCCTCTATGGCTGTAACTTTAGGAGTCCAGACATTTGTTAGAGATCTTAAGATTTTCTTACTGTTTCTTCATTGGTTAGGACTTTCCCTAAAGCACTTAATCCTACAATTATATTTGAAAATCTATTGTACATTTGAGTTATATTTTCATTGGGGAGCATTTTAAACTGTTCATATTGAGATACAAGTATGTCTATTCTAGTTTGTTTAACCCTATCTGTGCCTTCATATGTTACTTGTAATTTATCCCACATTTCTTTTGCTGTTTTACATGCTGAAAGTCTATTAAACTCTCTTTTCGATAAAGCACAACAAAGATAATTTTTTGCCTTGAAGTTTAAAGACATATTTCTTTTGTCTGCAATTGAAAGAGCACCTGTAGAGGATTCTGCAAGGACTTGAAAATCACCTTGTTCAATTACCTGCCATAGGTCGAAGTCAGTACCTCTGATGAAGCATTCCATCCTCATCTTCCAATATTGATAATCTTCACCATCAAAGAAGGGTGGCCTTGTGACTGATTGGCCTTCATAGTTGTGAGCTTCAGATGCCATTTCTTCTCAAATCTCTTAGATTCTTCTGAGAAGACCTCGCTCTGATACCACTTGTTGGATTGAAATGGCTGAGAAATAGTCCTAGAGGGGGGTGAATATGACTTTTTATCTTTTTAGATTTCTTCTAAAAAAAAACACAGCACTAAATAGATATGTTAGTACTAAGTGTGGTGTGTGTGACTCAAGTGTAAACTTGGCGGAAACAATCACACAAATAAATGCACAAGGGATTTATCCTGGTTCGGCCTTCCCACATGGAAGTCCTACATCCAGTCCTCAAGCCAACCACTTGAGATTTCACTAAACTGCCAACAACTTGGCCTTCTCTCACCCTTGAGAGGAATTACAAAACCCACTTGCTCCCAAGCAAGTCTTCCCTAAACAGGGGTACAAACACTGCCTTTCACAAGGCCTTCCCTTCATAGGAGGGGTAAAGCAGAATAGAACTTCTGCAAAAATTACAACAGAAATAGAGAATTAAACACTTGTGTGTTTGCCTCAAAACTGAGCACAAAACACACAAACTCCAACAGGATTGAAGGATAAAGAAGTTAAGCAAAATCCCAATTGAAGCAACTTGGGTGGACTTGAAGACAGTAGCAAATTACAACTGCCACCCAATACACAGAACTTCAGAAGAACACAATCTGAAGTGAGGCTCTCAGAGTGTAGCTTAGCAGGAAGGCTTTTGAGAGAGGAAGAGCTTGAAGGATTCGGATGAAGCTTTCAAGAGAATTGACTTGAATGTATGTGGTCTCTGTGTATTTCTTGTCTACTGTTGTTCTCTCTTCTTCTTCTTTTATAATCTTTAAAAATATAGCAGTTTGAAGGAGATAGCCGTTGAAGCTTGGTGGCTGTTTGCAAGTTAGCCGTTGGAAGAGAGTTTCTGGGATCCTTTGAATCTTGAAGGCTTTGTCCAGAAGGTCTTGAAATTTGCATCTTTCCAAGGTCTTCAGAATAGGAGCAGTTGTCACAGCTAGAAGATAAGCTCTTGTAGACTGAGCTGGGAACAACCCATGCTAAACATGTGCTCCAATTAATGCCTGTTGCAAACACAAGACAAGGACAAGCATATCTCCATGCCTTTGTGGTAGGGGGTCAGTTTGAGTACAACAGACAGTATGGAACCTAGTATTCTCAATGTTTTCAGAAAATAGAGCAGATGGACAAAAAGTTAAAGTATGGGTCTGTCAGTGGTAGGTGAGATGGTCAGATGCCATGCGTCTGAGATTTTTCATAAATGCTTTGTGTCTCATGAAGGATAAAGGACATCAAGACTGTAAAACTCAAAAAGATATTTCAGAGAAATGTTTTGCAGAGATGAATAATTTGAATATACTATGTTCTGTTAGAGAACTATATTAAAATATTAATCTTCTAAGATTTTAGTAAGATATGTTAGGCAATAGGCAATTTGCCAATAAATTATGTCTAAGATGTTTAAGAATCAGAAAAGAATTTTATAAACTTAAAGACAGATATATTCCAAGACAGATAGAACTGACAAGGTATAAGTACAAAACTGACAGTGAAGTCGAATGCAATAGAATAGGTGATTCGACTCAAGAAATAGGCATGATTCGAATTCAAGAAGAATAAGGTAATTCGACTATAGTAGTGAAGACATCAATTGAATGTAGTGTTAAAAGGCAACATTCGGCTGTATGAGTCGAAGTCGTGAGTCGAATATAGTGTAAAGTACATTCGACTGTGTGAGTCGAATGTTATGAATCAAATACAGTGTAAAGGACATTCGACTGTGTGAGTCGAAGTCATGAATCAAATACAGTGTAAAAACATTTGACTGTGTGAGTCGAAGTCATGAATCGAATACAGTGTAAAGGACATTCGACTGTGTGAGTCGAAGTGATGAATCGAATACAGTGTAAAGGACATTCGACTGTGTGAGTCGAAGTCATGAATCGAATACAGTGTAAAGGACATTTGACTGTGTGAGTCGAATGTTATGTAAAATTGTGGACTTAAAAAAAAAAATCGCAAGACTTGTGACTAAATTTCTGAAGGAGTCGGATACAGTGTAGTCAAAGACATCAGTCGGATTCAGTAGGCTATAGATTCGGATTTTGTGGCCTTAGAAACTTTTGAGTGTTCATGAATTTTTATCTGTATAGAATTTTGTGATACATTTGGTATAAAACACATATTTAAAGATTTGTCATAGCAAAAATAATATTCATAGAAATTATAAAATTCTTTAAATTTCTTAGAGGTAGTTGCTCAACAGAAGGTTTACCTAAGATCAATTCAAGATTGAATAGGATCTGTGGACCATGTGCGAAGGGAAAACATGTCAAAGCTTCCTTCAAATCTAAGATAATTGTCACCACTTCCAAGCCTCTAGAAAAACTCCATATGGATTTATTTGGACCTATGAGGACTACCAGTCTAGGAGGAAAGAATTTTGGATTCGTTATTGTTGATGATTTCTCAAGATACACATGGGTCTCATTTCTAGACCACAAAGATGACACATTTGAAGCATTTGTTAAGTACAACAAACTGGTTCAGAAAGATAAGAAGTTCAGCATTATAAGTCTTCGATCTGATCATGGAGGAGAATTTCATAATGACAGGTTTGTAGAATTTTGTGATAACCATGGAAATGAGCACAATTTCTCAGCACCAAGAACACCCAACAAAATGGAATAGCTGAGAGAAAAAATAGAACATTATTGAATATGGCAAGAACCATGCTATCTGAACACAACCAACCAAGATATTTTTGGGCTGAGACAGTCAATACAGCTTGCTATATAATCAATAGAGCTATGATAAGGCATATATTAAGGAAAACATCATATGAGTTGTACAAGCAGAAGAAGCCCAAGATCAGCCATCTCAGAATATTTGGATGTCCTTACTTCATTCACAACAATGGTAAGACAAACATTGGTAAGCTGGATCCAAAATCCGATGAAGGTATTTTTATGGGTTACACTTCCAAACCCAAAGGATATAGAGTTTTCAATAAAAGAAGTTGATTAATTGAACAATCTATACATGTTATATTTGATGAGTCTAACCCTTCCTTGAGAAAGGAAACTGTTAGTGATGATGAAGGTACGGAGGACCTATCCGAGAAAATGAAGGAAGTATCTATCAAGGACAATGAAGATCCACCCCTAGAAGAACTACAACAAAAAGATCTAATTCATGAAGATCTTCTTGGGGAATGGAGATATAAGAAGGATCACCCAAAAGAAAATATCATTGAAGATCCAAATTTTGGGGTAAGAACCAGAGGTAACATTATTCCTTGTGATTATTTAGCCTTTGTTTCTTAAATTGAGCCTAAGACAGTCAATGAATCACTGACTGGTGAATCTTGGATTCTTGCCAAGCAAGATGAATTAAATCAGTTCAAAAGAAACCAGGTCTGGTCCCTTGTTCCTAGACCATCAGATCATCCTATGATTGGCACCAAATGAGTGTTCATAAACAAGTTGGATGAAGCTAGTGTTATTACTAGAAATAAGGCTAGATTGGTTGCTCATGGCTATTTTCAAGAGGAAGGCATAGATTTTGATGAAACTTGTGCACCAGTTGCTAGACTTGAGGCTATTCGGATTTTACTAGCTTATGCATCTGCATTGGATTTAAAATTTTTTCAAATGGATGTAAAAGTAGCATTTTTGAATGATTTTATAAAGGAGGAAGTCTGTGTAGAACAACCTCCTGGTTTTAATTATGCTTTTAAACTGCATAAAGTATTATATGGTCTAAAATAAGCACCTAGAGCTTGATATGAAAGACTTAGTGCATTTCTATTAAACTATGGTTTCATTAGAGGCAAAGTAGACAACACCTATTTATTAAATCTTGTGCTAATGATATATTAATTGTACAAATTTATGCTGATGATATTATCTTCGGATCTACTGATGAATCTCTGTGTAAGTACTTTGAAAAGTTAATTCAGGGAGAATTTGAGATGAGCATGATGGGGGAGCTCAACTACTTTCTTGGACTGCAAATCAAGCAAGGCAAAAAAGGAACTCATATTAGCCAAATCAAATACACCAATGAGTTATTAAAGAAATTTGGATTTGAAAATGCAAAGCCTTTATCCACTCCTATGAGCACATCAACAAGATTAAATAGTGATCCAGAAGGTAAGAAGGTGGACCAAAAGCTTTATAGAGGTATGATTGGTTCAGTACTTTACTTGACTGCTAGCAGACCTAATATTTTATTTGGTGTGTGCATGTGTGCTAGATATCAATCTGATCCCAAGGAATCTCACTTCATTTTAGTAAAAAGGATTTTCAGATATTTAGCTCATACTTATAACTTGGGTCTTTAGTATCTTAAGACTTGTTCGATAAATTTAATTGGCTACTCAGATGCTGACTATGCTGGATGCAAAGTGGATAGAAAAAACACCGGTGGTTGTTGTCAATTTCTTGCAGGGTGTTTAATTTCATGGTCTTCAAAGAAACAAAACTCAGTAGCCTTATCAACTGCTGAAACTGAATATGTGGCTGCTGGGAGCTGTTGTACACAACTTCTATGGATCAAAGAACAGCTTGAAAATTATGGACTACACATCAAGACTATTCCACCACAATGTGACAACACAAGTGCTATCAATCTTACCAAAAATCCTGTGCAGCACTCGAAGACCAAACATATTGAGGTTAGGTATCATTTCATTAGAGATCATGTGACAAATGGTAATATTAGTATTTCTTTTATAGATACGGCAAATCAGTTGACATATATGCTTACAAAGGCCTTACCTGAAGAGAGATTTACCACTCTGAGACGGGAATTAGGCATATGTAACTTGTAAAAGATTTATCTGCACATAACTGAAACACATCAATCTATTTCAGAGTAAAATATTGCTCCTCTCCATTGCAAAATCGATCTTATTTTCTCCTATATTTTATTCATTTTTGGCTCCATCAGCTTTCTACTCGTAGAAGCGATATAGACTTTTTGTCGTTTTATGAAATTAATGCTTCGCTATCTTCAAATGCTCTTTCTACTTTATTTTCTCCTTTTATATATAGACGGAAACTCATTCTCTATCAATTCTCACTCTCTCTCCTCATGCCCTTTCAACTCTGAGCTCTGCAAAATCCTCCTTCGATTCCATAGAGCCTCCCTCCTCCTTTGATAAATCTTTGATTCTTCCTGCTTAAATTTCATGGGGGGTTTTACTCCTCTACCTTCTGCAACCACAACGAATCCTTCCTTCTTGATTTCCATGGCCGTGTCAGGAAGTTCTAGGAGTCTGGGCTGCTACAGCGTAGAGTTTCTCATGGCAGAACAGCTTCAGAGATTTTAGGCCATCAAGATCAAGTTATGTGGCAACAAGGCTGTCAATTTGGAAGATTTAGAGAAGCATGGAATGGTCAGCGTGGTTGAAGCGCTTGAGAGGATAAAGTGGACAGGGTTGTGCACACTCTTGGAACCAAGCTACCCTTATTTGGCAAAGCCGTTCTGTACCTGCATTCAATCTGAAGATGGAGGAACACTTGTATCTTTTGTAAAAGGTAAGCACATTTGAATTACCTTTGACCTTTTAGAAGAACTATTTGATTGCTCAAAGGAAGGTCACAGTTTGGTCAACTCAATAGATATTCATGTCAAAGGGCTTGGTATCATCAGAACAGAGTATAAGCTAAAGGATGGAAAAATTAACGTAAATCAGTTCACTTTTTTCAATAGGCTACTACATTTTATTGTTTGTCAGATTTTAGTATCTCGTAGTGCCACTTTTCCTCAATGTACAAAAGGCGATGTCGATATTATGTTTTGGGCAGTGCAAAATCAGAAGGTAAATATGTCACAAATTATGTTTGATAGAATGAAGTCCATAGTTGAACTCATATGTGATATGAAGAATAAGCTGGCAGTCAGTCTTCCCTATGCTCATCTACTCACTAGAATTTTCCAACATTTTGAAGTGCACCTGGAAGGGGAGTTGCTGGAAAGAATGGGCCAGCCTATTTGAACAAGAAATCTAAAGAAAAGTGGATTCACCTTGTCTACAAATGTTTGGTCCAAGGACTCCATGGATGAAGGAGAAGCCATTATGCAAGATACTCATAGTGTAGAAGCCCCATCAACTCAAGAAGCTGAAACTGGGGTTGGGGGTTCTGAAACAGTTGCACCTGTATTTTCTGACAAAAGAATAGAAGATATACCTCTTGAGTATATTGAACCTATTGAGTCCTCAGGGCAACCAAATTTATGTATCATGACTGAACCTGAAATGGAAACTCCTGTTGTATAGGAGACATTTGTTGATACACATGAGGAGGTAGCTCCTATTGAGGGGTAGCGGGAAGCAGTCCTTCCAGATAATTTTCCATTAGAAAACTCAGAGACAGTTCCTGTTGAGGAACCTCTTGTTCAGGGGAGCCTGAAGAATCTATCCCATATGTTATGCCTTTGGAACATTCTGAGGAAATTCTTGTTGAAGAAGCTCCAGTTCAGGGGGAGCCTATAGCTACTATACATGAAGAACAATTTGTGGAAGGTATAGTAGAGGATGCATCTTATGATGATGCCTTTATCTCTCAACATATAGAAACTACAGCTATGAATGAAGGACCAGCTGTTCATGATGCTGTCAGAACGAAGGTTGTACATGACACGATTCCTAGGCTCACTAGAAGAATTCACAACAAGCCCAAGAAAATGAAAATTTGTGTTCATCTAGAGCCTGTTATAGAAAGGTTGAATGCTCAAGGAGAATTACTTTGTTCACTACAGGCAAACCTTGCACCTATAGTACATAGGCAGCATGAACAGAGCAAAGCCTTATGTGAAGTAAAAGATGAGCTTCAAGGGATGAAGGTTGAATTTAGCAGTTTGAGGACCATGGTGACTGACCTCACTCTATTTGTGAGAACTCACATAATCTCATCTGCTTTTGTCACCCAACAGGATGATCAAGGGCAATCTATGCAAGCACCTCAAGTTCCTACTGAAGTAGAAGATGCTAGGCCATCAGGGCATCCAGAGAAGATAGAGGATGATGTTCGGCCATCAGGGCCATCTGTACAGGCATCGAATATTCGGCCATTAAGGCCATCTATTCAGGTAGAAGAAGTTATTGGGCCATCAAGGCCATCTGAGCATGTAGAAGACTCAAGACCATCAGGGCCTTCAGCATCAGTGGATCCACCTGCAGCTATGGAGCATGGCACAGACACACATCCTATAGAGATTCCAACTGAAACTCAGTATGAATAGACACCTGCCCCTTCCTCTCCTGCAGATCCCTCCACTGCTCCTCTTGCTCTTGAGCCATCCAAGAAGCCTATTCCCAAACACATCTCTTCTCCCACTCCATTTATTGATAACAACCATCTTCACCCATACCTTCCTCTTCCATCAACCCACCAAAAAACCACCTCTCCTCCTACTACCTCTCAACCTAGTCCCTCACCCTCAATTACACCTACTCATTTAGCAGCACCTCCAGTATCTACCTCCGGCACCACTTCTACTGGACCTTCTACACAACCTTTCTCACCCACCTTCTCTTTTCTTCATCCTCCTACTCCACCATCCTTTATTACCATCATTCCTGAAGGAGCCTGTTTTGCTGATATTACTGTCAGTGGCATTAAGGATGAATTTGAGGAAGCTATTATCAGGACAGTTCTGTCTGTTGCCTCTCACATTCACAGAACAGAGTCTCTATTCTCTTCCAGTCCAACTCCCAAATGTAGAAAACTTTCACAAGACCTTGTACTCCACAGTTCTATAGCTTTTTTTCCCCCACTTTGGTACTCCCTGGCTATCACCCATAGACGCAAGTCCATTTATACTGAATTTCTTCAGAGGAGCACTTTTGCGGCTATGTTTGGCCTCCCCAGCCTGAATCTTTCATAATATCTTTCCATTATATGATGTGCCCAAACCTGAAATCCATAAGATTCTTTCTACTGCTGAGTCCAAGACTGAGGAACAGTGGGCCAGATCCCATAAAGCTATCTACAAAAAATTTGAGATTGCAAAGGATAGCAGATACCCTCCTACAGATCATACCCTCTCTCTGTCAGAATGGTTTGTGCATCAGCACACCTCCTCTTGGGGACCAAAAATTCAGAAAGAAGTAAATGTACAATGATATTTGTCATATTCATGGTCTCCCTGAAGCTCAACTAGCTCAGTTCAGGTTTGTTGTGGATGAACTTTGGTCCCAGCATAAGGATAGTACACCTCTTCAAGTCAATTTTTCCACTCTCAAGTTGCCAGAGTTCAAGTTGTTACCTCAATTGCATTTTCTTCTCATGAACTCTGATGTTGGTCCCATCATCTTTGAAAGATATGCTAGAGTGAAAGCTAGAATTCAGGTTCAAATAGGTATTCCCTTACCATTTAATCGCTTTCTCTTCCGAGAGTATCACAGAGGCTTCATCAACTCTTCAGCTTTAGCCCCTCTATTGGCAGAATTAGAGAGATTTTTTCCATCTGACTAGTGAAAGAAATACCCCTAGGTAGATCTCCAGCTAGACCAATTCAATGTAGCTCAACTACGATCCAATCAGCACACTTTATTACCTGAGCAGTTCATGGATCTCAATTCTATCAATCTAGTGAAAGATCCTTTTGCAATTTAGGTTGAAAGGTATAAAGTCTATCTTACTTTGAGACAAGAATTGCTAGCCAACAAAATTGAGTACCCTGTCTCCATCGACCAGCTTTTTACAGCATGCAAGTTTTGGCACTCGCAGTCTCTACATAATGTCCTTCAGTGATACAGACTACTGTCAGTTTCTTCAGGATCAGAGGCAGCTTCACCTTCAGAAATTCAGAGCAGATATGGGGCCCTCATATTCCATGAGTTGGGAACTATTCAAGAACTATTTTGAAGAGCAGGAAGTCAAAGCTTGGCCTATCATCACTCACATTGCTTCCCTCTTGTCCCCGGCCTTCTACCTTTCCCATTCTCAGTGATTAATTCAATATCATTCACTTGGCATTCTTCTCTTTGTCTCTCTTTTCCTTTCAATTCTTTTTTATTAATGAGAAAAAGGGGGTGAACATACTCTGAAATACATATTTATCACTCTACTTAGCATTCATTTCAGAAACTTATTTTTCTATGTTATTATTCTTTTATCATCACCAGAAAGGGGGAGATTGATGAACAAATTATCCCCACTTATGTATTTTGATAATAACAAAACCTTGAATAATATTTGACTAACATATTTTCTGAAGTGTGTCAACAGGTCTCAAAGAGAAATAAATTCAATTTAATGAGATGATTTCTATTTTTAAAGTTCACATTGATTACCACTTTTAAAAGTCCACATCGATTACTGTTTTTAAAGTCCACATTGATTACTATTTTTAAAGTCCACATTGATTACTATTTTTAAAGTACACATCGATTACCTTCACATCGATTATGCTTAAACATTGACTGGGTTCAAACATCGATTACCTTCACATCGATTATGCTTAAATATCGACTGTGTTCAAACATCGATTACCTTCACATCGATTATGCTTAAACATCGATTGTGTTCAAACATCGATTATGCTTAAACATCAACTGTGTTCAAACATCGATTACCTTCACATCGATTATGTTCAAACATCGATTGTTTTCACATCGATTATCTTAGAATATCGATTATGCTCAAACATCGATTATGCTCAAACATCGATTGTCTTCACATTGATTATATTTAAACATCGATTGCTTTTGCATTGATTATCTTAGAACATCGATTATGCTCAAATGTAGATTGCCTTCACATCGATTGCTCTCACATCTATTGCTTTCACATCGATTATATTTAAACATCGATTATGGACATCAATTGTCTTTGAACATCAACTATCTATAGACAATGATTATCCCTTAGTCATCAATTATTCTTTGAACATCGACGGCATTACCTTGATAATGACCTTTATAATAATCATATTGATTATGGTTACAATTAAAGTTTTATTGAGCATCATGATAAATTAGCCTTAATCAAATCTTGCCTCACAGTTCTTTTCAAATTAATTTTGAAATGTTGTGCGTTTCAAACTTTCCCGCTATTTGTTGTGTATCCTTTGCACACAAAGCATTTATTGTTTATCATGGATACAATTTCTATGCACGTCATCTTTTACTGTTTACCACTTTCATGACATATCATCTAGAACTTCAAATGGTGACATAATGGTATTTCCTCGTTGGTATATCTTCTTGTGGCATAGCCAATGACGTTGACTAACAGTTTAGAAACATTTGAGCAATCTGCCTTCCAGCATTTATTGTCTGCAGGTTTCCGGTAGTCACATACTTTTACAACGTTGGACATGCCATGTTGACCAGAGCACAAAAGATATCCATATGATCTCTCTCTCTTCATGTCTCTATCCTAGCATTTATTATCTGCAAGTTTTCGGTACTTTTACATTGGACCTACTACATCTGTCAGGAGACAAGTTCCAAGGCAAGAGACACAATGGATATTTCGATGGATACTTCACAAGATGAGAAGATAAATAAGAGATTGTGAAGAAATTAAAGAAGATCCATTGGTCTTGAACACACTGAAGTGCATAGATTCAAACCAGCGAGAAGTGTGCGATTTAGAGCTTGCTTTTTCACTCAGAAATCATTCCTACTTTGAGCTCTCCTGAAAGTCTAGTTTCTCATTTCTTTTGTAAGAGAGAGCTTGTAGTAATCTGAGAGAGCTGCTTCCTATTGTAGTTCTTTTATTCTCTCAGATCAGCATTGTATTATTGCTATTAGCTTGGTTTAGAGGCCACCACCTCAAAACTCTTCATAGAGTGTCCCTCTTCTTAGTGAAGAGAAGACTTGTTGTGTAGTAGGTGGGTGAATCCCTTTTGTAGAAAGGAAGATCTGTTGCAACAGGTGTTGTATTGCCTCTTCGTGGGTTGAAGATAAGGCCAGCTAGTGCTGGATGTGTAAGTGCCCTTAAGGGGGACTATACCCTTGGCTAGTGAAATCCTAAGTAGTTTCTTGGGGACTGAACGTAGGACTCCTGATGATAGGAGGTCCGAACCAGGATAAAATTCTTGTTGCTTGTGTGATTGCTTTTGTCTTCATTTCTTTAACGAACTCACTCTAACCCCACATTTAGTGTTTCTGAAGTTTTTTTTTTTGGGTAAAAGTGGTCCTCAGGGCCTCAAACTAGGAGAGTGCACCCTCCCCCAGAAAGGGAGAATGTTCTCACTCCACCAGTGAGGGCGACTGGGCCAAAAATTATTATAAAAGATGATATAGGTACAAGATCCATGGGGCATACCCTAGTTATATCATTCTAACATGCATAAGGCCAGATTTGTCAATAACCATAGGCCCTTTACAAGAATGTGGCAAGGCTTGCGCCCCCCAGAAAACCTCATTTTGCCTATTTTCAACAACTAAATTAGCCAGACAATCAGCAAGCTGGTTGGTTTCCCGGTACACATGAGACAAATGAAAGGACCCATTGCTAAAATAAGTTCTAACTTCTCTCCACCATCTGTACCAATGCCATGAAACAGTCTTATTCTCCCAGATGGAATTCACCAGAACCTGAGAATCTGAATACACAGTAGAAAGCCTGAAGCCTAAAGAAGTAGCCAACCGAAGACCATCACAGAGCGCTCTCATTTCTGCAATCATGCTGGTCCCTGCACCATAAAAATGAGTGAAGGCCACATGAACATGACCATGAGGATCTCTAATACAACCACCACCACCACATTCCCCCGGATTTCCTTTACAAGCACCATCAACATTAAGACTGAAATCGCATATAGGAGGAATCCATCTAATCAGTTTTAGATTCTTGACAGGGCACAAAGGGACATAGCCGAAGTCATGAAGGGTCTGCATCTCCAAAGAATTAGGAGCAACCTTGAACTCAATTTTAGATAAAGAGTGCAGTATGCTGAATATTATTTTGTTGATGATCACTCCAGTAGATATACAAGTGGAATCAAACCTTCTTAGGCATCTACCTTTCCAAATTTCCCACAGCATAAGGATGAGGGTATTGAGAGCAACGAATCCATAAGGAGATTTGATGTTAGAGTGTTGAATAAAACTCCACAACCGGCCAGTAATATGGATATGTAGGGTGACCTTTGGAGAAATAAATGGATGAAACCAACGCCAAAGAGTGGCAGTAATATCACTATGAATGAAAACATGATCAAGGTCTTCAATCTGAGGGAACTTACAACAAGAACAGCGGGACACCAATAGAATGCCTACTTCAGAAATGCGACCATCAGTAGGAACTGCTCGGTTTAAAATCTTCCAAGAGAATAAAGAGGCTCTGCGATAAAAATATTTATGCCAGATCTTACCAAGTGCCGATCTTTGCACCCCCCTCGGTCTGATCAGATTATAGGTAGACTTAGTGGAAAAGGAGCCATTGTTGGAGGCCGCCCAAATACACTTGTCCTCAGCATCAGAAAGGACCAAACCATCAATAACCGACTGAGGTAACTTAGATCTAAGTGGGTGAGAAATATCAGAAACTACCTCATTCAAAGAGGCTCCCACACTCTCATTGTCTACCTGGATCGTGCTGCTAAGAGGTGTTTCACCAAACCAGATATCATGTAGGATTTTTATGTTCCTACCATTACCATGGACCCATCTGATATTATCATTCAGAATCTTCAAAGCTTCCAAATATACCACCTTAGGCATCCCGGGAATGCTATTCATGTTATTGAGGGAGTACCTCCTTCTAGCGTAGGAGGCCCAAAGAGAAGAGCTATGTTTGATGTTCCATAGCTGCTTAACTGCCAAAGAAATTTGCACATGCCACATGCTACAAACCCCCAGTCCACCTTCATTAATAGGCTTCTGAATAGTAGTCCAGGCCACCCAGTGCCGGCGATGGGCACCAACAATGCCATCCCAGAAGAAAGCAGTAGACGCTCTCTCAGTATATGAGATGATAGATTTCGGTATATAAGAGGCAGCAACAAGATAGATAGGTAGAGAAGATATGATAGAATTAATAAGAGTGGCCCTACCAGCTTGAGAAAGCAATTTAGACTTCCATGCTTGAAGTTTGCTATTCACTTTATCCACCGAGTACCAGCTTGAGAAAGCAGTTTAGTGTTTCTGAAGTTATTTATTACATATAATTTTTTTTTAAAGGAAATTTTTTGCAATCCATTCACCCCCCCCCCCCCCCCATCTGGACTTGCAACCTGGTCAACAATAGTGCCAACTAACAAAACATATTATGGCCAACATAATTTCAATGAATAATACATGGTAGGATTCTATATAGATTCAGAAGTACCCTGATGAATCAAGAATAACAAGGGTACAAATTCTAAGAGTGTTGATGGACAACATAGTAGTACAATTAATAGAATCAAATCATGTAGCAAGTGGGTAGAATAATACCAATAAGAGTTACAGATTTCATGACAAGTAAGATTTTAAGATAGAGTTTCAAATCAAGTGATAAGAAGTTCAAATCAAGGGATTAAGCGCAAATAGGATAGTCTTCATGTTATTAAATCTTTTTGCATAACTTAAAAATCTTTAGGATACTGAACATACCATATTGTGTGCTAATCTAGACTAAATAAAGCAAAATAAATGGTTTTTGGAATCCCCTTTTGAATCGCATTAGGAACAGATAATGACTATCATAGGATTTCAAACAATGGCAGAAAAGGGTCTTTAGAATGGAGACAGTCCAGATTTCCAACAAAGAAGTTGTTGGAGACTCAAGGTAGAAGAATTCTAGGTTAATCTTAATCAATAACTATGGGTGCTGGAATCAGAAGATAATTGTTGACTCATTTATCTCCATGATTATATATTTGGTGATAACAAAACCTATTAGAATATTTTTATTCCTATCTAAATCATGTGTTTTTACCTTAATATCTTTTTGGTTAAGTCTGTTAACAAGAGACTCAAATACTTCAAGGATCATCATTGTAAGTATTCCATGTATTTCTAAATCCACGAGATGGTGTTCAATTGCTTGTAAGTTTTGTTGTCATTTATAGTTTCATTCATAAGTTCATGTTTTCACATCACTGATAATCTTTTTACAGTTTCAATCGAAGTCAAGTTTCATCTTTTATAGCTTTAAACTTCGTCATATCCGAAGTCCACTTTGTCATATTCAAAGTTGGCACATCGTCATGCATTTTATTGGTTGTGATCAGTCGAAGCTCTACTTTGCCATATCCGAAGTTTCACTTTGACCGACAGCATTATGAACTTTTTTATACAAAGCTCTACTTCATCATATTTGAAGTGAAACATTGATTGCATTGAAACATCAATTACACTTAAACATCGATTACATTGAAACAATGATTGCATTGAAACATCGATTGCATTGAAACATCGATTACATTGAAACATCGATTACATTGAAACATCAATTGCATTGAAACATCGGTTGCATTGAAACATCGATTATATTGAAACATTGATTGCATTGAAACATCGATTACACTTAAACATCAATTACATTGAAACATCAATTGCTCATATCGATTAACTTAAAACATCGATTGCTTCCACATCGATTGCTTATATCAATTATCTTAAAACATCGATTGCTTTAACATCGATTGCCATTATAAAATATTCATTGTCTTTATAAACATTGATTGTCCTACTTAAACATTGATTACCTTGTACCTAGACATCGATTACTCCTTTAACATCAATTACTCCTTGAACATTGACTGTGACTTAAACATCGATTAGCATGTATTTCCATTTCAAATAAATTGTTGTCAATACCGTGATCATATTTATCAAAACAAGTATCTTTACAATAAACATACTGATTATGATTGAAATTTAAAGTATATCTATGTTATGATCAAATCTTGGCGCGTAATATTTTTCAAACCATTTTTAAAGATGTGCATTTCAAATTTCTCGCTATCTGTTACACATCCTTCTTACAAAAGCTTTCAAGGATATCCTCTTACGTATGGTCTATCTACAGACATAGTTCCAAAGCACATCATCTTGTACTGTTTACCATTTTCATGACATGTTGTCTACAGCTTTAAATGGTGATAGAATGAAAGTATTTATTTCTGTATAACATCTTTTTGTTCGTTGACTGTGTTGCCCATTTAACGAGCCCAGAGGGGGGGTGAATGGGTCTTTTAAAATTAATCTACAAGATACCTGTAACTAAAAATATTCACGCAAACATTCTTTGAAGGAGGTTAGTGACTGTTAGTTTAAATATCAAACACACAAAGAAGACAATCACACAACATAAGGATTATCCTGGTTCGGACCTCCTCTCCTTAGGAGTCCTACGTCCAGTCTCTGAGCAACAACTCAGGATTTCACTAACTAGGGTACAGTCCCCCCAAGGACGCAATAACACCCAGCTCAGATGGTCTTCCTTCACACCCGAAGGGAACAACACCACCCTGGATACCTCACCAGGTCTTCCTTCACAACCAAAGGGAACTACACCCTGGATGCCACCAGGTCTTCCTTCACACCCGAAGGGAACAACAACTCAAAGAGAATTGAATGAAATTCAAGCCCCTAGATCAAGCTTTTAACAAGCCAAGATCTGAAGCAACTAGCACTGAGAGGAAGAATCTAAACAAGGCACACTCTCAGAACTACACGGGCTTTCTTAGAAAATCTATTACAGCACAGAGAGCAAAGAGCTGAAGGTGATGAGGAATGAGATTCTTGGCTCTAGACTTTCTTCAGAAGAATTTGAATGCTTGAACAAGCGTTGTTACTTCTTCTATTTTTCTGACTTGTATTTATATCTTCAATTCGAAATATAGACGTTGAAGTGTCCGTTGTCTCTCTCTTGAGTAGTCGTTAGACTGTTTGAAATTTGGAAGCTTCAACTATCTTTTATCCATTTGAGCATGCAAAGAGATATGGTCTTCTGACGTCTATAGGTCCAACGTTGTATGATAGAAAGTCTTCAGGACCCTGCACACATTAAATGCTAGACAGTAGACAACTCAAACTGTCCCTTGTTGTCAGTATACGTTGATGTGAGTATTCACTAGAATAGCAATCCTAAATAGCTTGTTTTAAAAGATGTATACAGAGTAAGCACAATAATGGACGATATTGTCTGCATGCATGCAGAGATACGTTCAGAACTCATAAATGCAGGAGTGACAGATAGATATATGCGTGACTTTGACTAGTCAATGCTTCAAGAGATAAGATAAAAATCAAGTTCATATAAACTGTAAAGTCGTTGTCTATATGACTTATGAAATCGTTATGAATACTAACAAGTCATTATAGAGAGCAAATCGTTATGAACACTTATCAAGTCGTTATGAACTCTAAAGAAATCGTTGCGCAAAGCAAATCGTTGTGAGCGCTTAAAGAAATCTTTGTGTAAAGCAAATCATTATGAGCGCTTAAAGAAATCTTTGTGGAAGGCAAATCGTTATGAGCGCTTAAAGAAATCTTTGTGCAAAGCAAATCGTTATGATAACTTACGAAATTGTTACGGCGAGCAAGTCATTGCGAGTTCTAAAGAAATCGTTATGGTAACTTATGAAATATTTATGACAGGCAAGTCGTTGCGAGTTCTAAAGAAATCGTTACGGTAACTTATGAAATTGTTATGACAGGCAAGTCGTTGCGAGTTCTAAAGAAATCGTTACGGTAACTTATGAAATCGTTACGACAGGCAAGTCGTTGCGAGTTCTAAAGAAATCGTTACGGTAACTTATGAAATCGTTACGACAGGCAGGTCGTTGCGAGTTCTAAAGAAATCATTACGGTAACTTATGAAATCGTTACGACAGACAGGTCGTTGCGAGTTCTAAAGAAATCGTTACGGTAACTTATGAAATCGTTACGACAGGCAGGTCGTTGCGAGTTCTAAAGAAATCGTTACGGTAACTTATGAAATCGTTACGACAGCGATTTGATTGAAACAACATGACTTTTCAGTCTTATAAGGAAATCGTTATGAATTTCAACAGAAATCGATATGGACTTAGAGAAATATCATGTTGAAATGATTAAAGCTTCAGAGAAGTAATGCATACCTTTATTGGCTTGTTTGACCTTGGTATTTTTTCTGTACTTTAAGACTTATGAAATATTCATTAGATATTATTTATAAAAACTAGTTTAGTTTTGTTAATCACCAAAATACATATGTAATTAATTAAAATTACATGGGGACAAACTGATCATCAATCTCCCCCTTTTGGTGATGACAAAACTGAACAATAAGCATGAAAAAAAATCTGAAATCAGTCTGAAGATATGACATGCTAATTTTCTTCTTTTTTAAAAAAATTGGAGTGTATTTCAGACATGCTAATTTTCTCCCCCTTTTTGTCATTGAGCAAAAAGACAATATGAGACAAAGAAAGAAGAGAAGAGATAGAAGCAGATAACCAAGGGAATTTTCATTAACTTTGAGGTGGTACAAGTAAATAGAAAGCAGGAGACAAAAGAGAGGCAAAATGTGAAATAGTTTCCAATGCCTGTGCTTCCTGCTCTTCAAAATGAGTTTTAAAGACTCCCATGGAGGAAGCCATCCTTTTGAGATGAAGATCTAGGTGCTAATAGAGGAGATCAGCATATGCATTCTTGTCCATGTTCATCTTGAGGAATCGACGAGTCCCAAAGCTGGCACAGATGAGGAATTGGTCCATGGTCACAGGAAAGTGGTTGTGGTTGTCTCTGAGAGCCTTGTGCATAGCCACATATACTTTGTATCTTTCCTCCCAGACTTTGAAAGGGTCATTAACAAGATGTATAGAATTCATATCCAGGAAAGTAGCTGGAGAAATGGCTGGTTTGCCTTCCCTGGCCTGAGCTTCATTGAGTGCAAACAACTGCTGAGCTGACAAGGGGTAGAACTTGGACCATTATGAGGATGTCAGCCTTTCACATTCAGACAGAATGGGGGCTAGAACTTCAGCACTTACATGCCCCTGGTGATATTCCCTAAATAGGAATCTAGGAAAAGCAACCAGGCAGCCTTTCTGTACTTTAATTCTGCCCATTACTCTGGCAAAACGCTCAAAGATGATGGATCCTACAGAGGATTCCATGACAAGGAAATGGATTTGAGGAAGGGCTATCTCTTCAGATACTTGGAGGGTAGCAAAATCTACCTGAACATCTGAAGTTTGAGAGATATCCGGAGTTAGAGCTGAAATGGCCTTTCTGAATTGGCTGAGCTGAACCTCTGGAAGTCTATGAACATATCTGTAATTGTTGAATAGCATGAAATGCCTGATCATTTTGATTTCCTTTTGAATGAAGGGTGCCCAAAGTTCCCTATGATATATCCTAAACCACTCTGATAAGGTCAGGGTGTGGTCCCTTGGAGGGAATCTAGCAGATTTGGGAAGAATAAATTTCTTGAGGAGATCCTTGTGACCTTTGCCCCACTGCTCTTCAGTTTTGGAGTGGGCAAGAGAGAAGATTTTGGACTTTTCGGATTTTGAAAGAGAAGTGTAGGGTAGAATGGTGTTCAAATGATCAGTAAGATTTTGAAAAGGAAGGTTAATGATGGTGGCAAGAACAACTTTGGAAAGGTATTCCCTATACAGTGGGTTATGTTTGTTGTCCACTGTGAGAGAGAACCACAAGGGAGGATATTTAGGTTCAGAGGAAATGGAGGAAGTGGAAGTAATTTTCCTCTTCTTGGGGGCAGGACTAGAAGAGTCTGCCCTATGGACATGTTCTCCAACCTTCAACACAGACCTGAGGATCCCTTCCTCAAACTCATCCTTTATTTGTTCCATAAAGGGAGAGTTAAGTTGGGCTCTTTCAGGTATGATAGTGATGAAAGAGGGTGGAGGAGTAGGATGAAGAAAAGAGTGGGAAGTAGTTGGGAGGTCATCAACTGGTCAAAGAGAAGGACCAGAGGAGGAGGAGGAGGAGGCTCCAGCTGAGGATACTGGAGGTGCCTCAAGGATAGGAGAAGGAGATGAAGTGGAATGAGGAGGAAATGGAGTGGGAGAGGAAATTGGTCTAGATTGAGGCTTCTTGAATGTTTGTGGAGCAGGAGGAGCTGTAGGAGCTGAGGGTGGAGTTGGAGGAATAGGTGTGTGAGAGGGAGAAGAGGGAGCTGGGGGCTTGGGTGCCAAGAACTCTTCTGCCTCTTTCTGCACAAACTCACTCTCTAATGGCCCTGACCCTTGCTCAGATGGCCCTGGAGGCCCTTCAACCTGATCAGCTGGCCCAGATGGCCCTTGCACATTCACTGCTACCTCTGCTGGTGCTGCTGCTGCTTTTGGCCCTGTTGGCCCTGCCTCTTCTGGTGTTGCTGCTGCTTCTGGTGCTGGCCCTGATGGCCCAGACACATTTTCTCCAGGCTCCTGAGCTGCTGGAGGAGGAGGAGCTTGAACTCCAACTGCCTTAATAATATCTGAGAGCATGCCTTTCATGCTACTCATCTCCTTATTAAACCATGTCATAGCATTTCTGATTTGAGCTAACTCTTTGTTGGCTGAAGCTTGGCTCAAAAATATAGAATTTACATCTGACTGGAGAGAACATAATAGCTCACCTTGCACATTTAGCCTTTCAATCACTGGCTTCAAATTTATAACAATTTTCTGTTTGACCTGCCTCTCAAAAGGTGTATCATCCAGGAGAGGAACTTCAGAGGCAACTTCTTTTCTTTTCTTCTTGCCTTCTTTTGCTGGAGGAGGTTGATCATCATCTGAGCTCGAAGAGCTTGCAGTCTCCCCTTCTCTGTCATCCAAATTTGGAGAATCTCTATGCCTTTCCTCCTGACCATCAACAACTGGAGTTGCTTCTACTGAACCTTCTTTTGATAGCTCCCCCTCAATAGGAGCATCTTCTTCATTTGATACTTGCTCCCCCTGAATGGGAGCATCCGCCATCACAGAGTCACCCTGAGCAGCTAGGTGCTCTTGCTCTACAGGACCATCTTCCATTGGTACATCAATGTGGCCTGATGCCACAGCCTCTTCAGCAACTCTGCCACTAGTTTCTAGAGCACTAGTGGTGGAAGGAATCGAATCAATAATATCTGAGAGAATAGATGCAACGACAGTTGAGGGTAGTGGGTCCTCAACTTGAATAATATCCTCAATTCTCCTCTCTGTAAAATTTAGAGCTAATTCTTCTGAAAATTCAGAAGCTGCTACTGATACTCTTTCTTCTTCTACTGCAATTTCAGGCTGAACTTCTACTACAGAGGGGCCTGATGATTCTGCTGCTCCAACAGCTGGAACTGAAACTGACTCCTCTGGCAATTCTAGAATCATAGTCGTTGATCCCATTTCCTGATGAACAACTGAGGCGTCTCCAATGATGGCTTCGCCTTCAGTAACTGAAGCCTTGGACCAGACACCATTTTCCACAGAGAAGCCACTCTTCTTCAGGTTCCTGGACCTGATTGCTTGGTCCATTTTCTCTACAACTGCCCCAGAAAGATCAACACCGAAGTGTTTGAAGATCTTGGTAAGTAGGTGGGCATAGGGCAGGGACACATTTAACTTGCTCTTGGTGTCCCAAATCTAATCTCTGGCAAATTTCATTCTTTCTATCATCACTGCGGTCATATTTATCTCCTTATTTTGAATGGCCCAGTACATCATGTCAGAGTCGGCCTTTGTGCAAGATGAAAATGTTGCACTTCTGGGAACTAAGATTTGACATACAATAAAATGAAGGATGCGGTTGAAAGCAGTTAGTTGATTTATATCAAGCTTGCCATCCCTTAGCTTGAAGCCCGGCCCTACAATTCCCAAACCTCTCACTTGGGCGTCCACAGTGTGAACCCCACTAAACCCGGAAGTCTTCACATCAAACAACATCTTCAGCAACTCAAGGTCGATTCTAATCAGGGTTCCCTTTACTGAAGAAACTAGGGACCCATCTTCCTCTGTTCTCAAACAAACGAAGAATGCTTTTACCAGGTCCGGATAACTAACCTCGGAAAAGGTGGTAACTCCCGTCCACTGCATCTGATTGATCAATTCTACCACGCTGCTCATTCCATTTTTCCTCAGATTAGCAACATCGACTTCTTTATTGCCACAGAGCTTCGTCTTCACAAAAGTAAACCTCTCCTGCTGCTCAGGAGTGAGAAACTCGGCGCTGTAGCCACCCAAACTGCCGGCGATGACTGGTGCGACCATGGATTCAGGTGGGAAAGTCTCTAGAGGGTTGAAACGGAAGGAGAAGTGAAGGAATCCTCAAGAAATTTTGCGGGAAGGAGGAGGAAGGTTCAAATTTGCAGAGGGTTGAGGTATGAGTTGTTAGGGCATCGGCTCATGCGACAGGATGAAAGGGGGAAAAGGTAGACGATGAGATACGAATCGTTTTGTCATTGATTTTATGAATAAATAAATGCACTGGGGAAAGTGAGGCGCCAAAAGGCGGCAGAAGAAGACAAACGAGTTTGACTATTCAAACCGACTTCAATGAGAGAGCGGTTACAAAGGATAATTTGAATTTCTTTTGCTTAAAGCCATGAAGGGAAAAACTGCTTAATTCTGAAATTTAATGTGTCGGTTTTAAACAGAACCTTTTTCACAAATTGCACATGCCTAATTCCCTTCTAAGAGATGTGAATCTCTCCTCGGGTAAGGCTTTTGTGAAAATGTCTGCTAACTGACCATTTGTATCAATAAAAGATATTTCAATATTACCATTTGCCCCATGATCACGAATAAAATGATATCTAACCTCAATATGCTTGGTCCTTGAATGTTGAACTGGATTCTTGGTGAGATTAATGGCACTGGTGTTGTCACACAATAGTGGGATGGATTTGATGTTTAATCCGAAATCTTCAAGTTGTTGCTTTATCCATAAGAGTTGTGTACAACAACTTCCAGCAGCTACGTATTCAGCTTCAGCTGTAGATAGTGCCACTGAATTTTGTTTCTTGAAGACCAAGATATCAAACATCCTGCAAGAAATTGACAACAACCACTGGTGCTTTTTCTATCTAATTTGCATCCAGCATAGTCAGCATCAGAATAACCTACTAAGTTAATTTCACAACATTTTGGATACCACAGACCTAAGTCATGAGTTCTTGCTAAATATCTAAATATTCTTTTCACAGAAATTAAATGTGATTCTCTAG
This sequence comes from Colocasia esculenta, assembly GCA_014218235.1. NCBI lineage: Eukaryota > Viridiplantae > Streptophyta > Magnoliopsida > Alismatales > Araceae > Colocasia > Colocasia esculenta. The sequence continues at coordinate 86,465,636 of CM024763.1, forward strand.
GATCTGCTTGATACCTAGCACACATGCATACACTAAATAAATATCAGGTCTACTAGCTGTTAAATAAAGAAGTGAACCTATCATACCTCTGTAGATCTTTTGATCTACTTTCTTACCATCTTTGTCACTGTCCATCCTTGTTGATGTGCTCATCGGTGTTGACAGTGGCTTGGTATTTTCGAATCCAAATTTCTTTAAGAGTTCTTTTGTGTACTTTGCTTGACAGATGTGAGTTCCTTCCTTTCCTTGTTTGATTTGTAATCCAAGGAAATAATTAAGTTCTCCCATCATGCTCATTTCAAATTCTCCCTGCATCAACTTTTCAAAGTACTTGCAAAGGATTCATCAGTAGAACCAAAAATAATATCATCTACATAAATTTGAACTAGTAGAATGTGTTTGACCTTTAACTTTATGAAAAGAGTACTATCTACTTGACCTCTACTGAAACCATGGTTTAAAAGAAAAGAACTAAGCCTTTCATACCAGGCTCTAGGTGCTTGCTTTAAACCATATAATGCTTTGTGTAATTTGAAAACGTGATCCGAAAATCAGTATCATCAAAACCTGGAGGTTGTTCTACATAGACTTCCTTAATAAAACCATTCAAAAATGCAGACTTAACATCCATTTGAAATAATTTCAAATCTAATGCGGATGCATATGCAAACAAATTCTAATAGCCTCAAGTCTAGCTACAGTGCATAGGTTTCATCGAAATCTATGCCTTCCTCTTGTGAATAGCCTTGAGCTACCAATCTGGCCTTGTTTCTTAGGATCACACCAATTTCATCTAGTTTATTTCTGAACACCCATTTGGTGCCAATGACTGGATGGTCTGATGGTCTAGGAACAAGTGACCATACTTGGTTTCTCTTGAATTGATTTAATTCATCTTGCATGGCTATATCCAAGATTCATCACAAAGAGCTTCATTGACTGTCCTCGGCTCTATTTGAGAAACAAATGCTAGGTAATCACAAGGAATAACATTACCTCTTGTTCTTACCCCTACGGAAGGATCACCAATAATATTCTCAAGTGGGTGATCTTTCTTGTGTCTCCATTCCTTTGAAGATTTTCATGTGTAATATCCTTTTGTTGCATGTCTTCCAGAGGTGGATCATCCTTGTCCTCAATTGATGTATTCTTTAGTTTCTTGGACAGCTTATCTGCATCATCATTATCACTATCTTCTTCCTTTCTCAAGGAAGGGTTAGTTTCATCAAAGATAATGTGTACAGACTGTTCAATTAATAAAGTGCGTTTATTAAATACTCTATAGCCTTTGGGTTTAGAGGTGTACCCCATGAAGATGCCTTCATTGATTTGGCATCCAACTTACCAATGTCTCTTTTTCCATTGTTGTGGATGAAGCAAGGACATCCAAATGTCCTGAAGTGGCTGATCTTTGGTTTCTTTCCTTTGAACAGTTCATATGCAGTCTTCTTTAGGATTGGCCTGATCATAACTCTGTTGATAATGTAGCTTGCTGTGTTGATTGCCTCGCCCAAAAATACCTTGGCAGATCATATTCAGATAGCATAGTTCTTGCCATATCCAATAGGGTTCTATTCTTTCTCTCAGCAATTCCATTTTGCTGTGGTGTCCTTGGTGCTGAGAAATTATGCTCAATTCCCTGATCTTCACAGAACTTAGCAAACTTTTCATTCTGAAATTCACCACCATGATCTGATCGGATAGAAACAATGCTGAACTTTTATCCTTCTGAACTTTCTTGCTGAAACTGACAAAGTTTTCAAATGTGTCATCCTTATGCTCTAGGAATGACACCCATGTGAATCTTGAGTAATCATCAACTATGACAAATCCAAAGTTCTTTCCTCCAAGACTAGTAGTCCTCATTGACCCAAATAGATCCATGTGAAGGTGTTCTAAGGGTTTTGAGGTGGTCACCACTGTCTTTGACTTGAAGGAGCTCTTGGTGTGCTTTCCCTTAGCACAAGGTCTACAGACACCATCCATTTTTGCACTGACCTTAGGTAGACCTTCCACAAGATTCTTCTTCAGCAATTTTCTCATGCCATCTATGCTGTAATGACCTAGTCGTCTGTGCCATAATTCAGTAGATTTATCCTTATTTGCTGCCAGACAGACGTTTTGTTCCTTGAGTTCCTCAAGATAGAGCACATACAAATTCTTTTCTCTATTAGCTTCAAAGATGACTGCTCCATCCTTCAGTATGCTGCACTTTGACTCTTGAAACTTGATCTGATGGCCTCTGTCACACAGCTGGCTGATGCTAATGAGATTGTGCTTCAATCCCTTGACTAATAACACATCTTCTATGACTGTTTTTCCTTTGTTATTCACAGAGCCACTGCCTATCACTGTTCCTTTCCCATTATCTCCATAAGTGACTGTTCCTTTTCAGCTTGGAGATGAGAGAATAACTTCTGGTTTCCTGACATGTGCCTTGAGCACCCACTATCCAAATACCATTTGGATGCTCGAGAGATATCCTGAAATAAAAACATCAAGTTTTAGGTACCCAAATTCTTTTGGTCCTGATGGGTTAGTATCATTGATTTTACCTTTTATTATCCATTTCTTATGTCTTGTTGGGCATGTCGTTATGATATGTCCTAACTTGTTGCAGTGACTACAGCAGGATAATTTGGTTACTTTTTCTATATATTTGAAATCAACTTTGTATGCTATATCTTGTTCAGGTACAAATTTTGGTGTTGGATATGTTTTAGGATAACTATGGTTTCTTCATTATCTGGGGGTGTATATCCTAATCCATTTTTCTTCTTACCTGATCTTCTAGCACCTTTTAATATGAGGGAGTTTTTACCATTTGTGAATTTTCTAACGTGCTAGATAAATTTATGTTTTCTTCTGTTAGAGTCTTGATTTCAGTTCTTAGTTCATCTAAATTTTCATGTTTTTCAAGTTTAATTATTTGTTCATTCTTAGCTTTTAGATCTCACATAGTAATTCATTTCTTCTTTTAAGTTCAGTTATTTATTTTCTAATTCCTCATTTTCTATTTTTAGATCTGAATTAGTGTTTTCTAGACAAGCACTATTTTTCTTACTTGCTTTTGACAATTTAGTTACTTCTTTATATTTATTATACAATTCGTTGAATGCTTCCTCTAAATTGTCTGAATCAGAATCATTGCAGGAATCAAAAGAAGAGTCAGAGGTTACCTTTTCTTCAGTATTAGCCATGAAAGCCAAGTTGGCTTCTTCTTCATCGTTGCAGGAGCTTGACTTACTGTCTGAGTCACTACTATTTTCCCATGCTACTGCCATCGCTTCTTTTTGTATTTTCTGAACTTCTTGGAGCTGTCTTTCTTCCTGAACTCTGGCTTCTTGAATTTTGGACACAGCTTTAATGTGTCCTGGCTTCTTACATTCATAGCAGATGGGTTCTCCTTTCTTCATCTCTTTTCCATCTGGCTTCTTGAAGTCCTTATTCCTTTTGAAGTGCCTTCTACCAGATTGAAATTTCTTCATCTAAGACAAAATCCGCTGCAATTTTCTAGATAGCATTGCTTCCTCATTCTCGCTGTCTGCATCACTTTCACTCTCAGCTGAACTTGCTTCTGGTGAATCTTCTTCAGCTTTTAAGGTGTTGGAGTGCTTCTTTCTGCTAGAGGACTCTCCTAGCCTTTCCATGTTGATCTCATGGGCCATGAGGGACCCAATGAGCTTTTCTACTGACATTCTCTTCAGGTCATTAGCTTCTTCTATTGCTGTGACCTTTGGGTCCATGAGGACGGTAAGGATCTAAGTATTTTCCTCACCATGTCTCCAATCTCATAGGTTTTCCCCAGACTAGCTAGTCCATTTGTGATGTCAGTGAACCGACTGAACATTTGAGTTATGGATTCACCTGATTGCATCTGAAATCTCTCATACTGAGTGACAAGAATGTCGATTCTTGTCTCCTTTACCTTGTATGTGCCTTCATATGTGATCCTGAGCTTTTCCCACATTTCCATTGAGGATTTGCAGGCTGAAACTCTGTTGAATTCCTTCTTACTTAGAGCACAACATAAGATGCTCTTTGCTTTGCAATTCAAGGAGATCTTCTTTCTGTCATCATCTGTCCATTGAGCTTTCTCATTTGTGACTATCAGATCACCTTCTTCCACTATGGACCAAATTTAATAGTCGTGGCCTTGTAGAAAGTATTCCATTCTGGTCTTCCAGTAAGGATAATCTTCACCATCGAAGAGAGGGGGTCGGTTGACAGAGTGACCTTCAAAGTTACTTTGGGCTGCCATGGATCTTTACTCTTCAGATCGTTGGATCCTTTTTCTTTGTCGAAGAAACCTAGCTCTGATACCACTTGTTGCCCAGTTGACGAGCCCAGGGGGGGGGGGGTTAATGGGTCTTTTAAAATTAATCTACAAGATACCTGTAACTAAAAATATTCACGCAAATGTTCTTCGAAGGAGGTTAGTGACTGTTAGTTTAAATATCAAACACACAAAGAAGACAATCGCACAACACAAGGATTATCCTGGTTCAGACCTCCCCTCCTTAGGAGTCCTACGTCCAGTCCCTGAGCAACAACTCAGGATTTCACTAACTAGGATACAGTCCCCCCAAGGACGCAATAACACCCAGCTCAGTTGGTCTTCCTTCACACCCGAAGGGAACAACAACACCCTGGATACCTCACCAGGTCTTCCTTCACAACCGAAGGGAACTACACCTTGGATGACACCAGGTCTTCCTTCACAACCGAAGGGAACTACACCCTGGATGCCACCAAGTCTTCCTTCACACCCGAAGGGAACAACAACTCAAAGAGAATTGAATGAAATTCAAGCCCCTAGGTCAAGCTTTTAACAAGCCAAGATCTGAAGCAACTAGCACTGAGAGGAAGAATCTAAACAAGGCACACTCTCAGAACTACACGGGCTCTCTTAGAAAATCTATTACAGCACAGAGAGCAAAGAGCTGAAGGTGATGAGGAATGAGATTCTTGGCTCTAGACTTTCTTCAGAAGAATTTGAATGCTTGAACAAGCATTGTTACTTCTTCTGTTCTTCTGACTTGTATTTATATCTTCAATTCGAAATATAGACGTTGAAGTGTCCGTTGTCTCTCTCTCGAGTAGTCGTTAGACTGTTTGAAATTTGCAAGCTTTAATTATCTTTTATCCATTTGAGCATGCAAAGAGATAGGGTCTTCTGACGTCTATAGGTCCAACGTTGTATGATAGAAAGTCTTCAGGACCCTGCACACATTAAATGCTAGACAGTAGACAACTCAAACTATCCCTTGTTGTCAGTATATGTTGATGTGAGTATTCACTAGAATAGCAATCCTAAATAGCTTGTTTTAAAAGATGTATACATAGTAAGCACAATAATGGACGATATTGTCTGCATGCATGCAGAGATACGTTCAGAACTCATAAATGCAGGAGTGACAGATAGATATATGCGTGACTTTGACTAGTCAACGCTTCAAGAGATAAGATAAAAATCAAGTTCATATAAACTGTAAAGTCGTTGTCTATATGACTTATGAAATCGTTATGAATACTAACAAGTCATTATAGAGAGCAAATCGTTATGAACACTTATCAAGTCGTTATGAACTCTAAAGAAATCGTTGCGCAAAGCAAATCGTTGTGAGCGCTTAAAGAAATCTTTGTGCAAAGCAAATCGTTATGAGCGCTTAAAGAAATCTTTGTGCAAGGCAAATCGTTATGAGCGCTTAAAGAAATCGTTATGATAACTTATGAAACTTACGTTACGGCAAGTCATTGCGAGTTCTAAAGAAATCGTTACGGTAACTTATGAAATCGTTATGACAGGCAAGTCGTTGCGAGTTCTAAAGAAATCGTTACGGTAACTTATGAAATCGTTGACAGGCAAGTCGTTGCGAGTTCTAAAGAAATCGTTACGGTAACTTATGAAATCGTTACAACAGGCAAGTCGTTGCGAGTTCTAAAGAAATCGTTACGGTAACTTATGAAATCGTTACGACAGGCAGGTCGTTGCGAGTTCTAAAGAAATTGTTACGGTAACTTATGAAATCGTTACGACAGGCAGGTCGTTGCGAGTTCTAAAGAAATTGTTACGGTAACTTATGAAATCGTTACGACAGGCAGGTCGTTGTGAGTTCTAAAGAAATCGTTACGGTAACTTATGAAATCGTTACGACAGCGATTTGATTGAAACAACATGACTTTTCAGTCTTATAAGGAAATCATTATGAATTTCAACAGAAATCGATATGGACTTAGAGAAATATCATGTTGAAAAGATTAAAGCTTCAGAGAAGTAATGCATACCTTTATTGGCTTGTTTGACCTTGGTATTTTTTCTGTACTTTAAGACTTATGAAATATTCATTAGATATTATTTATAAAACTATTTAGTTTTGTTAATCACCAAATATATATGTAATTAATTAAAATTAGATGGGGACAAACTGATCATCAGACTGAAGGCATCTCTCTTAGCATTTAATGCCTGCAGGTTTCCAGTAATCATATATGACTACAATGTTGGACATGCTACGTTGACTAACATAGGAGATATCCATTTGATCTCTCTCTCTCTCTCTCTCTATGTGTCTCTGTCCAAACATTTAATGTCTGTAGGTTTTCGGTAGTCAAGCACTCCTCCGGTAAGACCTATTGGACTGCTCGAAAATGAGGATCAAGAAATGAGAGACAACGGATACCTCAACAGTTACATCTGAAGATAGCAGGAATGCTTATAAGAAGACTATGGTTGTGAAGAACAAGTATATACAAGCAATACATGTGGATTCACACAAGACTTCACAACCACCATTGAGAGCAGTGCGCCTTCACTCCAACTCCATCTGCTCCAAGCTCTCCTGAAGCCCTCACTTCTTCTCTTTGAGATCCAGTTGTTCTGAGAGGATAGCATCATAGTCTCTATTCTTCTTACTCTCAGTTCATGCCTCAAATCAAGTGAAGCTTGCTGTATAAGCTTGATCTAGGGGCCATCCCTGCAACTTTCTTTTACAGTTTGCCTCTTCCTGTGAGAAGAGAAGATATGTTGTGGGTAGGTGTTTATTCCCCTTGTTTAAGGGAAGGCCTATTGCTACAAGTGGGTGTATTGCCTCTTCAGGGTTGAAGAGAAGGCCAGTGGGTGCTGGATGTGTAAGTGTCCATACTGAGGACTATACCTTTGGATAGTGGAATCCCAAGTGGTTTCTTGGGGACTGGACGTAGGACTCCTGGTGATAGGAGGTCCAAACCAGGATAAAATCCTTGTGCATTTCTGTGTGATTTTTTTTTTTATTTCACTGCTCACTAACTCTAACATCTGCGTTTAGTGTTTTTCTGTTTGAAGTTATTTTTAACATGAAAATTTTAGATACATTTAAAGCAATCCATTCACACCCCCCCCCCCCCCATCTAGGTTGGCAACCTAGTCAACAATAACAACAAAATGTTTAAGATCATCATGAAAGTTGGGGAAAATGAAAGACCAACTAAACTTGCAAAGATTTGACATAACAGCTGGTCAGGGATTGACTAGTAAAATAAATTAGTCTTAAGAAAGAAAATAAATTAGGCTTCCAACAAGGAAGTTGTTGAAAATTCATAATAGAAGGATTCTAAATCATAATTGGGAGCAAATAGTCTATGAGTACAAGAATCAAGAGGGTAAGAGACACCCCAAATCTTCTGTAACAGTCAAAATACTTAATGTTCTAGATGAGGAAGTTGAACAAGACAGGGATAACGAAGATAGACTTAGCAATTCTTCAGAGGAGTTATACTACATTATGTTGAACCCAAGATCAGCTACCTTAGATTGCTATCCAAATCTCTGGTTCCTTCAAGTCGAAGTAGAGCCAAGAGGAAGAACTCCAAGATCCCAAGCTTCAAGATCGCCCCCTTTGCTCCAGAGTGCTCCTCACCACCCACGGCTCCAAGCTTCCCTTCCTACATCCAGTACTGTTCATAAGGGTGTTGGGGTGACCAAAGGAGAGTCATATAAGACATTAATAAGGCTTTTGTCTCATTGCAACCCCTTTTTATTTAATCAAAGTTAGTACATGAGGACAAATAGTCAAAGATCTATCGTATTTGGGTCATACTTCCACCCATACCTAATGTTGGCTTTGTTTGGAAAGGATAGACCCACCTTACATGGGTCATACTTGTGTACTTGTACTTTTGCCAACTCCAATAGTCGACTTCCATTGGTTCACAAGTCGACTTCTCAACACAAGAGTCAACTTCCCTCATACATGTGTCAACATACACCCATACATGTGTCGACACCGCCTTCCTCGAAGAAGGGACACTTACTATAGAGACCACTTGTCCTCAAAATTTTAAATTTCCTAAGTAGTCTTACCATGACTGGAAAATAATGTTTCCCTTTGATTGATGTTGAAGAGCTACATTAATTACTATACAACTTAAATGTTGTTCCAATTGCTGAACAAATGTTCAGAAGTCTTCCAATTGATGTCTATGAATGGATCGATTGCTGAACAAATGTTTAGAAATCCTTTCGATTAATGTTCATAAAGGAATCAATTGATGAGCAAATTTTTAGGATCCTTTTGATTGGTAATATAGGAATTGATTTCTGAATAAAAGTTCAGCAGTCCTTTCGATTGGGTTTATAATGTTCCGATTGCTAAACAAAAGCTCAGTAGTCTTCCGATTGGCGTTATAATGTTCCGATTGGTGTTATCATGTTCTGATTACTGAACAAAGGTTCAGTAAGCTTTCGATTGGTCTTATAAGGGATCCAATTATTGAACAAAGGTTTAGTAAACTTCTGATTGGCCTTATAAGTGGTCCAAACACCGATTTGTGTTATTAAATAATCTGATTACTGAATAAATGTTCAATAAGATTCTGATTGGACTTATAATCCTTGCAATTGGTCTTATAAATGGTCCAAACACTGATTGGTGTTATTAAATGATCTGATTACTGACCAAAGGTTCAGTAAGGTTCCAATTGGACCTATAATTCTTCTGATTGGTCTTATAATTGGTCTAAACACTGATTGGTGTTATTAAATGATCTGATTACTAAACAAAGGTTCAGTAAGATTCCAATTGGACTTATAATCCTTCTGATTTGTCTTATAAATGGTTCAAACACCGAGTGGTGTTATAAAATGATCCAATTACTGAACAAATGTTTAGTAAGGCTACAATTGGTGTTATAATCACACTTGTTACTGAACAAAGGGTTCAGTAAGGTCCCAATTGGTTTCAAACCAATTATTTCTCATGATTTATTTATCTATGTAAGTGGGTTCTCCATTTATCTAGTTCTTAAAAATCTAGGTCACTAAACTTCCATTGGTTGACCAAAAATCATAAATTCTCATCTCTTTTCATATAATTTCCACACATTATAAGATTTCTTTCATTGGTGGCTCTTTTACCTTAAAAATTCTAATTGGACCCTTACTTAATCGTTTCCACATATTTATTCTTATCTGTTAATGATTTAAAAATCCAGGTTGTTACAGTTATCTCCTTTCGTTTAAAGAAAACCCCTTAAAGGTGTGTGAGAGTGTGTCTAATGTGTTATGTGTGTGAGTTATGTATAGCTAATATATGAAGACCAAAACTAATATTAGAAGGAAAGAGAGGAAGAAAGGGAAATCATCCTTGTTGCCAAGGAGTTGATGCAGCTTTGGGGACTCCTCTAGCCTATGGTGAACCCTCTTGGATGCTTCAAGTTGATAGGGAGGGAAAAAAGACTTGAGTTGGGATCTCTCAAGGTGAAGCTCACTTTCTCTCTCCTATCTTAGGCACTAGAGCTCAAATTCATCCAGAATCTCCCCTCCCCCCCCCCCAAGGGACAAACAAGGGATATATATATATATAAACACAGAGGGCGTCCCAAAGATAGCCTTGGATGCCAAGTAGAGAAAACACACTTGGGTTGATGTGGCAATCCAAAGCATGAGTGATATCAAATGAGGAAAGGCTGTGTAGGCTATTTACCAAGTCAAGAGAGAATCAAGGTGTCACATATGTCCATTGGGAACAGCCCCACGCGTGAGGATGCCGAGTTGGTGGGTGAAATGGTGAAATGTGCCCAGTATCATTGGGAAGTTCCGCAAAATAGGTAAACCCATGTTGACGTCAATATAACTTGCCACCAACCTCATGCAAACGTCCATTAATGTGGATATTAACATGTATTAACGACATAGGAGGTTGACGTTTACATGAAGTAAATGACAATTGATGTTGAAGTTTACATAGGATCTAAGGTGAGTCAACAAGTGGTCAAACAAGTCTTAATGACTATTGACCAACATAGGGATGGTTCAGATCATGCGTCTACACTACCGATTGTTGATTGTCAACGTTATTGCGGAGCATCGGGTGCCAGCCGCCACCGACCACTGGCACCGCTCTCAGTCGCCGACCGCTGGTGTTGTTGTAGACACGCCAAATTTGATAGGATATTGAGTAAATTTCATGATATACTACTATGCCTCAAAGTGGTTCGCCTCAATTAACCATTTGAGTGATTTTCCTATTTTTCTAATTTTTTTTAGAATTTTTAAAAATTTTCTAGGGCTTTCGGGGGTCCTCTGTGCACAAGTTGATTGGCGACAGACACAATGGTCGCAGTTTCGGACGTTAATTCGCAATAGGTAGCGCATCGCATATCAGGTTCCTATTCCAACTTTTGTTCTGTTTTATAATAGCATCCGATGCAGCCGTTGCGTTTATGAGTTTCCATTTTTTTATTTTTGGCAATTTTAAAAAAAGATTTTTAGAAAGTATTTGTTGTTAAATATAAATGCGTCCACTCAGGTCGTTGCGTTTTTGACCTTCCATCATTTAAAAGATCGATTCCCATCAAAAGATTGATTCTTCTTCAATATGCGACAGCTCATGTCATCACGATTCATAATTTCCATTTTTTAAATTTGTGAAGAATCCGGTCAATATTGGAAGTGTTAGAAGCACGACGATCTATGTGGTCGCTATTTATATAACTACTATATTCGAAGTTTGGAAAGAGCGAGTCGAAGTAAGAAAGGTTTTTAAACACGACAGTTTGGTACGTCATGATTCACTTTTAAAGGCGACCTCTGTGTCCGTCGCGATTCAAAATTTTACCCCTATAAAAGGACCTCTGTGGCCATTATTTTTAAGAGAGAGTCCAAATATTGAGGCGAAGCCCTGCTACGTTCCAGAGCCGAACTCTGAAGCTTGAAGAGTAGAACACCCCCCAAGCATTACTTCGAGTGTTATTCAATTGAAGATTGTGTTCTTCAATCTTTCAAGTCCATTCAAGCAAGGAGGAGTCTTCTTCCTCTTCATCAACCACTGTTGCGCTTGCTACTTCATCAGATTTTCCTTCTCTCCCTTTGTTCTTTTAATTCATCTTTAGTGCATTCATCACATCACACCATCACCATAGTCTTTCATCACACATCATTTATTTCATACCTACACTTTTAGGGGTTTACACCACCTCCACAAGGTGTGTTCAAGCCCAAGCAAGATTTTCTTTCATTTCTTTTGGATTTGATGCTACACAACTTGGCCTAATCATCTTTCACTTGTTTGTTTGTTTGATCTCTTTTGCAAGGTAACCAAATCAATATAAAATCTTCTTCGCCGGCCAATTTGAGAAGTAAGAGTCAACCCACCACATCACTCCCGCGATCTTCGAGTGAAGATAAGTAACACGTCCTTCACTCTCTCCTTCAGTACTCACGTGTACCTGGCAATCACACTCCATCCATAGTGCACTCACGCACTCTTTCTTTCTCCTTTTTCCCCTTTCTTTTTTTTCATCATCATCATAATAAAAATCTTTTCTTTTTTAATTATTTCTTTGTGGTGTTAAACTCAGCGTTCACAGCTGTTACCAGGCATTGGCTGCTAGACGCCGGTGGTCGATGGCAATGGTCAACCATCCACCGCTGATCGCTGATTGCCTGTCACTATCGTGCGCTAGGCGCCGACCACCGTGGTTGGTCGCCTGCCACCAATGCTATTGGCCGCCGGTCGCATCGATTGCCGACCGTTGTCATCGGCCACCAGTCATCCATTGGCAGTCACCAGTTGGGGCGCCGATCATCGGCCACTGCCCCTTGCCACAACCAAATGCCACCTCCCGTCATTGGGTGCCTCACATTCTCTTCAAATATTATTTAAGTTAGTTATCAAACAAGTCATTTTTGAAGTTTTATTATGTTGAAATACTTTTTAAATTTCATATTTAAAGATTAGATGATGAATTAGACTTTAGACATTTTAAATAAGTGTTATCAAATGTCACTTTAATTGTTTAAAATTCTGAAAGCAAAAGCTTCGTTCTTATCTTGAAACAATATATCGGTGAATCCATGAAGCAGGCTTGAGAATGGTTCAACAAGTTACACTACCACATGAGTGTGATCAATGTTGAGCACTATCATTGGGTTGCTGGAGTTTTCATTCCGAACAAGAAGGCATTACTTAGGCAATGTTTGGGACCGGTTTTGAAAAAATTTTAAAATTAAAAATCTTTGAAAAGATCGGCGGTATTCCCAAATGACCCACCTGTCTCCTCGGCTTCGGTGCACTGCAAAATCCGCCCTGAGGAGTGAGATAGACAGACATGGTGCTTGCTAAAAGAGCGGGTGTAACCCAGCTTTTAAAAAATTTTGGCCGGGTGGAGAGAGACGGACTCAATGGAGCGCGTCAATAATTTTTTCTTCTTTTTTTTTTCAAATTCGTACACCTCGTCACCTGCACTGCGAAAGGTGCAGGCGACGAGGTGAAATCGCTGCCTGACGTAGTTGGGTATGAAAACGCGCTTTAATTTTGAGGATTTTACCTTTATGAAAAGCACATATAAACACTGCCTTAATTCAATTGACTGGGTCAGTAAAGACATATATTGACGTAGGAGTCCAGCTTAACACGTACGGGGAAGATACAGCCAAAGAAAATCTCATAAAACAGAAAGACTCTGCATTTGAGAGACTTCTTTTCTTGTTTATTGTTGGAGTTTTGTAACGACCCTCTTCATATCGATACGATTATACCACTCCCCATCGCTACAAAGAGTGCATCACAGTGGGATATTAACCCAACACTAACGATAGATTGATGTGTACATGATTACAAATGAGTATAGAAGAATTAAAAGAAATAACTCAACTTCATTCCATCATCATCACACATTCCACAGTCTATATAGCAAAAGAAAGAAACGACAATGTCCACATTATTACAATTTCAAAAGAACTACATTGTCTATATGAATAACATTGTTCATACTATGAAAGGGAAAGAACAACTATCTAGCAAACTCCAAAAAAGCTACTCCTCGGGTTCGGCGTCGTTCCTCGCTACGCCCTTCTCAATCGCGGAAACTCCTGTGTCACCTATACGCCGAAGTAAGTATGAGTCTAAAAGACCCAACAAGCAATTTTAAGACTCAACCTTACACATATCACACACATGTTAAGCTACCGAACAATAAAGAAACATATGCCATCATTTAGCATAACAAATCACATGGCACATGCTTTATATAATTAAATACACATAAACCATCCAAACACATTTTTAACTAACATATGCTCATATTAGATTAGGGAAAATATATATACACCTAAACATGCTTTCTACACCTAACATGTAACAAGATTTAACAATCCAAACATTATCCATATTATGGTACAACTCTACTAACTAGAGCATGCAGTTAAGCACAAAGTAAAGAGCAACCTAGCATGATATCTATTCATATTTCACATGCACTTTTCATATTCAATTACACATTTCATTTTCTGTTTTAATATAAATAAATTACAATTACACATGATATCACATCTTATTAAACATGGATTGAAGGTTTAAAACATATTCAAGTCGGTTGGCAACTATATACAATTTAAGCATGGAACTATGTACTAAGTGAATAGCATGTCTATCATGGAACTTAGACATTCTTTCATGTATTTATCACAATCAAAATCACACTTTACTTGCTATTTTGACATGAATTAAACACAATTACATGGTTTTACAATTGTTCACATGCTATCTTATTCATTTAACAATTTCACATGCTCATCTTTTACTTTGCATAGTTCATGTGTTCATATACACATTCACATACATTACTACAAGGATGTCATTAAACTATATAACATGATATCAAACATGATGTACATCTAACATATTATGGATATATGCCTTATTACCTTGGTTTTCACATGCAATCATGCTCTCATTAACATTTACTCTTGCACTTTCACTTATCACATATCACTTCACTTGCACTTACCACATGCCACATTCTCATGTCACTTTACAATCATATTTTATCACTTAAGTTGTCGTGACACATAGTCCTAACTACCATCTAGAGGATGCACGCACCCATATCACATAGCACATAGCACATAGCACAAGCACTTCACTTCACTTCACTTGACACATACCCGCCACCTAGGCAATCTAGTGGTGAATCTTGGTAACTGTGTAGACCGAGAGAAGCCCTCTCCACCGTATCCAGTGGTACTTGTCCACCTCTAGGGTTTCATCCTAATGCCCTTAGGATATATTTCACATACATTGAGCCTTCCATAGGGACTTTTCTATGGTACAGCTCTCAGACCTCTATGGTCGCAGTGTCAATCTCGGCCCAATCTTACATTAAGCACATTATCACATTTCATCATATTTTACTCACACTTATATACACACTTTAATCCCTTTTTGCACATGCACTTTGAATAATAATCCCATTTCAGGTTACAAAGTTTAATCTTACTATTCAACAGTGATAAACAACTCAAAATAGTATACTAACATGCTATTAATACTAAATTTTACATGATTAGAACTAACATGCTCATTATGATTAAATTTCACATGTTATAATACAAACAGTACCTATGATTGTCACATCAATACCAAATTTTTATCACATGCTACATACAGTTAGTATATCACATATTAAATTTTCCAGATTTTTATGAACAGTAATTCAAATTTTAATAATTAAGATAGAATTTAGGCATATTACTCAAGAATTTCACTCAATTAGATTTCGCAGTGAAATAGTAGTGTTTAACAGTTTCAAAGCATGAAAACAATCATCATACTAATAGGGAAAATTTATAAAACCCTAACATGCAGCAAATCTAATTATTCTAGGTTACATAGATAAACCATGCTTCTCTCATTAATACAGAAATTTCAATAATTAACACTATGTACAGAAATTCGAAATATCCTCATGATATGACCTAATGATTGACCCTGACCACATCCAATTTTTACAGCATGCATATACATCCAGAAGTCCAAATAACACATTTTAGAGATCAAGTAGTGCACTTTTTGTACCCTGAAGAACTTGGCGACACAGTGTGTGCCGCCAACTGTGTAAACGGCACAGTCTGGTGCCGCCAACACAGGAACTTGGCGGCACAGTATATGGCCGCCAACTTCCTATCTGCAGAGCATGCAGGCAGCACACAAATGCAAGGGAAATTTGGAGATTCCAAGACACGAGGAAAATTCCGAAAAAAATGCTAGGACCTAAGGGGACATGAGTAGGGTTGACATCCATAGGTTACTTGCCTCCAAATAAATCCACAGAGTTCAAATCTTACCGAAGAAGCCCTCCTCGGCCCAGCCAAGAAGATGCTCAAAACCTCTTCAGATCTGGTTCTTCTATTGATGTAGATTGATCCTCAGAGTTGGGGATGCTTCTTCTATGTATGGACTATCCTCCAATCGGTGCAGGTTGCCAGGAAACTCCTCTAGTCTCCGGATCCAGCTCTCAAAGATCAGCTTTTCTCCACAGAGGGTTCTAGGGTTTCACAAAGGCCAAAAGACTTAATCCGGCCAGAATATGGTGATTTTATAGAGCTGGGTAGGTTGGGTACGCATTAGGGTAATTCTCCTACGGTTATAGATGGGTTTCCTAAGCTGGAACCGAACGAAATGCAGGCGTTACCAAATCTGAGACCGTCAAACTGTAGGGAACTTGGCATCCACCTATGGTGCTGCCAACAGGGGGGTTGGCGTCCATCGACTTGGACGCCAACTCTTCCTGGCTGGGCAGTCAGCGACAGGCATGTTGCCGCCAACTAGGATTTCGGCCAGAACAGAGACATACATCAAAACAAATACACAATCACATCACAAACAGTTTAATGGGTACTGAAATAAGTAGATATCATATGCATAAAGTTAAACATATACATATATACGTGTACACAACATAATTACATACATCATGCATGGATTTAAATAAATATAACATGTACATCGATAGTTAGATAATGCATACACATTTAAATATATACATGTATGAAAAATAACTCATATGCACTTACAAGGTATATAGCAATACTTACCTATCATATGCTCAACCTTACTTAAATACATCATGCATAGTATTTAAATAAATACATTATGTACAAAATTAGCTAATTACCTATATTCACAGAAAATAACATACATACATACGTATACACATTGAATAATTATAATATACACAAATTTAATACACTCACTATATACATAACAACTACCACATGCATAATATAAAATGAACAAAATTCGGGGGTCTCACAAGTTTTTCTCATGCCGCATCAACAAATGCCATAACTTGTCCAATCTCTTGAAATAATAACATGTTCTTACTTCCATGCATGGATCTCTCCCTGCAGTCCAGCTTCCTGAACTCGTTGCTCCTTACTTAAAAGTTAAAACTCTAGCTAATTCATCCTACAAAGGGAGATATTTTAAAGGAGATAAAGAAAACAAGTACGATGTTTAAGGGCCCTCAATATATTCTTCTGTGCAAATGGGTCCTGGTTGGATCATCAAATGCGCAATCACCAATTACAAGCATCAAATGGATGACATATTCTCATCGTGGTACATATACCATTCAACTTTAACTTATCTACAATAAAGATTGGAGTGAATATAGAATGGTTTAAGAATGTGAGATCTCATGTGATCCATAAATGGCTTGTGGTTTAAATTTGTTTTTAGTCTCATCTGGAATGTCGTCCGCAAGAAGTGTGGTTGAGATATTTTGACCCACCCAAATACTACACAAATTATATCTACAAAAAAGATCGAGTTTTTAAGGGGGGGGGGGGGGGGTATCAATCAGATTGTAAATTAATGTGATTGACTTCTAGCCTATCTTGCATCTCGACAGTAATTGCTTCTCACTCTAGATTTTTCTCGAGTGAGAAGTTCTGAGATTTTTTGCCTCCTTAGTTTGTTTCGTCTCCGCAGAACCATCATCTCCGCTATTTCTATCCGACTAAAGCTATTCGCGGTGGCGTGATCGGAGACCATTTACCTCTAAGCAGGTTCCTCTCCCCCTTTTGTGTTGCACATTTCTTCTTCAGATCTGTACTTTGGCCTCTTATTTTTGTGTTGACATTTTGGTGGGAATTTTTTGTATGAGTCGTTCCCCTTGTTGGTAAGTGTTTCTTGTGGTAAGCTTGTTGTCTTCTTCCTTGAAAGAGAAACTATTCCTCTGACTTTCTCTGGAGGTATCTACTCTTCAGTTTTAGCCCTAGTTTTTAGTGTTTCTTTGGTTTTGTCAACCTAGCATTGGCATAAGCTTGTTCTGTTCTGTTTCAAACCTTCCTTTGTTACATTTGATTGATATCCAAACCTCACTAGATTCTTTTATCATTGAATTGTTCATTCCTTCTCATCCCTTAGTGGATATCCTGATGAGGACCTCGGTATGGCCTCTTGTAATCGGAGGTCCTTCAACCTCTCCTGTTTCAGAGGGGTTTCATCCGAGGTCTCTTATAGATATGCCAAGCTCTTGGAAGACTTGCAGCCCTCAAAGGTCCCCAATGGGTATTGTTAATGGAGGTAGACGATCAAGTTTTAGAAGCCCTTGCTCTTCCTCCTACAAGTTGGTGTGGGTAGCATCTTGGCCTGTGTTGTACCTTTGGCTTATTGTCTTATGATTTTGTATTGTGGGATTTGATCTTTTATCTTCTATGTAATGGGTTTGCTAGTTGGATCTTTGCTGCTATTATATCTCATTACTTGTTGAATGAAAAGGCCTTTCTTTGTAAAAAGAAAAACAAAGAGAGAGAGAGAGAGAGAGAGACTTCTAGGCTACCTAGTAGAGGTGGCCTAATAAACTTTCATGAGTCTGCACTTAGGCCCAAAAGTACCTCAGAAATTTAGCCATTACTTGATGATCCCTTAAGATAAAAATCTATGACTACTTATTGCAATTGAACTACATATAGTCCCTATGAATTAGGGATGTAAATGGACCATGTCTGGCTTGCGTAAACCAATGTCATACCCTATCAGTGAAAGTTTCATAAATACCCTACCCGAATAGTACTCTATTATTTTGCAGTATGGATACAAGTATATATCCATCGCGGAATATCTATTTTCATCTACAAAAAAAGATGACTTATGGTAAAATTGAAGACCAAATTTTTTAGTTCTAAAAATGAAGTTAACTAAGATATCTATAAATTTTCTATTCTAATCTTGTATAAAATCAATTAAGTCATAAAAATTACACTTAGACCAGCATTGCTTCAATGGGTAATTAAGTTGTCAAATTTATAATTTGGTGCTCATTGATATCCAACCATGACATGATGTAACATTCAAGAATGACAAATTCAAGAGTATGTTGTGTAATACATGATGAGTTCAAATTGTGTGCCATTTTTCTTCAAAAATTATCAGTTAAAAAAACATTTATGAAATGTTACACTTCAATTCTATTAATTATAGTTGTTCTAACAAAGATATGTCCCAATTCGACATGACAATGACCCTTGGATTTTTAGTTAGGAGAACTACAATGATTAAATGATTATTTGCAAATGTGTGTACAAGCCAATGTATTGATGTATATGAGCCTCGATAGAAATAAAACATTTTGATATGCTATTTTGAATGTTTCTCAAATGTACAAAATATGGTTTTTGACAGTAAAGTGATGAGTACATCAAAATCACAAAAAATATGATAACTTTATATCACTTCTACTAATAAGAGTGACATAGCAAAATAGATTCAGATCAAATATGGATTGGGTACACTAAATTCATATCAGACCTAAATATTAAATAGATATTTTAAAACATACTTGAATCCATGTCCGTATTCGATTATGCAACTATTATCCAACTCATCATGGATCGAGTGATGTGAATAATCAGATTTATCGACTTTTTTGACATGTCTATTATGAATCTCTACCCCCTTAATTTCTTTTTAGATTGTTCTACCTCTACTAGGCCCATCCATGTTGATGTAGTATACAAGTGAGATAAAGGAGTCTTATTAGTGCAAAACATGAAGGAATGATCCATTTTCATGGACATACACCATCATGAGATGCAACAATAAGGTCAGATAATTGACATGGTATGTAGATTCATGGGCAAATTCTAGCCACTTAATCAATCATAAGAATAGTGCATATCCTCATTGGCTACTGTTGAACCCTGAAAAGTTTGCAATGGATATCCACAAATGGGTGCCAGAAGCCAATTATATTGATCCAATGGTTACTTAGGTAATGTCATAGTTACTTAGGTAATATTGGATCCAAGTCCCTTTCAAATTAAAGGAGGGGATTTATTGATGAAGTCAACACCAAACCCCTTCTATGAAGTACAAGTTCATGAAGAACAACGCTTCGAAGAAGATGAGTTACGAAAGAACTTCGGCAGCACAAGGTCAACAAGACCAAGTTCGAAAGAAAATTACAAATCCGAAATACGCCTGCAAGAGGAAGCACTAAGCACTTGCAAAGTCCAAATTCAAACAACACTTCGTTAGAAAGACCTCCAAAGAAATACAAAGTTCTTCACGGCATCAACACCCCTCGTGGAAACACGAGGGTGCATATTTATAAAAGTCAGCGGGAGAAACCCCCGTGTAAATCTCCAACTGGAGGGATTTCCCATCGGTTAAAGGGGGAAGCCCTTAACCGGGGGGATCCCCCCTGTAGTCAAGCCCCCTAATCGGGGGGGGGGGGGGGGAGTCCCCTTGGTTAAGGAGTTCTTCCTTAACTGGGGGACAATCCCCCCCCCCCCCCCCCCCCCAGTTAAGAAGCTCTTCCTTAACCGGGGGGGGGGGGTGTAGCACCCCGGAAATTTTAATTACATAAAAATTAAAATAAATAGAAATAAATAATTTCCATAATACCAGAGTATTTAAACATACGTATCATCATCGTATGTTCTAAAACACATGGGAAAATTCCGTAAAACTTATAAATCAACCCTAAACATTATTACTAAATGTTTCACAAAGAAATTTGTGCCAAGAAAATTGGATTAGCCAAGTTTAAAGTGTTTCACGACTTATTATCGTAATTCATGAATAAGTCAAAAAATCATTATCACACGTACTCGGATGAGTCAGAAAATTAAATAAAAATCATATACAAACATCAAATAATATCCTCCAATGACCCATCAAGAAATTTGGGTCAATAAAAACCATTTGGGCTAGGTTTAAGAGTTATTGTGACCGATTAGCCAAATTAGGAAACAAGTCGAAAAACCGTTAACACGAAAATACGATGCAACCATAAATTAAATAAAAATGTTGGGGAGACTTCCAACATTATATATTGATGACCCATTATCATAATTGGGCCAATGGACAACATTTGGCCCCAAAATCAAATAAAGCTAGAAAATGCATGGAAATTCGTAACTCTAAATAGGCTGAAATTAGAAAGAGGCAATTTGAGTTGAATTGGGATAGAAACTTGCATTCTTGGCAACCCAAATTCGTGATTAACTAGGGTGGGAGGTTTCCTAAAGCCTCACACACTCTAATGGAGGAAGAAATCCTCAAATTAGAAAACTAACAAGCCAAAACCGCTACTCTTCTTTCCTAGTCACAATAGGACTCCTAAACACCATGGTAGCTTAAATACTCTCCACCAAACCCTTGGGGATGAGTTTACATCTTGCTGGGGTCGTGTGGAGGAGCTCTTGGTGGCTAGGGAGCTGTGGATCGACCACAAGAAGGACATCTTCTTCCCCCGTTCGTCTACTGCAACCTGCATAAACTGTCCACTTGAAGTCGATCAAAGGTAGGCCAAACCTAAACCAAACCTTGCAAGGTATATACCCCTGGAAAGTGGGTCAATTATAGGTTCTAACCCAAGTGGAATGCCCAAATTCCATGCAGTATACACAGAGTAATAGGCATTCTTCAAACAGTGGTCTGAACACAGGTTTTCTAGCAAAATGGGACTTCTTCAACCCAAATGGTAGGTTTTCTCGAGCCAAACCCTAACATATCCTATACCAATGTGTAGCGCATCAAGTTAACTTTCGATTCCCACTGGTTTCATCGAATTCTAATGAGTAGATTTTGAATTATAAGCATTTTCCCCAAGTCGCGCACTGTTAGGGCTTTTCCCGTTCTTTATATGTTGCATTTGTTTTGAGACCGAATTAGAGCAAACACAAAACATGAACGTTTTTCTACTAGTTGTCCTCGTCATGTCTTATGTTGAACATTTTGTCTAAATATCATTAGTTAGAGGGTTATAGGCATGGTAAGAGGGTTACTGCATGATACTACGTTTTCGGGTTGCACTTGGCTTTACGTTTGTGTTTGACTTGATTAAAGCCTGTTGAAACCATTATTGTTTTCTAATTCCGATTTACTGGAAGCACCCTTGCTCGTCTAGGTTAGTTTAAAACTGGTTTCGTTATTTTTCATACACTGTACAATTTGTTCCCTATTTTTGAAGCGCCCTGTGTCAATATAAGGTAGTTCTGGACCGCAATCCAAGAACATGTCCTTTCTCTATCGGATTCAGGCGCAGACCCTGTGAACGCGATGGCCCGATAGGCCGCGTTCTAAGGGCTTGTCGTGACAGCACCCCCGTCGCATTCTGAATGCGACGAGCATGCCGTCGCTATCTCTCTGCCTGTTCTGACAGTCCTGTCGCCTTCTTCATATGAACCTGTTGCAAACTGCCTGCCTGATCAGACAAGCTTGTCGCGATCCTTACAAGGCACTGTCACATTCTGATCTGACCCCGTCGTGAACTTTACAAGTGTCCGTCGCGATCTCAGGATTTTTACATAAAACCACATGTTTTCTTGCAAATCTTACCGCTATACCCGAGGTCTGTTTAATATGCTATTTAATGTGTAATTCACATGTCTTGGGTCTGATCATTACATGATGGTTATTTAATGGCTTAAAAGTGATTAACCCATTTAAAAGCTATAATTACATGAACATTATTCTAACTGTTCTCTTAATGACATGATCATTCATGTAACTTGTGATTTACTCTTCCTACTGTTCTACCATGTTTAAAGGATAATTGTTACCTTAAAACCTTGCAATCCATGATCATTTAAATGCATAGTTCCATCTCATGTTATATTGTTAGTGCTTTCAACGTGTTTGAGACCGATGGATTGTGAGTTGAGACGCGTACATCACTACACACTTGCACATCTAGGCAGCCCTTTCTTGGGAATTGGGAAGCTCTCTACCAATCATTCTGAATCGGTGGACTAGCAACCTTTTCTCCAAGGCCTCCGTAAATCTCCTCTGTCCATGAATTCCCACATGGCTGACGAGTTAGTTGTACCATTGAAGTTCCCTGGAGATAGCGTGCACTTCCTTTCTCTTCTTGTTCTCATGAGTGTGACTTACAATCTAGACTAAAGTCATTAATGTAAAGATTGAACTAAAATATAAATCGTACCGTTATGCTGCCAAATTTATCTCTTGACCATTGTTATCATGAAATCATGTTCAATTCACTTATTGTTGGTTCTCATCATCATCATGAACATGACATTACACATGCTTACTTATTGAAACTCTCATTGGCCATTCTTAATGACTGTGGGTATCTACATTTAAAAATTGAAATGAGATGCTGACCGGACACGGCGAGTGTCCAAGGGCTCCAGTCTAGCCCCAATGACGGAGAGTCATAAATATACTGTTAACCATGGGGTATAATGATTACTGGCGTTGCATCTGTGCTGGGAGTCTTGCTTGCTTGTTGAATGATAGATACAATAACCACATACACGTGTCCTAGTGTACATTCTTGATGGATCTTTTCTTGGTGTACATTAGTGTCTACGTGCCTGATTAGTGTTACATTATCGTGCTCGTGCATTCTTGCTTGCTTGCTTGCGTGATATGGCCATCCTGCATTTATTGCAATTAGTGATATCTTACGTTCTTGAAAGCTATTGACATCAAGTGAAATCCTGCGTGCTTGGACAAAGTGATCTATTGCTAGTTCTATCTCGTTATATCCTTCTAGATCTTGTTCTATCATGATCTCTCTATCTAGCTTGTTTCATGTATCATGTTTTAAGGAGTTTTATTCATACTTGGATATTATTCATCGTACTTACCTAGTTCTAAATTGCTAATCACTTATATCATTGCCCTCACATTGAGATATAAATCCTATTGGGCTAGTTTGCTCATCCCCTACTTTTACCCAATCTAGGTGACTATGAAGTTCAAGAGGAAGAGCAAGTCGAGGACGGAAATACGTCTGAGTGAAGAGCATTCCAACTATGAGTCTAGAGTATAGTAATTTGCTTGAGAGTTAGAACATGTAGTAGGAAGTGAGGAGTATTGTGTACTTTTCCTTTTTATTGAGTCTTAGTCCTGTAATAGTTTCCATTTGAAATACAATGAGTTGAGATTTGAATACAATCTATATTGAGTTCAACATTTGGGCCCTATTATGATGTATGTTGTTACATATTTAGTGCGTGCTAGCTAAAGACTTATTTGCCGACTGTCCACGTCTCGGGATATTGACTCGAATTCTTTGAACTAATATCCACTGCGTAATTCTCGGGACGTGACAGTTAAGTGGTATCAGAGCCTAGGAATACCAAATAGGATATATGTCTCAGGAATAGGAGATACCTATGGAACCTAGGTCATGGAAATTAAATATAGTACCTGGTGAGAATGGGTAGAGACTGGGAATATGTTAGCAAGAATTAAAACACTCCTACCCATTGACTCTGATAATGTATCTAGAGACATTAATTGGTTTCCATCCTTTCCTCTGGAACCCTCATAACTCTTACACCCAACTGCAATGGCTCGCAATCAGTGGCGAGCTATGCAAGAAACCGTGGTTGGATTGACTCAGGCTTTACAAAATGTGGTTCAGGCTGGAAATCAGGTTGCTGCTGCTGCTAAGAATGGAGCGGGTGATTTACATCGCAACTTTAGGAGTTTGAACCCCCCTCGCTTCTCTGGATCCCCTGATCTAGACAAGGCAGAAAACTGGCAGGAGGAGATAGAAAGGATCTTCCAAGTCATGTAATGCACGAACAGGGAGAAGGTGGTACTAGACACTTTTCAATTCACTAAGGATGTCCGAGCATGGTGGGAGGCCACATCGGCCCACCTGCCTAATGTTGGCGAACTGGAGTGGGCCGGATTCCTGGAGATATTCCAGGGAAAGTATTTCTCTGAGAGAGTCAAGGAGAAGAATGCAGCGGAGTTTGCCACACTAAAATAGAAAGGAATGTCCGTGGCTGAGTATGAGGCTTAGTTCGCACGTCTTGCTGTGTATGCCCACACTTGGTGGGAACTGAAAGACTTAAGGCTAACCGTTTCATGGATGGGCTCAGGCCCATGTTCATTGAAAAGCTCGGACCACACAACATCCAAACCTACACTGAGATGGTCCAAAGAGCTCAACTGGTAGAAGATACTATGGCTAAGGTGGAAGGCATGAGGGGAAAGGACATCTCAAAGCCGACCTTTACAAAAAGGGGAGCAGTCGATACAACTGGAACTTTCCCCAATAACAATAATAACAACAATAACAACAACAAAAGGCCAACCACTGGGAAGGACTATGGCATGGAGAAAAAGATCAAAGTAGAAGAAACAATGACGATGGAGTATTGTAAATTTTGCAACAAGCCTGGGCACCAAGCAGACAAGTGCTGGAAGAAGGCTGGGGCTTGCTTGCGATGTGGGAGTCATGAACATCATATACCGAACTGTCCCATGCTAAAAGACCAAGCTGGAAGGAACCAAGGAGTGGTAATGCGTCAAGGACGGGTGAATGCAATGACGCAAGCGGAGCTTCCGGAAGGAGGTATGATTGTTAAACCCCTAGACTGATCTTATGATGTTTTTCTTATTAGTACATTTCTAAGTGGGGGAGATCATCAAGCAGAGATTAGGAATAATCTAGTAATTATACCATAGTTCATCTGGAGGATTAAGATGGAGTTATGTCAACCGTGAAAGAAAATAGGAGTGGAAGGAACCAAATCGATAATACGGTTGCTATATGTGTAGATGATGGACTAGCATCCACAATGTTGAAACAAGTTAGAGGAATTAAATCCGAAATGACCTCAAGGATCATAACTTTCAAAAGTCAATTAATGATCAATGAATTTGAGGACCAAATTCTCTTAAGTGGGGGAGGGTGTAGCACCCCAGAAATTTTAATTATATAGAAACTAAAATAAATAGAGATAAATAATTTCCAGAATACCAGAGTATTTAAACATATGTATCATCATCGTATATTCTAAAACACATCGAAAAATTTCGTAAAAATTATAAATCAACCCTAAACATTATTACTAAATGTTTCACAAAGAAATTTGTGCAAAGAAAAATTGAATTAGCCAAGTTTAAAGTGTTTCGCGACTTATTATTGTAATTCATGAATAAGTCGAAAAATCATTATCACACGTACTCGCATGAGTCAAAAAATTAAATAAAAATTATATACAGACTTCAAATAATATCCTCCAATGACCCATCAAGAAATTTGGGTCAATAAAAATCATTTGGGGCAGGTTTAAGACTTATTGTGACCGATTATCTAAATTAGGAAACAAGTCGGAAAACCGTTAACACGAAAGTACGATGCAACCATAAATTAAATAAAAATGTTGGGAAGACTTCCAACATTATATATTGATGACCCATTATCATAATTGGGCCAATGGACAACATTTGGCCCCAAAATCAAATAAAGCTAGAAAATACATGGAAATTCGTAACTCTAAATAGGCTGAAATTAGAAAGAGGTAATTTGAGTTAAATTGGGATAGAAACATGCATTCTTGGCAACCCAAATTCGTGCTTAACTAGGGTGGGAGGTTTCCTAAAGCCTCACACACTCTAATGGAGGAAGAAATCCTCAAATTAGAAAACTAAGAAGCCAAAACCGCAACTCTTCTTTCCTAGTCATAATAGGACTCCTAAACACCATGGTAGCTTAAATACTCTCCACCAAACCCTTGGGGATGAGTTTACATCTTACTGAGGTCGTGTGGAGGAGCTCTTGGTGGCTAGGGAGCTGTGGATCAACCACAAGAAGGACATCTTCTTCCCCCGTTCATCTGCTGTGACCTGCATAAACTGTCCACTTGAAATTGATCAAAGGTAGGCCAAAACTAAACCAAACCTTGCAAGGCATATACCCTTGGAAAGAGGGTCAAGTCTACGTTCTAACACAAGTGGAATGCCTAAATTCCATGCAGTATACATGGAGTAATAGGTGTTCTTCAAACAGTGGTCTGAACACAGGTTTTCTGGAAAAATGGGACTTCCTCAACCCAAATGGTAGGTTTTCTCGAGCCAAACCCTAACATATCCTATACCAATGTGTAGCGCATCAAGTTAACTTTCGTTTCCCACTGGTTTCATCGAATTCCAATGAGTAGATTTTGAATTATAAGCATTTTCCCAAGTCGCGCACTATTAGGGCTTTTCCATTCTTTATATGTTGCATTCGTTTTGAGACCGAATTAGAGCAAACCCAAAACATGAACATTTTTCTACTAGTTGTCCTCGTAACGTCGTATGTTGAACATTTTGTCTAAATGTCATTAGTTAGAGAGTTATAAGCATGGTAAGTGGGTCGCTGTATGATACTACGTTTTCGGGTTGCACTTCACTTTACGTTTGTGTTTGACTTGATTAAAGCCTATTGAAACCATCATTATTTTCTAATTCCGATTTACTGGAAGCACCCTTCCTCGTCTAGGTTAGTTTAAAATTGGTTTCGTTATTTTTCAAGCACTGTACAATTTGTTCTCTATTGTTGAAGCACCCTGTGTCAATATAAGGCAGTTCTGGACCGCAATCCAAGAACATGTCCTTTCTCTGTCGGATTCTTGCGCAGACCCTGTGAACGCGATGGCCCGATAGGCCGCGTTCTGAGGTCTTGTCGTGACAGCACCCCTGTCGCGTTTTGAATGCGACAAGCGCACCGTCGCTATCTCTCTGCCTGTTCTGACAGCCCTGTCGCCTTCTTCATATGAATCCATCGCGAACTGCCTGCCTGATCAGACAAGCTTGTCGCGATCCTTACAAGGCACTGTCGCATTCTGATCTGACCCCGTCGTGACCTTTACAAGTGTCAGTCACGATCTCAGGATTTTTACATAAAACCACATGTTTTCTTGTAAATCTTACAGTTATACCCGAGGTCTGTTTAATATGCTATTTAATGTGTAATTCACATGTCTTGGGTCTGATCATTACATGATGGTTATTTAATGGCTTAAAAGTGATTAACCCATTTAAAAGCTATAATTACATGAACATTATTCTAACTGTTCTCTTAATGACATGATCATTCATGTAACTTGTGATTTACTCTTCCTACTGTTCTACCATGTTTAAATGATAATTATTACCTTAAAACCTTGCAATCCATGATCATTTAAATACATAGTTCCATCTCATGTTTTATTGTTAGTGCTTTCTGCGTGTTTGAGACCGATGGATTGTGAGTTGAGACGCGTACATCACTACACACTTGCACATCTAGGCAGCCCTTTCTTGGGAATTGGGAAGCTCTCTACCGATCATTTCGAATCGGTAGACTAGCAACCTTTTCTCCAAGGCCTCCGTAAATCTCCTCTGACCTTGGATTCCCACATGGCCGATGAGTTGGTTGTACCATTGAAGTTCCCTGGAGATAACGTGCACTTCCTTTCTCTTCTTGTTCTCGTGAGTGTGACTTACAATCTAGACTAAAGTCATTAATGTAAAGATTGAACTAAAGTATAATCCGTATTGTTATGCTGTCAAATTTATCTCTTGACCATTGTTATCATGAAATCATGTTCAATTCACTTATTGTTGGTTCTCATCATCAATGAACATGACATTACACATGCTTACTTATTGAAAATCTCATTGGCCATTATTAATGACTGTGGGTATCTACATTTAAAAATTAAAATGAGATGCTGACCGGACACGGCGAGTGTCCAAGGGCTCCTGTCTAGCCCCAATGATGGAGAGTCATAAATATACTGTTAACCATGGGGTATAATGATTACTGGCGTTGCATTTGTGCTAGGAGTCTTGCTTGCTTGTTCAATGATAGATACAATAACCACATACATGTGTCCTGGTGTACATTCTTGATGGATCTTTTCTTGGTGTACATTAGTGTCTACCTGCCTGATTAGTGTTACATTATCGTGCTCGTGCGTGCTTGCTTGCTTGCCTGCGTGATATGGCCATCCTGCATTTATTGCAATTAGTGATATCTTGCGTTCTTGAAAGCTATTGACATCAAGTGAAATCCTGCGGCTTGGACAAAGTGATCTATTGCTAGTTCTATCTCGTTATATCCTTCTAGATCTCATTCTATCATGATCTCTCTATCTAGCTTGTTTCATGTATCATGTTTTAACGAGTTTTATTCGTACTTGCATATCATTCATCGTACTTACCTAGTTATAAATTGCTAATCACTTATATCATTGCCCGCACATTGAGATATAAATCCTACTAGGCTAGTTCGCTCATCCCCTACTTTTACCCAATCTAGGTGACTATGAAGTTCAAGAGGAAGAGCAAGTCGAGGACGGGAATGCGTCTGAGTGAAGAGCGTTCCAACTATGAGTCTAGAGTATAGTAATTTGCTTGAGAGTTAGAACATGTAGTAGGAAGTGAGGAGTATTGTGTACTTTTCCTTTTTATTGAGTCTTAGTCCTGTAATAGTTTCCATTTGAAATACAATGAGTTGAGATTTGAATACAATCTATATTGAGTTCAATATTTGGGCCCTATTATGATGTATGTTGTTACACATTTAGTGCGTGCTAACTAGAGGCTTATTTGCCGACTGTCCACGTCTCGGGATATCGACTCGAATTCTTCAAACTAATATCCGCTGCGTAATTCTCGGGATGTGACAGGGACAATCCCCCTGGTTAAGGAAGAAGCTCCTAACCGAGGGGACAGTCCCCCCAGTTATGGCTCAACCGGAGGCACCTCCCCTGGTTGCCTCCCTCTCCTCTAACCGGGGGGACAGTCCCTCCGGTTACATCTCTCTCCTCATGTAAAGGAACAAAACCCCTATAAATACCCCGTATAGCCCAATGGCATGGGGGTCGGATTTTGAAAAGAAAAAAATAGTTCATTGGGGAAGACTCTACTTGTGCTCGGTGTGAAGGTACTCACCCTCGGCAAGTCGAAAGGTCGTCCCCCTCCGACCACAAAATCTCTATAAGCCCCCTCCATGTCGAGTTAGTCTCCATGTGGGGATTTAAAAATTAAAATACATATTCATATCTCCACATCGAGTTAATCTCTATGGAGTAAAATTAAAACGATCATGTTCGTGTGCTCCATCGTTTAAATATTTTCCATGTCGAGTTAGTCTCCATGGATACAAAATATTTAAACATGTTCGTGTGCTTTGATGTTTAAATATCTTCCATGTCGAGTTAGTCTCCATGGGTATAAGATATTTAAATATCACAATGTTCTTGTGTTCAAATGTTTCCATGCTGAGTTAGTCTCCAAGGATATAAATATTTAAACACATCTATGTTATTTTCCTCACGTCGAGCGAGACTCCACGAGGGTAAATTGTTTGTGCACATATGTGTATGCCTTTTAAAAGGAGACTCTGCCCAAGCAGGGACTATGCCCAAAAGCATACTCACATGTTCATAAAATATATGTTCATATGTGCGTATTTTCATAAGGAGACTCTGTCCATACAGAGACTCTGCCCAAAATATGACCATATGTTCATCACATGTCCGTGTGTGTATTTGAGCAAGAACTCTACCCATGTGGAAGCTCTACACAAAACATCACTGGTTCAAATAATAAAATTCCTAGGTTCATACCCATGTATTCAAATGCATGTTAAACTTATTAATGGAGTCCATGCTTGTAACATTGCGCGTTTTTCAGATCTTTGCGGATCCCTGCTTAGTGGGTTTGGTGGCCAACGTGTGGCCCATTAGTGCGTGTTTCAGGTGTTACGCGTGTTGTGAGGCTTGGTGGGCCATCAGATTGGGCCCAAAGTGCTCACAGGTTTTCTACCTGTGAACACGACATGGGTGTGTGTCGCGTTCTGAACGCGACAGCCCTGGTGGTCGCGTTCCTGTTGCCGCTGTTTGGGTCAACGTTTGCATGCACGTCACGTGTCGTGCGTTGGGCGGCCTACTGATGTCAGGAGTGGGAAGGCGACGACCTCCCACGTCGCGTTCAGGTTGCGACGTAGGGCTACATCGCATTCTCAACTATTGTGCGTTTTTAAGGAACCCCAGCCGAACAGAGCAGGGGAAGATCAGCTCGGCGAGGGGGAGTTGCTGTGGGGTTTTTCCGGATGGTTCGAGGTTTTGGAGAGGTGTGGGGCGTGTTCTCGCGTGAGAACATTGCGTGGAGTGGGGGAAACACCGTGAGAACTCCGGTTTTCACGTTCTTCGCGAAGGTAGGGTGTTTCTACCTCGTTGATTGTGTTGAATGCTCGTGGTGTGGATTTGATTCGTTTAAAGCTTAAAGAACATTAGATACCATGCTAGGGTATCCATTAAAGCATGTAAAATGAGAATTAATCGTGTTTTGAATGGTTTGGAATGGTGATCCATGGAGTTTCTCCTGGATTAGGGTTTGCGCCTGTGAAGGTGACATACCTTGCCGTCGCGACAAGGTCACAACAGACCGACCCGTCGCGATAGGGTTTCCCATTGCGACAGGTTGGGGCGTCGCGTTCTGAAGGTGACCTGGCCGCGTGTTGCTGACAAGGTGGACATGTTTTACGTGGTTAATATGCTATGTACGTAATCGGCTTGGTATTTACGTAGTATGTGTGGTGCGTTAGCACTTGTAGCACTCTTGGAGCGTGTTGTCCATGTGTTGGACATGTTGTTTATGTGAATGACGTGTGGTGCACCTGGCTGGTGTATTATACATGTGGTGTCTACGTGGTTTGAATGTCGTGCATGTGGTTTGTGTGTGCATGGCACATCGTATGTTATTGTGTTTATTGTATCTTAATTATGTGTTAGTCCGTGGTGTTGGGCAGTGAGGTTCACGTTTGAACCTAGCCTTGATCTTTAGGATCTTTTATAAGTTATTCTCGATGGATAATTAGTAAAGTATAAGTATGGTTATTACATGATTATTGTATACTGTGTTTAGTGTGGCACTGGAGGTCACAAGGTGACCGATGACAGGCTGTGGTGTTATATTAATATGGTTTATGTGTGTGATTGTGTAGGTTAGCTTGTAAGTCACAAGGTGACTGGAACAAGCAATTCCTAACATATGTACCGTAATTGGTAATAGAAGGTGTTTGTGTATATATCGTGATTTGTGCTAGCCGAGTGTGGTGGTTCGACGCCTATTCCGAAATGCCTCTCTAGTCGGGTACCCCAGGTTCTTTGTGAGCCAGGCACGTATGTTTGTTGTGCTCGGGGTTTGTCCCGGTACTTGTGTTGTACCGTCGAGGTCTGTGTTGTCTGTCCTAGACACCCTCACTCCTGTGTTTGAGTTGTACGTCCGGTTGAGGGAAAGACAGTAGTGGGACAGAGACTTCCCAGAGCTTATTTTTAGTCGCTTGTAGCGCGCTCTTAGTTGGGGGTACGGACACCAATAGTCGACACTGGTCTCCAGCTAGTCCTATTTTCCAGTGCCTCACTTTAGGGTGCTCCGGCCAGAGACCCTAGAGGTGCCAGGCATGGACCTGCAGCTGTGAGTCCACAGGTGTGGTGTTGGTTGGTCTCCACAGTTGTTTGACTTGTCCTCGTGGAGCGGCAGTTGGACCTTTCGTCCGTGACTACGAGACTGAGAGGTTGTTCTTGTGTTGTGTTGTCCTGGTTGGATACTGGCTTGATCAGCCAGTAGTCTGTTCCCGTGTGGTGGTGTCGTTCCTTTCCGACTCGTGCTTTGCCATTGGTTGTGGCTCGTGAGTTTGTGACTCGTAGTCGAGGTTTGACCCGTTCGAGGTGTGCCCTGGTGTTGGCACAGTTGTGACTGCGGTTGTGGCTTATGGTGTGCCCGAATGGTGGCACAGTTTTGGTTATGGTTGGTGAGTGTTGGCTCACCAAATGTGGTTTAGCTCGCTATGGTGTGCCCTGTTACGGCATTGGTTACTTGAGGTTTCCGTGCTAGTACCTTGTGGTAATAGGTACCTGAACCCTGTGTGGGTAATGATTTGTGGTGGTACGTTGTATACCAGTCTTTTCTGGTGTTGTCGTGGAACTGTGTGTTGGCCCGGATAGCTTGGCAGCTCGATAACCTAGAGGGGGGGGGGGGTGAATAGGTTTTTCTGATTTCTGAAATAGAAACTTAAGACAGAAAATTATCACTTGAAAGTTTGGTTAGTTTAGTGTGATAAAGAGTAGCAGTGCGGAAGCAAATAAACAATCACACAAATGAGACAAAGATTTATCCTGGTTCGGCCCTTCCCACATGGAAGTCCTACGTCCAGTCCCCAAGCAACCTCTTGGGATTTCACTAACCAAGGGTACAGTCCCCCTCAAGGACACTACAACACCCAGCACCCAGCTGGTCTTCTTCTCTTTCCCGGCAAGAAGGCAGTCCACTTCTCTTACAGGTAAAGAAGCCAACCTCCTGGTATAAACCCCAGTGCGGTTCTGCTAGACACAAACCCTAGCTAGGTTCTACACTGTATACAGTCGTACAGCTGGACAGAAATCTTTCTTAGAAAAGAAGATCAGACCGAGAGCTATTACAAGATGAACACTAAGAACTAGCTCACAGTCAAGGACTCTCCCCAAATTTACAATGAGCGCAGAGAGGGAACGAAGAGAGAAAAGAAAGCTTGAAGGCTTGAAAGCTTCAGATGCTTGAACACTTCTTCTGGGCTCAGGCTCTTTCTCTCTTTTCCTTTGAGTGTATGTGGCGATGAGGTTCCTCACTGGTTGTACAGTCCTTCAAAGATTTTCAGGAAAGCTCTCTTTTGTTCTTCAGCCATACTTCATCTTTTATATGAATAGCTTTTGAATGGATCCGTTAAAGAGATCCGTTGGAGTTTTGGCTGTTGCTTTTCATTTGTCTTAATCAACCTTTGGTGGTCTTCGAGGTCTGTAGGCATAGAAGAGAGTGTTAGCACAAAAGAGTGTTTATGATAAATGGTGCATATCACTGTGTTTCTCCTATCAAGCTGAAATTAGTAGTTCATATCTTTTTCTGACACGACTCTGAGATATGCATGCAGCCTTTTTGTCAGAAGATATTTGACCTTTCATTAGGCACCAAACATATTTGAAACATCTGATTATAAAGGAAATCGATGTTTACATGAAGTCGATGTTTGGACCAAATCGTTCTTTAAGTGAAGGCAAATCGATGTTTCACTTATCAAATCGTTATGACCATCGAATCGTTGTTTTCTCTTATCGAATCGTTATATTGACCAAATCGCTATTGTGACTTATCGAATCGTTATGATGATCGAATCGTTATAGAGACCAAATCGATGTGACACTTATGAAATCGTTATGAGAACAAATCGAATCGATGTGAGAAGCAAATCATTGTTTCTCACTTATCAAATCGTTACGACCATCGAATCGTTGTTTTCTCTTATCGAATCGTTATATTGACCAAATTGCTATTGTGACTTATCGAGTCGTTATGATGATCGAATCGTTATAGAGACCAAATCGATGTGACACTTATGAAATTGTTATGAGAACAAATCGAATCGATGTGAGAAGCAAATCATTGTTTCTCACTTATCAACTCGTTACGACCATCGAATCGTTGTTTTCTCTTATCGAATCGTTATATTGACCAAATCGCTATTGTGACTTATCGAATCGTTATGATGATCGAATCGTTATAAAGACCAAATTGATGTGACACTTATGAAATCGTTATGAGAACAAATCGAATCGATGTGAGAAGCAAATCGTTGTTTCTTACTTATCAAATCGTTATGAGCCTTAGCGAATCGTTATAGAAGGCAAATCGATATGAGGGCAAATCGTTGCGCTCACTTATGAAATCGTTGCACGATAAAATCGATGTTTCACTTAACGAATCGTTACACGATCAAATCTTTGTGTAACTTATGAAATCGTTGTTAGTGAAATCGATGTGGCACTTTTGAATATAAATCGATGTATATTGAATGAACATCGATTTAGCATTTTAGTGCGCCTTATTGCATCAATGTGAGACTTAGCATTTTGCTATGAGATTGATGCGACACATATGAAACATGATATTTAATTTAATTACTCATAAATTTTGTTATCACCAAATACAAGGACAAACAGAGAGTGGTTCAACAATCTCCCCTTTTTTGGTGATGACAAAATTTATGCGAATTTTCTGGCAAAAATACTTAAGCATAGAAAATGCAGAAAATTCTCAAAACATACATACTCTCCCCCTTTTTGTCACTAACTAAAAAGGAAGGATCTTACCATGCATATTCTCCCCCTTTGAGAGAATTTCTTACCATTGAGGGGTTCAACAATGATGGACATTAATGAATAACTCCCCTTTAGTGTAGGCTCCCCCTAAGCATGAGACTCCCCCTTAATGTGAGGCAAGTCAGATCTTGTTGGTCTTGACCTTTCACATGTTGTTTGTCAAGTCTTCAAGATTTTTGCCTGCATTTATCAGAGAGACTTGCAAACCAATGTAAATAGTAATATGAATAACAGTAAACAATTTGTGACTACTCCCTCTTCAGATATGAGATGGATGAAGAGCTGGCAGTCATCAATGCCTTGAGCATCCTTTGATCCTGATGCTCCAAGGCTATCCTACAAACAACTTATTCAGAAATAGGTACCCAAATCTTTTTGGGTCCTTGATGGTTAGATGCATAAAAGTATCCCTTCGGAATCCAAACTAGGTGCCTTGTTGTGCAGGTGTTTACTGTGTGTCCTAATTTATTGCAATGAGAACAACAATGAATATAATCTATTTTGCAGTTCTTATTGTTTTTATGATGTCTGTTTAGAACACAGTTTTTGGAAACTTTTTCTTTTACAGGGGCCTTTTTCTGAGGCAACTTGGTTTCTTTTACAAATTTTGGTAATGGATATTTTTCTTGAATTATGACTTGTTTTCCTTTTACCGGAGGTATCTATCCAAGCCCTTGTTTATTATTTCCAGGTTTTGACCCTTTTAAGCATAGGGCTAAAGATGTTTTTCCTCTAGTTAATTTTCTAACTGATTCTTTTAAATAGAGATTTTCTTCAGTTAGAGTTTGTAATTTTTCTTCTAAATCTAACTTCTCATTATTCTTTCTTTTCAAATCTTCATTTAAAAGATAATTATTATCTTTACAGTCTTTTAATTATTGTTCTAGTTGCTCCAATTCGGATTTAAGATCGGAATTGGTGTTTTCCAAGCAAGTAGTGTTGTTTTTCAGATTTTTTAATTCTTTTACAACATCCTTATATTTTTCATATAGATCATTAAAGACTTCTTCTAAGTCTTCAGACTCTGACCCTGAATCAGTGCATGAATAAAACAATGGGTCAGAATGTTCCTCATCTAGTCCTACCATGAGGGCTAGATTTACCTGCTCTTTCTCTAATTCGAGCTTGATGATTCTGAGCTTGTGGTCTCTTCATTTTCCCAAGCAGCAGCCATGGCTTTTCTTTTAAATTTCTTGTGCTGCTTCTTGGTCTTCTCAGTTTGACCGGTCTTCTTAAGTCTTGGACATTCTGGTCTCAGATGTCCAGGTTTTCTGCATTCATAGCAGACTGGTTCCTTTTCTTTTCTCTCTTTCTTTTGAATCCTTCTTGATCCATTTTTCTTCTTCTTGAGAATTTTCTGAAGCTTGGACAGTACTCCATCTACATCACTGTCTTCAGAATCTACATCTTTTGAACTAGAAGAAGAAGAAGTGGAAGGAGCAGCTGCAACTTTAAGAGTATTAGTACATTTTTTCTTTAATGAGCTTTCAGATAGTCTCTCCATATTAATTTCATGTGCCATGAGGGAACCTATTAAGTTATCAATAGAAAGTTTGGTTAAGTCATGGGCTTCTTCAATAGCAGTTACTTTGGTGTCCATGGAAGAGTTAAGACTTAAGTATCTTTCTAACAGTTTCTTCATTAGAAAGAGTTTTACCAAGAGAATTTAAACCTACTACTATGCTTGAAAATCTATTATATATAGTAGTAATGTTTTCGTTATGAAGCATTTTAAATTGCTCATATTGAGAGATAAGAATATCTATCCTAGTTTGTTTTACTTTATCTGTTCCTTCATAAGTTATCTGCAGTTTATCCCACATTTCTTTAGCAGATTTACATGCAGATACTCTACTAAATTCTTTTTTGGATAAAGCACAACATAAATAGTTCTTAGCTTTAAAGTTTAAAGATAGTTTATTTTTATCAACTATTGTAATAGCAGTAGTGCCTGAAACAGGAACAACAACAAAATCACCTACCTCTATTACCTGCCACAGATCGAAGTATGTGCCTTGAATGAAGCATTCCATTCTCATCTTCCAGTATTGGTAATCTTCTCCATCGAAGAATGGAGGTCTGGTGACTGATTGACCTTCAGCATATCCTTGAGCTGCCATGGATCTTTGCTCTAAGATCATTGGATCTTCTTTGAATGTTCAGAGACCCACTCTGATACCACTTGTTGGCCCGGCTAGCTTGGCAGCTCGATAACCTAGAGCGGGGGTGAATAGGTTTTTCTAATTTCTGAAACATAAACTTAAGATAGAAAATTATCACTTGAAAGTTTGGTTAGTTTAGTGTGATAAAGAGTAGCAGTGCAGAAGCAAATAAACAATCACACAAATGAGACAAGGAATTTATCCTGGTTCGGCCCTTCCCACATGGAAGTCCTACGTCCAGTCCCCAAGCAACCTCTTGGGATTTCACTAACCAAGGGTACAGTCCCCCTCAATGACACTACAACACCCAGCAGCCCAGCTGGTCTTCTTCTCTTTCCCGAGCAAGAAGGCAGCCCACTTCTCTTATAGGTAAAGAAGCCAACCTCCTAGTATAAACCCCAGTGCGGTTCTGCTAAACACAAACCCCTAGCTAGGTTCTACACTGTATACAGTCGTACAGCTGAACAGAAATCTTTCTTAGAAAAGAAAGATCAGACCGAGAGCTATTACAAGATGAACACTAAGAACTAGCTCACAATCAAGGACTCTCCCCCAAATTTACAATGAGCACAGAGAGAGAATGAAGAGAGAAAAGAAAGCTTGAAGGCTTGAAAGCTTCAGATGCTTGAACACTTCTTCTGGGCTCAGGCTCTTTCTCTCTTTTCCTTTGAGTGTATGTGGCGATGAGGTTCCTCACTGGTTGTACACTCCTTCAAAGATTTTCAGGAAAGCTCTCTTTTGTTCTTCAGCCATACTTCATCTTTTATATGAATAGCTTTTGAATGGATCCGTTGAAGAGATCTGTTGGAGTTTTGGTCGTTGCTTTTCATTTGTCTTAATCAACCTTTGGTGGTCTTCGAGGTCTGTAGGCATAGAAGAGAGTGTTAGCACAAAAGAGTGTTTATGATAAACGGTGCATACCACTGTGTTTCTGCTATCATGATGAAAATAGTAGTTCGTATCTTTTTCTGACACGACTCTGAGATATGCATGTAGCCTTTTTGTCAGAAGATATTTGACTTTTCATTAGGCGCCAAACATATTTGAAACATCTGAATATAAAGGAAATCGATGTTTACAAATCGATGTTTATATGAAGTCGATGTTTGGACAAAATCATTCTTTAAGTGAAGGCAAATCGATGTTTCACTTATCAAATCGTTACGACCATCGAATCGTTGTTTTCTCTTATCGAATCGTTGTATTGACCAAATCGCTATTGTGACTTATTGAATCATTATGATGATCGAATCATTATAGAGACCAAATCAATGTGACACTTATGAAATCGTTATGAGAACAAATCGAATCGATGTGAGAAGCAAATCGTTGTTTCTCACTTATCAAATCGTTATGAGCCTTAGCGAATCGTTATAGAAGGCAAATCGTTGCACTCACTTATGAAATCATTGCACGATAAAATCGATGTTTCATTTAACAAATTGTTACACGATCAAATCTTTGTGTAACTTATGAAATCGTTGTTAGTGAAATCGATGTGGCACTTTTGAATAGAAATCGATGTATATTGAATGAACATCGATTTAGCATTTTAGTGCGTCTTATTGCATCAATGTGAGACTTAGCATTTTGCTATGAGATTGATGCGACACAGATGAAACATGATATTTAATTTAAGTACTCATAAATTTTGTTATCACCAAAATACAAGGACAAACAGAGAGTGGTTCAACACTGTGTTTCGTGGAGGTCGTGTGGTGTGACCTTCCACTCAATATGCTTTACCCTTCCTCGAGTAAGCTTCTGTATATGGTTTTCGTGTATGAAGGATTGGCCGTTGTAGCCAACCCTGCCATTCTATGTGTGGCTTATAGCTTAAATGATTGGTTGTCACTGTGGTTTGCCTGTGAGGCCTGAGGCCTAGGCGTTACTATTGTTGAGCGGACTAGTGGTGTGGAGCTAGTCCTGTTGTTCCCTCTTACTTTCCGAAGTTGTGAATAGTTAATGTGTTTATATTTAATTGCAATTTAAATTCAATTGTTGTGAGCATGTCATGGTTTGGCTATTAGTGTTTCCAATGAGACCCTCTGGGGTTGAGGTCTCTTCTGTTTAGTTGTTGAGGTTTTTGGGTAGCCCCTGCTGAGCCTGTGACTTGTTGAGGCTCACTCCCCTACAGTTTCTTTCAGGATATGCCGTGTGTTTGGCTTGCAGCAGCGTTCTAGCAGACTCGTACCACCAACAGTAGTGTAGTAGTTAGTGTTGTGTGAGCTTGTGCTCCCTCAGGGTATGCCCCAGGTAGTTGTACTTTTTAATTGGACATGTAATAATGTAATGGGACAGTTGTAAATTGTTGTATGTAGGTATGAGCACATGTACTTTCTTGTGTCTTATACTGTATAGGTGTAAGGCCCTCGAATTTTATTGCATTATTGTATTGCACGTAAATAATTCATGTTGTGTATGTATGTATGTAAATATCTACGTAAGTACTAGTTAGTATACTTATGTATGCATGTGTATAAGTTAGTTGTAAATAATGTATGAATGGTATGATGATAGTGTGTACATGATAGTATACATAATGCATGCACATATATAGGTATATGATGTGCATGGTTTCTGCATGTTTTAGAGTTCTGGCCGAAGGCCAGATTGGCGTCAATATCAATAGACGTCGATGTTGTGTCGGCGTCAACCCTATGGACGCCAACACTAAGTCCAGCGTCCAGCGATGTGGACGCCAATTTCTCTGACCTGCATGCGTTGCAGAGCCCAGAATTCTGGGAACAAGCTACCCCAACCATTGGGGAGCTATCTCCAACGGTCTGAAAGCCCTCTTGTCTGACCTGCGTGAGAGGAGAGCTTCCCCTCCTCTATATACAAGCCCTTCTTGCAACCCTCAGCCCTCTCTTGGCTCCTTGCAAAGAGAAGAAGACAAACCCTAGTTTCTGTGAGAAGGACCTGACTTTGCAAGCCTAGATCCAGGAATTTGGAGCTTCATCCGGCCATCTACAACGACTGGGAGATAGCTGGAGCATCAGGGAAGGCTTCCCCGATCTCGCTTTGGTGTCTACATCAGTCAAGAACCCGGAGGAAGGTGTCTTTGGAGGCTTCTTGGGACTGCCCAAGGAGAGCTTCACCGCCATTTTAGATCCCTTTGGAGTATTTTTCAGAGGCAAGTAACACTTACACTCCGTCCATGTAGATGTCAAGTAGGGTTTTATAATTTTTATGTATTTTTCCTCGTGTCCTAGATCTCCCTTTCACCTTTGCATTTGGAGTTCAGTCTGTGTTTCTGCACAGACAGGAACTTGGCGTCAATGCCCTTGACGCTGAGATCCCTGGTATGCGTCCAGCGATCTGGCCGTCCACTCTTGGAACGGCCAGAGACCGCCGTTAAGTTCTCCAGGACAGCACAGTGAGCTGTTCTTCTTGGCATATTTGATTAATTTTGATGTGTTTTGCGATGAGGATATAATGTAACTCTTATATGCTATGTATACTAGCTAATGTGATGAATGGGAGAATGAATGAACATTTATTTTGTGGGTGGTTGAGTTTATTCGTCTATCTAATGTGTATGCGAAAAGAATGGCAATGTGTATTCACCATGATCCTAATGATCCGTGGCAAAGTTTTGTTGCCCAAATTTGTTAGACCATGTATGCATGATCCTATCTGTGCTATGAGTTTCTGACATTTTCCCCCATGCTTGTATGGTTATTGAAATTTCTATTTTGGGAAATAGAAATCATGCATAGGTCATGTTAAATTTCTAGTAAATTGCATGTTGCTCGATAAATTCGGGAATAAATTCTGTGACCCTGTGCATGCTAGGGTGCAGACAGTGAGTTGTTAAATTTGTGATTATGTTCAACTTCATGTTAATTTGCATTATGAATAGTAATGTGAAATTGATGATAAATTTTCTGTAACTTCATTTTGAGTCAGAAAAATCTGAAAATTTTCATGTGGAATCACAAACCTGAGATCAGCATGTGGTTACATTTTCAAATCGTTTGGACAACTACATAGTGAAATATGAATTTTTCCATGCGATAAATGTGAAAAAAATGCATGCTAATGTGGGAATAATGTGACGTGTGTGTGTGATCTGATTCATGCAAATTTCTAAATATGTAATCCCTGTTAACTGTAGAATCATGTTAGGAAAAACAGAGCTCTTGTGTGAGTGAGAAAATGAATAAGAGGCAAGTGACATGTGTAAAGATATGTGTTAAAAATCGGTAAATGTGCAAATTGTGCCAAGTGTGACACTGCTTCCATAGAGGGCAGTGGAACCGTATCAGGGAAAAGTCCCCCTGAGAAGGTTCAATGTGTTGTGATTCTAAGGGCATTAGGATGAAATCCTGGAGGTGGACAAGTACCACTGGTTAGGGTGGAGACTTGTTCTCCCGGTCTGCGCAGTCCAAGAGTCGTCACTGCATTGCCTAGGTGACGTCTATGTGTATGTGATGTGATGTGTCCTTCTTATGGTGGTTGGGACTATGTGTCACGGCACTAAAGTGAAAAATGTGAATGTGATTGTGATAATGTGCAAATTGTGTAGTGTGAACAATGTGTAAATGTGCATGTGTAAAGTGTAAATTATGTGAATGAGAAATTGTGTAAACATGTGAAACCAAAACGTGAGGGTTGTGAATTTGTGATCCATGTTGTAGTAATCTGAAATCATGTTACAAACAGCAAACTAAATGTACTTATAATCATGCTTTACATGTGCAAATTGCTTAGAATTCATGTTAGAAATGATTCTTAGTGGTGTGTAAGTAATCCCATGCTTGTTTGCCTTCATGTTGTAACTTAAATTGATTAAGTAGCTCTCATGTGTTGGGTTATGCTTCCTAGTCTATGTAAAACCAGCAAGCTTAAAGAGGATGAAATGGTCATGAGCATGTATAGGAATGTATAGAAATTCATGCCAAGTGTATTCTTTTCACATAGGCATTGAGACCATGCTAAACTTGCTTCATGATTAGTTTAATTGAAAATAGACCTTTCATGTATTGGAATGAGTAGAGAGCATGTGATAGGAAGTTTTATTGTGGAAAAATCTGAAAGCATGAGCCATGTGTTTAATTGGTAGAGTCATCATAATAGAGTGTTGACCTTCAATGTTAAGTATGTCATACATCGTATCTTGTAAATGTGTATGTAAAACCTGCTATGGCGTGTACATGTATGGTATGTGTAGAGTTATTTGCTGAGTCTTTTAGACTCATTACTTGCTTCGCGCGTACAGGTGTAGTTGGTGACGACACCCTTGCGGAGGAGGCAGTGGAGACCGACTCCGAGCGTGGAGATTAGATCGCCGGTGTACTTTGCGATATTTGACTTCATAGTATGTAATTGCAACATTGTACTAGAATTATCATGGAAGAATGTTTAAGTGTGGACAATTATGTATTTTGATTTTCAGCAAGTTAATTATGTGGACTTTTAGTTATTTAAATGTCAATGCAATCATGTATGTTGAATGTGGATGATGAATGAAATGAAGACAGTGGTTCTTTTGTTTCCGCTACTCTGTTCTTATATTCACGTGTATCTCAGCTGAATGTTATTGTTGGGTAAATGTCCCACTGTGGCAACGTTCACTATATCGACGTGGGTTGGTATAACCGTACCGATATAATGAGGGTCGCTACAGTAGTTGTCTTTTATATTCTTACTGGACACTTGTGTGAGCTATCCCTTGCGAGACTACAGTCCGTTCACGGGAGGTGGATCTGGATATGGAGCCTTATTAGGCATAAATACCCCAGTCCGTCATAGTTGGTATCAGAGCATGGTCTAGTTAGAATATGAAAAGACATTGAAGTTACAATGTCCCAATACCTGGATTAATGTCCACTGCTGGTAGTGAGTCTGTGGTTTTGTGTGATATAAAGTAGTTTTTACGTGAGCTTTTGGCATGTAAACCGCGTGTTTCTGTTTGTTAAATTGGCAGTTGTGAGCAGTTGTTGAGCCACATCGTGGATAGTGGCATAAGTTGTGTGGTTGCACCAGTGTGCCACGATGTAGTTAGAGTATAGTATTTAAAGGTTTTCAGTTGCAGAGATTATAGTAGAAAGGTAAAGTAGTGCCTTGAGAGGGATATGCCTAATATATGTTAGTAAAATACAGAGTTAACAGAGACAGATATAGGGTGTTACTGTGATAGATCAGCAGAATGTTACTAGTAAGGAATAGTGTGTGTGTGATAAGTTGCAGATGAGGGCCTTGGCTGATGTATTGTTTGAGATTTGTGTTAGTAAGAATTGAGAAGTAACTTGAGTAATAATGTGATTAATGCTTTGGCAAGTTGAGAATGATTAAGTGAGACAGGTTGACTTCAAATGGAGTGTGGGTAAATAGAAGAGCAAAGAATTATGATCATCCGATGAGGATAAGGGTGTTTTGATAATTAGAGGTCTGAGCAGAGGTGGTCAGTTAAGCAAAGAGAGGGTAATAGAAGATCAGTGCATAGTGAACTTTTCTGACAACTCCGTAAGAAAGATATTAGTTTGGCAAGTAACAGTTTATGAGAATTGCATAGATTGGTTCGTTAAGGAATACAGTGTTATAGATAAGGTTATTGTTGATTAGCAATTGATTATAGTTTGAGCAGAGAAAAGGTAAAGCTTATGTTTGAAAAAGATTGAAGCTAAAATTAAGAATGTTTAGAGCAAGATAGAGTTATGCGGGTCGGAATGAAAAGAAATGGATTAGCTAAGAAGCCGTTGAGC
Source organism: Colocasia esculenta (assembly GCA_014218235.1). Classification (NCBI taxonomy): domain Eukaryota; kingdom Viridiplantae; phylum Streptophyta; class Magnoliopsida; order Alismatales; family Araceae; genus Colocasia; species Colocasia esculenta. The sequence continues at coordinate 86,509,213 of CM024763.1, forward strand.
AATATTAAGCTAAGTGGTATAGAGAAATCAGGCAGAGCTAGTTACGATATTTAAAGAGACTGACTTCAAATTATAGCTTTGGCAGTCGTCAATGAAGAGTGTTTGTATGAACTATTGTGTGAATGGTACAGTACAGGACGAATAGCTAAATAATAGAATAATTGAGAAGGATACATGGCAAAAAAAAAAGGGGGGCACAGTTGGTAGATTATTAATTTGGAAAAGAAAGAGTATGATAGATTGTGGAACATATGTAATTGAAGGACTGAGGAAGCGATCAGTAAGAGTTTGCATGGCAGCACACGGAAAGTGGGTTAGTTTAAGCAAAAGTATTTTCTCGAGGCAGTATTTTAAAATTTGATATAAGAAAAAAAAGGCAGGACAGTTAAGGAATAGTGTGCAGATCTGAGCATGGCTGAATGGAAATTGAAACCGTCAGGTATAGAAAGAAAAGAGTGCAATCAGATAAACAGTGAACGATTTAAGGTCAGATGGCACCCGATTGAAATAAAGTTAATATGCATAAAGTCAGCTAAGCAACGTAATTTTCTGAAATAAGAATGCAGCACCACAAAGATGAAAGCATATGTTTTGAGAAATGATGGAAATAATGTGGTTAGTCACCTAGAGGATATAGATTGAAATAAAAAAGGAATATGAAAAATAAAGTATGTTAGTAATGTAATGGTATGGTAGAATTCGGATTTTTTAAAAGGTGTGGCACAATTAGAATTGAAGTATTGGAGAAAGCAGTTTGGAAATTTTGATACTATTTTTCCAATATTGATTGAGCAAATAAAGCAATCTGTATTGAAATTAACCGGAATCAGAATAATAGTGAAAGTGCGTAGCAATTGTGAATAGTAATGGAAGCAGAATTTATGAAATATTTTGTCAAATATTTTATATAATCAGAGTGGCGCAGCGGAAGCGTGGTGGAACCGCAACTCACAGGTCAGACAGTTGAGAATATGAGAACAAATAAAGCAGGGTAACGGCTAACAGTGATAAGCAGATAGTGAAATGGCACCGAGTAATCCAGTAGTTTAAGCAAGGTTCAGTATAGTGGAGAGTGGAGTACCTAAAAGTAGCAGAACAAAGTAAAAGGATTTCAGCAAGAAAAGCGGCCCTGAAAGAAATGTTGCAAACACAGCCCAGAAAATGTGAAAGTAGGTTCAGTCCAAGAAGATAAAGTGCCATTGGCAAGGTAGAATCGCCTACAATTGAAAGGTAAGGAAAGGTAATGGAATCGACAGAACAGAGTAATTGTGAAATGAATTGAAAGAAAAGAAAAGAGCAAAGCAAGGATGGAAATGGACAGATGAGTCAGTTAGCGTAGATGAATTGAAAGGCTGATGCAGAGAAAGAGTATCCTTCTTGTTCTGTATACGATTTTATTTCTTTTTAGATGATAGTCCGGTTTATTGTGGTTTGTGTTGATTGTCGAGGACGACAGTTCTTTTTAGGTGATAGTAATGTAACATCGCGCATTTTTTGGATCTTTGCAGATCCCTGCTTAGTGGGTTTGGTGGCCAAAGTGTGGCCCATTAGTGCGTGTTTCAGGTGTTACGAGCGTTGTGAGGCTTGGTGGGCCGTCAGATTGGGCCCAAAGTGCTCACAGGTTTTCTGCCTGTGAACGCGGCATGGGTGTGTGTCTCGTTCTGAACACGACAGCCATGGTGGTCGCATTCCTGTTTCCGATGTTTGGGTCAAAGTTTGCATGCACGCCACGTGTCGTGCGTTGGGCAACCTGCTGATGTCAGGAGTGGGAAGGCAACGGCCTCCCACGTTGCGTTTAGGTTGCAACGTAGGGCTATGTTGCGTTCTCAACTGCTGTGCATTTTTAAGGAACCCCAGCTGAACAGAGCAGGGGAAGCTCAGCTCGGCCAGGGGGAGTTGCTGCGGGGTTTTTCCGGATGGTTCAAGGTTTTGGAGATGTGTGGGGCGTGTTCTCGCCGTAAGAACGTCGCGTGGAGTGCGGGAAACGTCGAGAGAACTCCAGTTTTCACGTTCTTCACGAAGGTAGGGTGTTTCAGCCTCGTTTGATTGTGTGGAATGCTCGTGGTGTGGATTTGATTCGTTTAAAGCTTAAAGAACATTAGATACCATGCTAGGGTATCCATTAAAGCATGTAAAATGAGAATTAATCGTGTTTTGAATGGTGATCCGTGGAGTTTCTCCCAGATTAGGGTTTGCGCCTGTGAAGGCGACAGACCTTGCCGTCGCGACAAGGTCGCGATAGGCCGACCCGTCGCAATAGGGTTTCCCATTGCGACAGGTCGGGGCATCGCGTTCTGAAGGCGACCTAGCCCCTTGTTGCGACCTCAGATGAGAGGTCTGGAAATGTATATGTAGACGCGAGATTTGGCCCATCCCCGCGTGGCTCTTTGGCCTAATAAAGCCCGTTTGACCGTTTGTTTACCTGCCTCGGATGCCATGTAGACGGCAGCATCGACTGACGTCGACTACATGTTGACGGCAACCACCCTGGACGTTGACCCTGATTGGCGTCCACAACTCTGGACGTCTGCATGGTGTTGGCAGCAGGATCGGTTGACGTCAACCTGGTTTACTTGGTCTGCGCAACTACCCCGAGAATCTAGCCCACTTGCGCCATTCTCTCGCCCATGCACCGCATGGGGCCGTTCCCAACGGGCATATGGGCCACCTTGGCACTCCCTTGACCCAGTAAAAATCCTACTTGGCCTCTCCCCATTGGTTGGAGCCTTTATGCATGGATTGCCAAGTGTGTGAAGTGTGTTTCTTCACACTGAGCATCCAAGGCACCCTAGGTCCGACCCCACTGCCTATTTAACTCCCTCTCTGGCCTTCTAAGCAGGGGGGGAGAGGCTGGACGTCCACATGCTGCCACCTTGAGAGAAGAGAGAGAAATTTGCACCCAAGCTTCCACCACTCATTCTCTTCTTCCTCTCACCCTTTGGGACATTCAGGAGGCTTCTTCCCGAGCTAGAGGAGTCCTGCAAGGAGCCACAACGATGGCAAACGAGGATCTACACCTCCCTCCCTCTCTCTTTCCTTACTCTTTCCTTAGTTACTTGCATGTTGCACACACCATCCTATACACTCTAGGCACGTAGGCCACTCTCCTACACACCTAGAAAGGGGTCTCCCAACCAAAAACGGAGGGAAGAATGGTGGTCATAGCACTTGACCACCCCTCTTCTCAAATCCGCAACCGGTACGGGACTCACCTTTTGGACCGTCTCTCTTCATTTCTAAGCATTTACCATGCTTTCCTTAGACTAATAGAGTGTCTTTTTGTGGCAGGAACGATACGTAGAAGACCGCGGAGCTCTTCTCCTTTGGCCGGCCGAAGGAGGAGAAGTTGAAGCCCCGTCTCCGCCCGTTGCGTGAGTTTGTTGTACCGGCGCAATTACATCATTCCTTGGGCACAGGTAAGGCCCTGGCGATCACAAACTCCCTTCTTTTTTGTTGGTTTTCTTCGTTTTCTCTCTAGTCAAACTAGTCAACCGAGGAGTCAACGGGGTCAACTGGTGACCCATCATCGCCCACGAGAGATCCAGCGACGTTCGCCAGCCATCCGGAGGATCCCCCAAGGTCGTCCGGGAAGCGAGAAAACGGTCGTCCACAGTTTCTCTTTGGCGATCACGGTGGGACAGCTTCTGCCACTGTGGTCGGTCTGCGCCCAGGTAGATGGCTAGCCATCTTGCCGTTTACTCAGTTAAACGTCCATCCTTCCGGTCGTTTATGCTTTGTTAGCGTCCATATAGGTTGTCGTCTATTTAATCTTAGCGTCAGTCGATCTTGTCGTTTATCTGTTTCTGATGAACTGTGCGTCAACTTGCTTGCCGTTTAGTTTCACAGAAGCGTGTTTTTTTTACTGTTTTGTTGTGATTTTGATTTCTGTCTACTTCCTGATTTCTTCTAATGGTCCTCAGTCACTGGGGGGTCCTTCTTCTCACCTGTTCTAGCCTCCCCTCACTTATTAGGATCACCCTTCTTCGGTTTACAACCTTTTGCTCGAGGATTCCCTCTTGGGTAAATCGGGTTGGTTCCGAAGAAAACTCTGTAAGTCCCTAAATTCCATGGATTCCCTCATGGTACGGGGCAGGAGGACCTTCACCCTCCCAGTCTAGTTTGCCTACTCACCTGGGTTTGAGTCAGATTTGAGAGAACCGGCCCTTGCAAGTCTAATTAACACATAACTTTGATCTTTAAAATTTTGGGGACGTTGTTTGATAACATTGTTTGGTAGAAACCCACATTTCTCCTAAAACAGTGTAATTACTTCGACTTTAACCATTTTAAAATCAGTAGGTTGTGTGCTAATGGATGCTTGGTTAAGTTCTTTGAATATGGCGGATAATCTGGCTTTTGAGTATGAAGATAATGTTAATGAGTTTGTCAGGATGGTTGACACCATCAACCAGCCCGAAGAGTTAGTCCGCTCATCTTCTTCCTCTCAAGCTGACTTTGAGGGGAGTGTGAGTTTAAGAGTCAATCCCACCTATGCTAAAAACACTCAAGAAGACCCTGAATTCTCCAAACTCCTCTCCCGATACTCGCCCGAGGACATCATTTCAATGCTCTCTAAGCATACTGTCTGGGCGGCAGCCTCTCCCTCCTCTCCATCCCCTTCACCTTTCCAGGCTTCTTCATCTAGACCCGTTCCTAGGCCTACAACCCCTTCACGGGTTCCCATTTCCCCCGTCCCCCTTTCCACTCCAATTCCCTCCACTCCTCTACCTACTCCTGCCTTCCCCTATCCACCTCATGCTCAGCCTGCCCCCCCCCCATCAATCCAAATCCGTCTCCCGTTCCGAGATGGAGGGGCTTATTAGGAAGCTTTTGGCTGAATCTCTGTCCCTTTCAAAGCCTCATTCCCTCCAGAACTATTGCAAGCTTCCCGATGCCTACTTCCCTCCGGGTTTCAAGGCCCCGAAGTACCGCAAGTATGACGGGACCTCTGATCCCCAATTCCATCTTGCCGGATTTACCATGGATTCCCATCGATGGCTATACGATCGGGTTCTTTTAGTGCACCTCTTCCAACAATCGTTATAAGGGGAAGCTTTGAGGTGGTTCACCTCCTTGTCCGCATCGGACCTCATTAATTTTGACATCGTCTCCGAGCGATTCATCTCGCACTTCTCGTATATGGCCACCCAAGTCCCTACACTTCCTGACTTGGTGGCGGAAAAGATGAAGCCGTACGAAGACTTTGTCACATTTGCCAACCGATGGAGATCCATGGCATCAAGGGCAGACATACCCATCCCAGAGTCCCAGGCCATAACTATGTTGGTTACCAACACCACCCCTGTGCTCCGCTCTATCTTAATGCTGAGTGAGTTCCCCTCATTTGCACATCTCTACAACCGAGCCAGGGTGGTTCAAAACCAAATTAAGGACTCTTCTCTGCCACACTTTTTTGAAGGGAAGCCCAAGGGACGCAAGGCTCCTGCGGCACCTACCACCAAGGGGGTGACCGTCAATGAGTCCGTGAATGCTTGTAGTCAGCCATTGAGGCCTCCAAACAAGCCTTCCAATCCTCCATCTAATCTTTCCAACCCTCACCAGTTCCCATCACACCCCTCCAAGCCTTACTCGGCAGTTCCCCCTCCTGCTGGCTACACCCGGCCTGGCCCTAAGAGGTCTCATTACCCTCCTCTACCTGAGACCCTTGAGGACGTATTCTTCGCCCTTATCTCCTGCGATGCTATCCAACCCCCCCCCCCCCCCCCCCCACAAAGGGAGAACATCAACCCGAGGGTGGACACCTCCAAATACTGTCCTTACCATAGGGCCCATGGTCATCAGCTCCACAACTGCTTTACCTTCCGTGACTGGGTGTATGACATGAACGACCAGGGAAGGATTAATTGGGAGGACGTCAAGGTAGCCATACCAAAGTCTAGTTATACCAAGAAAGAGCTGGGTTTCTTCCAAAACCCCCTCCCCAACTACCAAAGCAACAATCCCTCCTCCTCTAAGTCCCAAGAAAATGTCCACACCATGACGCATTCAGAACCCCGGGTTGTGAGGAGAGAACAAAAGTGGGGGGTAGAAGGCTTTGAAGAATGGTACCCGTGTCCTTCCATAGGGTCTGAAGAACCCTCAGTTGTAGACGCCATTTTAGAGGAACGGCCTTTAGTCCTCATCCGACCTACCCGTCAAGAGGCCTACCCTCCTACCTTCCCTATCCATGAGCCGTCTTCCCCTGAGACCAGACCTCTCTAGCTAATCCTCCCCAAGTCTCAAGAAGATGTTCATGTCACACTTAGGAACCGGATCGTTCCTCCACCTCCGCGGCCTTCCCAAGATGAGGAGGACAGTGGACCTCCAACACCTGCCGGCACCGAATATGATATTTTGCAACATCTAGATAAGACTCTCGCGAGGGTGTCTATCTTAGAATTGATTCGGAAATCGCCATCTCATCAGTCCACCCTCCTCCAATTTCTCCAGAAAATCAAGGTCAATGATGACCTTCCTCCCACTGGGGTTACTAATGCCATCCTCTCCCTCACCTAAGGACCTTCAATCTCCTTCTCGGACAAAGATCTTGCCACCCCCGAATGTCGTTCGCTCCCTCTCTGTCTTACCATTAACCTCAATGGGGTTTCGATAGACTCCACTCTCATCGACACTGGGGCATCTATCAATGTATGTCCGATGAAAACTCTCAAGAAATTGGGTTTGGGGGAAGATAATCTGGAGAAAATCTGCTCCACAATTACTGCCTATGACAACTCCAAGAGGGTTGCCAAGGGTAAGATTGCTCTTCAGCTTGAGATCGGACCTGTCACTATGTCTTCCGAGTTTCTAGTCCTTGACGTCGATTCGGCCTATAAGGCCATTCTCGATCGTCCCTGGTTAGAACAAACCTTAGGGGTCCCTTCCACCACCCATCAGTGTTTCAAGTTTCCTTTTAATGGGCGGGTCATCAAAATCAAGAGCATTCCTACCTTGGAAACTCTCAACTCCATCACATCGGAGCAGATGCCATATCTTTTCGTTCCGGATAAGGGGAAAAAGCCAGTCATGTCAATCTTTGATTTCCCCTTGCCCTGTGATCTCGGCCAACCTCCCAAGTCAGCTGAAGAATCCCATGACCCATGTCCCCAAGGGAAAGGTTGGGAGGTAATGGCTAGGATCGGCTATATACATGGCCGAGGGTTGGGTAAGAACCAGCAGGGTCCTGTCCATCACACCCAAGTCAAGAGGCCGCTAGATAGGGCTGGTCTAGGTTTTCACCCGGATCCTATTCATCTAGACCAAATTATTCCTTATCAACCTCTTACCTGGACCCTGAAGGAACATTTCGTTCAGGGGCCCCTCCAACCGGGAACTCAGGAACCCGTGATAGAGGAGTTGTCCGACTCAGAGTGTGATGAAGAAGAGGACGCTCAATTAGAGGAAGTCTCCAAAGATTTTGGCCTTCTCTCACTCTTCGGTTCTGACTCTCCATCTCCACCTTCTCCCTCTCCTTCACAACCTCATCCAACTGTGTGCCCAGCACCTGACTCCCCTCCACCCTCAACTTCTTCTTTTTCCCTTCTTTCTCCACCTGTTCTTTCTTCATCCCTCACATGGCCAGTCGAGGCTGCCTTAAGTCAGCAACTTATGGTTCTAGGCCTTGATTCCCAAAAAAAAATGCCAATTTTGAAAATTGTAAATGCGAGGTCTCCATCGAGCACCCTTCCGCTTTGGAGTCTCTTCCGCTCGGCCAGGGGCCGATGCTCTCCAGTTTAGACTCCTTTCCTCGCCCCTCTAGGGGCACTTCCCCTATACATAGTGTTGTACATAGTAGTCATGTACATAGTGGTCTAGATTTTGGTTTAAAGTTGGATCTAGAGTCTAGTCTAGGGTCCTGTCAAGGATTAGAAGAGTCTAGATCCTCTCAGCCATGTGTGCACAAGGACAAGGGTAGGAAAGCTCCTTCCCGTTATGTCATGGCTTTGGCTGAGAGGTGTGCCAAGTTAAGTCAAGTCCCAGAGTTTCTTGAGGAGCCTGCCCTTGTTGAATCTGATTTTGAAGAAGGCGACTCTGTAGATGACGGTTTAGGAGTTTATCTGCTAGATTTTGATGAGAAGGGTGAGCTGGGAGATCCTGGGTCGGAAGAAGAGGACCCAATGAGCTCCTATGTGGATGGCACAAAGAGGTTCGATGAGCCAACCATGGCTGCGGACGAGCCCACTAAAGAGGTCAACCTTGGCACTGAAGAATCCCCGAAGGTAGTTTTGATTAGTGCCAACTTGAGTGTTGAAGAAGAAGAAGCTATTGTAGCTATTCTCAAAGAATTCTCTGATGGTTTTGCTTGGTCCTACGAGGACATGCCAGGACTTGACACCTCTTTGGTCGAGCATCGGTTGGTCCTAAAAGCCGACGCCAAAGCCGTCAAACAAAAGCTGAGAAGGCTACATCCTAAGCTTGCACTCAAGATCAAAGAGGAGGTTGACAAGTTGCATAAAACCAAATTCATTAGGGTTGTTCTATATCCGCAATGGGTAGCTAATATTGTCCCTGTGATGAAGAAGGACGGTAAGGTTAGAATATGTATAGATTTCCGTGACCTTAATCGTGCTTGCCCGAAGGACGATTTTCCTCCCCCACACATAGATTTCCTAGTGGACAACACTGTTGGTTTTGAGATGTTATCTTTCATGGATGGTTTCTATGGGTATAATCAGATCCGTCTGGCGAAAGAAGACCAGGAGAAAACTTCTTTCACAATGCCCTGGGGGACCTACTGTTATGTCGTCATGCCCTTCGGATTGAAGAATGCGGGAGCAACCTATCAAAGGGCAATGATGGCGATTTTTCATGACATGATGCATGTGCACATGGAGGTCTATGTAGATGATGTCTTGGTTAAATCAAAGACTCGACATGGCCATGCTGAGGTCCTCCGAGCAGTTCTCCAACGGTCTAGAGAACACAATCTTAAGATGAACCCCAAAAAGTGTGTCTTTGGTGTCTCCTCAGGAAATTGCTGGGGTTCATAGTAAGCAAGTGGGGAATTGAGATTGATCCCAATAAGGCCAAAGCAATAATCGACATGCCTCCTCCTAGGAATATCAGAGAAGTCAGAGGGCTGATTGGTAGACTTCAGTTTATTAGGAGATTCATCTCCCAACATTCAATCCGTTGTAAGCCCTTCTATGAGATGCTTAAAGGAGAGGCTAAGTTTGATTGGAACGAGAAATGTCAAAAGGCCTTTGATGAGTTGAAGAGCTATTTGTTCAATCCCTCTGTTCTCGCTCCTTTGGTCCCGGGTCGGCCTTTACTGCTCTATGTGTCAACCACTGAAGATTCAACTGGAGCAGTTTTGGCCCAATATGACGATGAGAAGAAGGAGAGAGCAGTGTGTTATTTATCCAAGTTGTTCAATGAAGCTGAAAAGAAGTACACCGCCATGGAAAGAACATGTGCGGCCGTCGTCTGGGTTGCCCAGAAGTTAAAGAATTATTTTCTGGCTCATGAAGTGAAACTTCTGGCGCGTATGGACCCAATTCGGTACTTGCTTGAGAAGCCTGTCCTGACTGATCGGTTGATGAGGTGGCAGAGTTTCCTCAATCAATTTGATATCACCTACGTCAACCAAAAGTCGATCAAGGGGCACACTATTGCTGAGCATTTGGCCCACCACCCCTTACCTTCATGCTCTCCCGTTGATGAAAGCTTTCCCGATGAAGAGTTAGGAGCCATTATCGATGGTGAACCTTCGTGGGTACTTTACTTCGACGGGGCCCTCAATTCCAAAGGGTGTGGAATAGGGGCAGTCCTCCTCTCACCGGAAGGGGTAGTCATTCCGCACGCCTACCAGTTAACCTTCCGAGCCACGAACAATGTGGCCGAGTATGAGGCGCTCTTAGTTGGGCTGAAAATGGCATTATTGCTCAGAGTCAAGGAGTTAAGGATAATTGGTGATTCACAGTTGATACTCCGGCAATCTCTTAGCAAGTATCAGACCCGGGACCCCAAGTTGAAACCATACCAAGAGTTGGTAGGAAAGGTGGTCCGGCAGTTTAGGAAGCTCACCCTAGTTCACACTCCTAGGGCTCAGAATATCCTAGCAGATTCACTCGCTTCCTTAGCTTCTTCCATTCCCATCCCTTTGGGAAGATCCTCTGAAACCGTCTCTATCCAAAGGTTGAGAGTCCCTTCCCATGTAGATCCTTGGTTTTCTCAACTCACGTCTCCTTCTCCATCCCTTCGGGTCCATGCGCTCTCAAAAGAGCTAGAAATCGACCTCGAAGATGGCCATCCTTGGTATTTTGACATCGAGAACTTTCTCAAAGATGGATCCTTCCCCAATTATGCCACCTCTGTCGATAGACGGGCCATTCGCCGTGTCTCGGAGCGTTACAAGATCATAGGTGGCATTCTGTACAAAATGACTCTCAGTGGGGTCTATCTTCGTTGCCTCGATGAAATCGAGTCTCAAAATGTTGTTGAAGCCGCTCACTCTAGTGAATGTGGTGGCCATGTTAATGGTAGAGCAATTGCCCAAAAGTTGCTAAGACACTATTATTGGCCTACCATAGAAGAAGACTGTCGTCATTTTGTCCGTCACTGTGCTAAATGCCAATTGCACGGTGACAAAATTCATGCTCCTTCCTCTTCTCTTCACCCTCTCATCGCTCCATGGCCTTTCGCCATGTGGGCATTCGATGTGGTCGGTCCTCTCACGGACAGAACCGGAGAAATCCGTAAGAAGTCCTTCATCCTGACCGCCACGGAATACTTCACAAAGTGGGCTGAAGAAGAAGCATTCATAGAGGTCAAAGCTTCAACAGTGGTCAAATTCATCAAGCGCAACATCCTTGCAAGGTTCGGCGTGCCTCGGGACATCGTCAACGACAATGGACCTCAATTCACTTCACAGGAGCTTCGCGACATGTGTGGTAAATATGGCATCAACTTGAATCATTCATCCCCATATTATCCACAAGGTAATGGACAAGCGGAAGCTACTAATAAAACTCTCATCAAAATCATAAAGAAAACATGCAAATCTCACAACAATGCTGACTGGCCAGACCGCCTGGTTGAAGCTCTTTGGGCTTATCGCACCTCGGTCCAGACTCCTACGGGGCAAACTCCCTATGCTTTGACATACGGATCAGATGCGATACTCCCATATGAGGTCTTCGTCCCTTCGCTTAGAGTTCAATTGGATGCCGAACTTGACCCCGATCAACGTCGGGAGGCCTTGTTGGCACAACTTGAACTCTTAGATAAAAGGCGAATGATAGCGGCTGACCATGCTCAAGTCTACCGTCAGAGAATTGCATGTTTTTATGCTAAAAGAGTTCTTGAGAGAAAATTCGAAGTGGGTGAGATGGTCCTAAAGCGTAAAATCATAAAGGCACCAGGTCCCAGAAGCAAATTACAAGAAAATTGGGAAGGTCCGTTCGTTGTCAAGGAAGTATATTCAGGGAACGCTTATAGGTTGGTAGATATCGAAGGAGTGGAGTTGTCGTATCCGTGGAACGCAGTCTACCTTAAGAAATTCTATCCTTAGCCAGTCAGTCCGTCAAGTCGGTTATTCATCACTTTTTAACAGCGAGGGTTTAAGTCTCTACTTTTCCACTTGGTCATTAGTGGGGAGGGTTTATTCACACCACACGATGTTAAATATTGCCCTCTAGTTGGAAAATCACAAGTACACTCGGATAGTCTAATCAGGTCAATATGTTTCCCCTATTCTTCTCCCACCCGGTCACGTCTAGAAGCGGAGCAAACTACGAGTAGGGGACCATCCACTCCCATCTAAAAGACCAGGTTACCATAAACAGGGGCAATCAAGAAAAGCAAGGGGCAGAATGCTAAATCAAGCCTAAAGGGGAAAAGAAAAGCCAAAAAAGTCAAAAAAGGGTAGCAAAAAGTACGTGCCCGGGAAAAGGCTGACCAAATCAAGGAGATAGCAAAAAGTACGTGCCTCCACCCCTGAAATCAAATAAGAAGAAAAATTCCCCTGCAAATAATTGTTGACCAAGTCTTTAGTATGAGGTGTTGGTTTGGAAACAGAAAGTAGTTTGAACTAAATCCTTGCATGGCTTCCTACTTATTTCTTCCAAATTCCTCCCTCTAGGGCAAATTTGACTGTATAAGACCTTCCGTGGTGGAAAATATCAAGAAGGCTAGGGGCAATTTCCAACATCAAGGAATTCATGCACGACCCTCCTTATTCATGACCTCCGTGGTTAAGTAGATCACACAGACCCTATGCTTTGACATGTGATGAATATGTATTTTAGAGTCAAAAAAAAAAAAAAAAAGAGAAAATGATGACAAAAAAGAGAGTCTCTCGATGTATATATTTTCACCATGTACATATTTTACTCTTATTTTCAAAAAGAATAAAAAAAATCAATCAAAAATTAAAAAACACCAAAAAAAATACATGTGCATATTTCCCTTCGGTTATTTTTCTTGTGTTTTATCTTTGATTAGACATTACCCCTTGACTAGATCTCAAGAAAGGTATATCACTTAGGCAAGGGGCTAAAGACAGATCTACACTAACTTTTTTCTTTAAGTGTTGTGGATGCAGGAACCAAAGTACACAAAGCAAACCATTCAAGTGCACAAATGACAAAAGTCCACAAAAATCCACTATAATGGTCGAAGTTCTGTACATATCATGACAGGGGCATACCCCTGGTGGTACAAATCACTCCTCTCTCCTCTCTCCCTTGCTAGGCCTCTGCCTACGCGAGCTACTCACCTCCTCCTCCTCTCTCTCCCGACGCCGGTCTGGGAGAGGAGGCCTCGACGTTGTCAATGCCTTGGGTCGCGGTAGTCCTCTTCGCACCACTGAGGGGTCCCCTAGGGACACGATGTCGTCTAGGGAGGCGAAGGCAGATCCCGTCCTCCCCGGTGCCTCCTGTTGAGCCGCCCGCTGCTGCTCCCGGCGCCTCCTCAGCACACGATCCTTCAAGATCTCGTAGTTCTTTGCAATGTCGGCTCGGGCTCGGTCTGCCTCCCTCTCTCGGTCCCTCGCCTCCCTCTCTCGCTCCCGCTCCTCGAGCAGGCGGCCCTCCACTCTTGACAGCTCTAGTCGTAGACTCTCCATCTGCATCTAGAGGGTCGCCACTCCTCCTCTCTGCCGCTACATATCAAGGGGAAAACAGGTCAAAACATTCACATCACATGCAGAAGAGTGTGAGTTCAATGTCTTACCTCCGCCTCTAACTCTCGGGTCTGCATCTCTAGCTCCCGGACCCTCGCCTGTGCTCGGTCCAGGGCCTCCTGTAGGCCAACCACCAGGTCCCCTCTCACCGGCTGTGCAGACGAGCTCGCCCCTGTGTCCCGGCTTGCCCGCACCCGCGCTAGCTCCTCCTTCTACATTCACAAATCTTGGTCAATGCTCAAAATCCGATTCAATTCAAGATATGATCAGGATTGAGATGTTACTTACCAGTGTCCTAACCTCGACGCGGAGCCTCTCAAGCTCGACCTCCTGCTCCGCCAACTGTCCCTCCAGGAGGCGTACGGCCTGCGACTCCAGCATCTGCCGTTCACACTTCAAGGTTAGAATCATATTAAGGCAAGTAACAAAGGCTTAGAGATAGAATTCACTTATCGCTCGCCGGTCTAGCCGGAGTCGTCTGACGTAGCGCCTCCTATAATCTTCCAGGTAGGCTGAGTTGTCCTGGAGGTCTGCCTGTCTGAGGACCTGCTCGCCGCCCTCGCGCCAGTAACCTTGTGTTACACTTATTTGAAATCAGAAAATACGTCACTTTTCCCTGCGGGCCATATAAAAATCACAAGAAATGGGACATATAGTGTCATTGAACTCTTCGTACTTCCAGATGTCTTCCCGTTTCTCCTGTACCGCCAATCCTACCTTCCTGCTCACTGTGTATCTTGCCCTAGTCTTTCGTGCTTTCTTCATTAGCTTCTCATTCCTTCCGGTAACTGTCATATCAGTGCAGTTGGATGAAGTAGGAATTTCTCGTGGAATCCCAAGCTGACAATGGCACCGGTGTGGCTGGTATACCACCATCTGATCAGCCCCAATCAACCACAAATCTCTGTCCTCCCTGGTTCGAGCTCTGAATTCAATAGTCCTCATGAAGAGTGGCCTCACAATGAAATCCTCCATCACTAGATAGGCCAAATAATCTCTCCAAGCATCTCTGCTCTTCAAGTGTGCTGTCACACACTTGATCTCATCCTCTGGCTCATACCACGCCTTGTTGTAGTGCACCGAACTTCGAAGGAAGTTTCTGGAGGGGGTAGGTTGCTTGTCAGAAAAATCAAACTTTAAATGAGCCTCCATCCAAACCTGAAGTAGGAACAAGCTCCCGCATGTGCGTCCACCTAGGCTCATTGTGGTGAGCGAACTGTACAGGTGTGCCAGCACTGCAGGGGCAAGTGACTGCCCGCACCACAGCAGAGTTAGGATCCCCACATGCTCATTAAGGAGAAAGTCACCGCTCATAGGGAATAGGAAAACTCCAGCTAGGCAGAGTGTCAGTCCTCGAGTAGCCCTCTCTCTGCCAATCTCCCTCGCATGCTGGATCAGCCACCAGGCCAGTCGGTCTAGGAAGATCTCGTGCTTGTTCGTCATCCTCAGTGCCTCCTTCTTGTCTCATACGATGTCTGCAAGAATATCTTCCCACGGGAGGAGGGGAGTCGCCAAACACCATCCCCACCCCAAAAATAGCTCCACTTCTTCTAGCAGCATGCTCGCCTCGAACGCCTGGAACACAAAAGTGTGCGTGTGTGGATGCCACCGCTCCACCAACGCTCCCAGAGCATCGAACCCCCACCACATCTCCTTCATGTTCTGTGCCAGCACCACCATGAACCTCAGATTCCACATTCCGATGAAGCCTCGCATGTCCAGCGTGATGGCGTTCATCAGGTTCACGAGCCAGGAGAAGGCCCATACCTGGCCTTGGCTCGGGAACGCGGGCACCTCCTGCATGAAGGGTGCTGTAAGAAAGGAGTTTTGGGCATTTTTTAGCCTAGGCTGAAGCAGAAATGAGCATCACTTACCTCCCCATTGGCCAGTCTGGTGCTCAGATGGCCCGGAACCTCGCTCAGGATCCCCGGGTTCATGCTTGTGGACTTTCCGATCGATGAGGAGGCCATTTTGCTGCTTCAGGTTCTTCCAAAGTCTCTGGTTCGCAGCAGGAACAGAGAGGGATGGAGGTAGAAGATGGAAGAGTCCCTATGGACTCCTACCACCTATATTTTCGGCCTTATCCGCTGGCCAATAGACGTCTAGATTGGTTGACGTCAGTGTCTGGTTAGCGGCAATATATGTTGCCATTAACTGGGAGCTGGAGGCCATCGATGTGGACGTTTATCCCCCTGGAAATTTTCAAAATTTTATTATTCATATGGCCATTATATTTTATCTTGTGCTTCAAGTTGTTTTGCAGATATCCAAGCACAAGTTGCGCTTCAAAGTTCGGAACGCTCATGTAACCTTAAGCGTTACAGGTATGTCTAACGTAGGACCCCACCAGAGGCAAATAATTTGGCAACCGTGAACCCTGAGTTCCCCTTTACCAAAAACCGTGATGGGTTTGCGATCTCTCAGTTATTCGTATGGCCTTTAGAATTTTCCTCTGGTTCTAACTTGCATTTTTAGATAGGCAACCCACACCAGCATGCATTTAGGTCTTCACTGCTAACATTTTCTCACTGACTCAAAAAAAATGGTGATTTTCCTCGATCATTTGATTGCTCCATGGCTCTCCGAGCTCAAGTAGCCTACCGGGTCAGCATCTTTCTTGAATGTCCAAGCTTGATATCGGGTCTTTGTCGCCCATTTTCCAAGTTGTCCCACCGTGACTTTCACAAATAGTTAACCAGCCTTGTTGGATCATTTGAGCCTTCGCCAGTCGCGAGCTTAATTTCGGACTTCAGGCTTTCCGAACATTGATTCCAGTTAGAATCTTTTGATAATCTTTTGAGAGATCAACCAACTCTTTGTCTCCACGACCTCCTAAATTCGGGACAGACGTCCTGATTAGGCGAGCGAGCCCACGATCTCTGGTTATGAGAATCTCCTGATTCAACCGTCATATTACAACTCCTTTGACTCAGACACACTGGAAACTAGTCAAAGTCCGACACGGCCATGCCAGAGACCCTACCGTTGGGTTGCAGTTGTAGTTACACGGGTAGATCACTCTTCTTCTTACCCACATTTGTCTCTCAGACGATTCGTCACTTGTTTCTAGCCTAACTCATTCGTTTGGCTCGCTAGAATTCCTATCCTCGGAGATGGCCCTTCATCAAATCTCTGCGTCCTTTGTTTACCGAGACACCAACCTTTCAGTCCACTCTGCTCCCTTGCAAGACCGGATGTCTCGGAGGGGCATTTGTAGACGCGAGATTTGGCCCATCCCCGCGTGGCTCTTTGGCCCAATAAAGCCCGTTTGACCATTTGTTGACCTACCTCGGATGCCATGTAGACGGCAGCATTGACTCACGCCGACTACATGTTGACGGCAACCACCCTGGACATTGACCCTGATTGGCGTCCACATCTCTAGACGTCTGCATGGTGTTGGCGGCAGGATCGGTTGACATCAACCTGGTTTACTTGGTCTGTGCAACTACCCCGAGAATCAAGCCCAATTGCGCCATTCTCTCGCCCATGCACCGTATGGGGCCGTTCCCAACGGGCATATGGGCCACCTTGGCACTCCCTTGACCCAGTAAAAATCCTACTTGGCCTCTCCCCATTGGTTGGAGCCTTTATGCATGGATTGCCAAGTGTGTGAAGTGTGTTTCTTCACACTGAGCATCCAAGGCACCCTAGGTCCGACCCCACTGCCTATTTAACTCCCTCTCTGGCCTTCTAAGCAGGGGGGGAGAGGCTGGACGTCCACATGCTGCCACCTTGAGAGAAGAGAGAGAAATTTGCACCCAAGCTTCCACCACTCATTCTCTTCTTCCTCTCACCCTTTGGGACGTTCAGGAGGCTTCTTCCCGAGCTGGAGGAGTCCTACAAGGAGCCACAATGACAGCAAATGAGGATCTACACCTCCCTCCCTCTCTCTTTCCTTACTCTTTCCTTAGTTACTTGCATGTTGCACACACCCTCCTATACACTCTAGGCATGTAGGTCACTCTCCTACACACCTAGAAAGGGGTTTCCCAACCAAAAACGGAGGGAAGAAGGGTGGTCATAGCACTTGGCCACCCCTCTTCTCAAATCCGCAACTGGTACGGGAGTCACCTTTTGGACCGTCTCTCTTCATTTCTGAGCATTTACCATGCTTTCCTTAGACTAATAGAGTGTCTTTTTGTGGCAGGAATGATACGTAGAAGACCACGGAGCTCTTCTCCTTTGGCCGGCCGAAGGAGGAGAAGTTGAAGCCCCGTCTCCGCCTGTTGCGCGAGTTTGCTGTACCGGCACGATTACATCATTCCTTGGGCACAGGTAAGGCCCTGGCGATCACAAACTCCCTTTTCTTTTGCTGGTTATCTTTGTTTTCTCTCTAGTCAAACTAGTCAACCGGGGAGTCAACGGGGTCAACCGGCGACCCGTCATCGCCAACGAGAGATCCAGCGACGTTTGCCAGCCATCCGGAGGATCCCCCAAGGTCGTCCGGGAAGCGGGAAAACAGTCGTCCACAGTATGCTTTTAGTGTTGTGGTTAAACGATTATTTATATTTGTTGTGCATGGCAATGACAGGTGGAGCTAGTGCACGTGTTACGCTCACGGAGCGTGTTGCTGACAAGGTGGGCATGTTTTACGTGGTTAATATGTTATGTATGTAATCGGCTTGGTATTTACGTAGTATGTGTGGTGCGTTGGCACCTGTAGCGCTCTTGGAGCGTGCTGTCCATGTGTTGGACATGTTGTTTATGTGAATGACGTGTGGTGCACCTGGCTGGTGTATTATACACGTGCTGTCTACGTGATTTGAATGTCGTGCATGTGGTTTGTGTGTGCATGGCACATCGTACGTTATTGTGTTTATTGTATCTTAATTATTGTGTTAGTTCGTGGTGTTGTGGCAGTGAGGTTCACGTTTGAACCTAGCCTTGATCCTTTAGGATCTTTTATAAGTTATTCTCGATGGATAATTACTAAAGTATAAGTATGGTTATTACGTGATTATTGTATACTGTGTTTAGTGTGGCAGTGGAGGTCACAAGGTGACCGATGACAGACTGTGGTGTTATTATTAATATGGTTTATGTGTGTGATTGTGTAGGTTAGCTTGTAAGTCACAAGGTGACTGGAACAAGCAATTCCTAACATATGTACCGTAATTGGTAATAGATGGTGTTTGTGTATATATCGTGATTTGTGCTAGCCGAGTGTGGTGGTCCGACGCCTATTCCGGAATGCCTCTCTAGTCGGGTACCCCAGGTTCTTTGTGAGCCAGGCACGTGTGTTTGTTGTGCTCGGGGTTTGTCCCGGTACTTGTGTTGCACCGTCGAGGTCTGTGTCGTCTGTCCTGGACACCCTCACTCCTGTGTTTGAGTTGTACGTCCGGCTGAGGGAAAGATGGCAGTGGGACAGCGACTTCCCAGAGCTTGTTTTTAGTCGCTTGTAGCGCGCTCGTAGTTGGGGGTACGGACACCAGTAGTCGACACTGGTCCCCAGCCTGTCCTGTTTTCTAGTGCCTAACTTTAGGGTGCTCCGGACAGAGACCCTAGAGGTGCCAGGCATGGATTTGCAGCTGTGAGTCTGCAAGTGTGGTGTTGGTTGGTCTCCACAGTTGTTTGACTTGTTCTCGTGGAGCGGCAGTTGGACCTTTCGTCCGTGACTGCGAGACTAAGAGGTTGTTCTTGTGTTGTGTTGTCCGGGTTAGATACTGGCCTGATCAGCCAGTAGTCCGTTCCCGTGTGGTGGCGTCTTTCCTTTCCGACTCGTGCTTTGCCATTGGTTGTGGCTCGTGAGTTTGTGACTCGTAGTCGAGGTTTGACCCGTTCGAGGTGTGCCCTGGTGTTGGCACAGTTGTGACTGCGGTTGTGGCTTGTGGTGTGCCCGAATGGTGGCACAGTTTTGGTTATGGTTGGTGAGTGTTGACTCACCAAATGTGGTTTAGCTCGCTATGGTGTGCCCTGTTACGGCATTGGTTTACTTGCGGTTTTCGTGCTAGTACCTTGTGGTAATAGGTACCTGAACCCTGTGTGGGTAATGATTTGTGGTGGTACGTTGTATACCAGTCTTTTCTGGTGATGTCGTGGAACTGTGTCTCGTGGAGGTCGTGTGGTGTGACCTTCCACTCAATGTGCTTTACCCTTCCTCGAGTAGGCTTCCGTATATGGTTTTCGTGTATGAAGGATTGGCCGTTGTAGCCAACCCTGCCATTTTGTGTGTGGCTTATAGCTTAAATGATTGGTTGTGGCTGTGGTTTGCCTGTGAGGCCTGAGGCCTAGGCGTTACTGTTGTTGAGCGGACTAGTGGTGTGGAGCTAGTCCTGTTGTTCCCTCTTACTTTCCGAAGTTGTGAATAGTTAATGTGTTTATATTTAATTGCAATTTAAATTCAATTGTTGTGAGCATGTCATGGTTTGGCTATTAGTGTTGCCAATGAGACCCTCTGGGGTTGAGGTCTCTTCTGTTTAGTTGTTGAGGTTTTTGGGTAGCCCCTGCTGAGCCTGTGACTTGTTGAGGCTCACTCCCCTACAGTTTCTTTCAGGATATGCCGTGTGTTTGGCTTGCAGCAGCATTCTAGCAGACTCGTACCACCAGCAGTAGTGTAGTAGTTAGTATTGTGTGAGCTTGTGCTCCCTCGGGGCATGCCCCAAGTAGTTGTACTTTTTAATTGGACATGTAATAATGTAATGGGACAGTTGTAAATTGTTGTATGTAGGTATGAGCACATGTACTTTCTTGTGTCTTATACTGTGTAGTTGTCTTTTATATTCTTATTGGACACTTGTGTGAGCTATCCCTTGCAAGACTACGGTCCGTTCGCGGGAGGCGGATCTGGATATGGAGCCTTATTAGGCATAAATACCCTGGTCCGTCACAATGCTCTTTTGAAAAGGTCTATTTTCGTCCGTTAAAACTAAAACACATTATTATTATATTCTAGAAAAATGTAAACCTCAACTTTACTATCAAGGGTGTTCGGGTTAAAATTGATGTAAATCAACATCAAAGGCTTTTAATCCGATGTAAATTAACATCGATTTCGGTCGATGGAGAAGGGGTCCAGTACACGTAACCCTAATTGCCTGATAAAATAAAATATGCAGAACAAATAAGTTCAAAACAAAATTGGCGCACTTGTCCATTCTTTGGACATAAAATTCTTCTCTGCATTGCACGGATTTTAAATTCTGTCTATTTGACAGGTTGGCATGTCCCGCTAAAAAAAATCAATCCAAAATCAAATGAAATATCTCCACCTATACTTTTTCCGCGTCCAACAGTTGGCACGCTCGATGGGACTCCTCCTTACCATTCATAGTAAGAGTCAAGGTCCATACATCTTTCTTTTGAAAATTCTATTAATGGTGTTTTCCTTGAAGGTTAACTCGGACGATAAGCAAAAGTGCAAACTTCCATCTACAAGGTTTTCAAAGGAAATGGCGGTCACTTATGGACCACTCGTCATCAATAACCACGTCAGGTTTGGCTACCTGGCGACTCCGATCGTGTTCGGAGATTTCCCAGCCATCATCGGGTCCCCTTTCTTTTTAGGGGTAGTCCCAGCTCAACAGGAGGAGGGTGCTGCTAAGAAACTTCCCTCCAACAAATCAACAAAGAAGGCTAGCAAGAGTCGCAGGCATGTCAAAGCTCATCCTGCCATTATCAACAAGGGCACCAAAATGCCCTCAAAAGATATTGCTGCTAAAGGGATTAAACCTTGCCCAACTCAAGTTCGGAGTTACTCTGTTCGAGTAATCTCCTTTGAAGTTGTAGTTGATGCCCCCTCACAATGGGGGCAATATAAAAATCTCAAAAGCAAGATGCCATCCACCGCCACCTTCAGATCCGACAAGTCCATCATGGTCGGAAGCTTGCGGGTGCGGCTTGACAAAAGCCAGCCTATCATTCCTCGTGGTAGGCATATTCCCACAATTTCTACCTCGAACTGCTTCTCAGTCTTGCAGTGGTTCCGAGGAAAACAAGAAGACTCCAAGGTGGAAGCCGGCATCAAGCAAAAGATACGGCAGCCTGCCAAGGTCAAGCAAATTTGGGTTCCCAAAAGGGAGGCCCAGAAAATCAAGAAGACTCAAGCAAATGCACCAGAGGTGGTTGGAAGGAGGAGTGACGCCAAATGCACTTCTCTTCAACATGCTGAACCCAAGTACCACAACGGACGAAAGAGAAAAGGGGTGTACAGAAAATCAAATTATACCCCTCAAGACCCGGAGAATATCCGGGTAGTCAAAGTAAATCCTTCTCAACAATTTAAATCTCATGTATCGGTCTTCAACCGTATAACGCGAATCTTGGTCTTCGATAGACTGGGGGCAACTCCTAAAGCTGGTACTCGCTCGTCAAAAAGACGGCATGTCACCTGGGTAGCGGGAGAGAAACCCAGACTCATGATCTTTTCATGCTATGCCTCTGGAAAGGACTCCGGCCAACCAGCGAAAGAAATCGCGGAAGCCAATCCAAATATTCCAATTGAGGCTACTCATAGGAATACCAGACAATTTGCTAGAAGAAACCACCAGGCACCCCCTGGCGAGCAAGCTGGGACGTCTGGTCAAGCTCCTCTTCATGTTGAAACCCAAGATGAAGAAATTCAAATCCCTTTCTTCCAGGAAGAAATTGCTCAAGACGAGGAAAGCATGCTTCCTATATCAACTACTGATTCAGTCATTAACATGTCTACAAAGGAAAATTTCCAAGCAATGTTAGATGATGATAAATATCAATTTATGCAGCAGTGGCAATCTGAAATGGCCACGCTTATACATGAAATGAAGCGACTGGCTACCACTAGCCTTCGACAATCTATGGAGCCGGTCTCTACTTAAAATTAACGATGAAGCCAATGTCCGGATAGGTCTGCCTCGGTAAATCATCCGATGGCTTCCATAAGTGGCCATCTCCCTCAAACTACGGGTCAGGAAATGATTGATCCGTCCAATATCACATCCCCTCAAACGGGGGCAGTGCAAGATATTGCCATACAAAGGCATATGATTGAAAAGATCATTAAAGACAAATTTTCTCAACAAGGCGAAGGGATTCGGGTTATAGACTTATACACTATCCCGTATCCCATACATCATCAACTCAAGAAGCTACCACCTAAGTGCCCTAAAGTCTCAAAACTACAAAAGTTTGATGGACATGGGTCGCCTCAAAAGCATGTGGCATATTATATAACTGCCATGGGTGATCTCGCCTTCGAGGAGTTTTATCTTCTCCGATATTTTGCAACCTCCTTGACTAGCATCGCATTTTAGTGGTATTCAAAGTTGAAGCCTAATTCGGTTTCCAATTGGGCTGATCTTCAAAAGAAGTTCATCAACTATTTTCAGACGACTGAAAGAAAGCTCTCTCTTGCTGAGTTATGCTCCCTTAAGCAAAGGGAAGGGGAGTCGGCACTAGATTTCATCAAAAGTTCGAGAGAGTTTAGCATGAAATGTGACAACCCTCTTGCCCAAGAAGATGCAATTACTATCTGCCGAAGAGGCATGGTGGTGGTAATTAATGAGAAACTCTTGGGGGCAAATATCAAGAGTTTCGATCAACTAAATTTTGTCGTGGCAGAAATTGAGATGTTCTTAGCCGAGCAAATGGCTAATGCATCTCACAAAGGCAAGCTCCCCAAAGAGTGCAATCCAACAGGAAAAGAGGTCAATGTTATTGACTTCTCACCTGGCAAAGAAGAAAGAGGAGCGGTAATGTCTGCCGCTCCAAAGAAGAAATTAGAATCAAAGACGCCAATGCCAACATTGGCGGATCGCATGAAAGCTTCTTATTCTTTCGAAAAGGAGCATACCAGAAAGCTTTTTGATCTTTGCTTGAGCAACAAATTAATATTACTGCCAGAACCAAAGAAGTCGGCAGACGTCAACAAGATCAACGAGCCCAATTATTGCCCATATCACCGCATGTTGGGACACACAATTGAAGACTGTTATATCTTCAAGAATGAGGTTCAAAAGATGATTCAAAGTGGCCTCATATCCATGCAAGGTGGTCTGGTTGACCCTCCTCAACCTCATGCTTGGGATCGACCAGAGCAATCAGTGAATGTAATACATGCAGCAAGATCTGCTACAAATTCAAATGATCCCAAGGCTGGTCCTTCATGTGACCCACCTCAGGATAATTCTGGGACTCGTTCTCCACCAAGATCCAGGCGTCGAACAATGTGGAAAGCTATTCAGGGAGTCAAAAAGAAACTCTGGAAACTACAACAAGGCCAGCAAGAGTTGCGGCAAATCATAGAAAGTGCGGAGGAACACCAGGATGCTCCCACTCAAGAACACCAGGATGCTCTCACTCAAGGCATTGAACAATGTGGAAAGTTATTCGGGGAGTTAAAAAGCAACTCCGGCGACTACAACAAGGCCAGCAAGAGTTGCGGCAAATCATAGAAAGTGTGGAGGAACACCAAGTTGCTCCCGCTCAGGGACCCTATGTTCCACAAACCACCCCCATCTATACACAAACAACTCAGAGTTGCCTTTGATGTCGCCTTACTCAGATTCAATTGGGTGGTTATCCAAGGGATCCCCAAGCTTTGTTGAGGTGACGAAGTTATATTCTTTCCCTCGACATGAAACATTAACACTCTTCTGGTTATGCTTGCGAGCCGGATTGTTGGATTTCTCTGCTCCGCCAAAAGCGTTATCCAACTACTGTCCATATCATCAAACAGCAAGTCACGTCATCAAAGACTGTACTGACTTCAAAGATGGTGTGGAAGTTATGATTAGAAAAGGGGTCATTGACTTGGGAGATTCTCTGGTCAGCCCTCCTCAACCCCATATCCGACATCCGCCGAATGAGCCAATCAACTTCATGTCTCATTCGATAAATGTCATTAATGCATCTCTTCCCTCTGATTTCCTTGAATTATAGGTAGAAGAATCAAATCTGAATCAAGGTTTATCCAGGCGATGGTATTCGGGATGGCACCCTATACACCCGTGTTCCTTCCCTATAGAAAATACCAAGTTAATATATGATAATCTCATGAAGCAGGGGCGAATGACAGTGCATTCACCATCGCCCTATATTACTAAAAGGGAGATGGGGCATGTATGTTATTGTGAATATCAAGCCAAATTCATACATCCCACCAAAGATTGCCTGGAGGTCCAAGAATAGATTGAGACACTCATCCGTGATGGTAAAATTGACCAGTTTGGACATTCTTTGGTTCAAACGCACCTAGGTGAGGCGTCACAGCAAATGTTTGATCAAGGCATGGTAAACTTAGTTTACCACCCAGGCAGTCAAAGTGAAGATCTGTATCAATTTGGCATCAATCAAAATAAAGGCAAGGCCAAGATAAAAGCAGTGTAAGTATGATATTTTGCAACACTCAAGTCAAGCAAGATAGGAAGTTGCGGCGAAGCCGATCTCGCAACAAGCAAAGGAGTTCGTGGACGAGTTCTATCAACTCCCACCCAAACTAGTTAAAGAAGCAATTAATTCAACCTTCGAGACACAAGCCTCAGAGGCCGGTTGGGTCACTATGGGCCCTCGAAGGTCAACTAGCTCCAAAATATTCAAGAAATTCATGTCAAAAGGCGACTCTAGCAAAAGGAGTGTCTCCAAACCACATCCCAAGCAAAAAATCAATGAGTCCAACTGAAGTATTGCAAATGAAAAACAAAGAGAAAAATAGAAGAAAAAATGAGAAAAGAAAAATGAAAAGGCAAATGGAGCGCGCTGCCATTGCAGAAGCTTCTGAAGGATTAACTCCTCTTCAGAAACTTCAGAAGTTGATTGATGAGTTGGAAGCATATGTACCTTCCAGACCTTCCAGAAGGGTTACGCTCGATCAATATATCCCATGGGAGGAGCTAGAGCGAAAAACCCGGCTCAAGAATTGGCTTTGCCAAATACAGGAAGAAGCATTAGAAGAAGGGGAGCTTCACCTCCCAGAACTATTAGAAATTCTCTATGAAGATGAAGAAATCACGGTTGAAAAACTAGAAGAGATGTTCAACTCCTCCTGCAATATGGTATTTGTACCTCCACCGAAGGAGTTACAAATCTCCCTAAGAGGTACCACCATAGAAGCTGAAGATAAATCAGCAACACTGACATATCGGCGCTGCTCTACAAATAATTCAAGTTGAAATCATGGAAGAGGATGTGGCAAATGGCAAAAAGCAACGTCCACCACCACCAATAATCCTTGTGTTATAAATTCAGGCAAAGTAATATTCTTCCATGGCGAAGAGTCAAAACCTCTTCCTGAAGTTGAAATACGAGCAGATTCTCATGTCTTCGACCCTTCAGATGAAGAAGAGGGGCTGCCCAATATAGTCTCTCAGCCAAAAGACGGGGACCAAAGTCCATGTACCTTATCTAATGAGTCAGAAAATGCTCCTCTCTCTCAAGGTGAAAAGCCATCAAATTCACTCTTCTGAAAGGAGCTCGTCAAGCCAAAGGAGCTGTCTGAATCCCTGATTGGGGTATCTTCCTTATTGGACCAGACATGTGCCGAGGCTGATGATAAAATTCTTTAACAGTTAAAGTCACTTCCTATCAGTATTACTATCTGGGAGGCCATTGCTTGGAGTAAAAACTTGAGAGAAATTCTCATCAAAATACTCCAAGAACCAGAAACATATGAAGCCCATGAGGCTGATTTACAAGCCCAAGCATAAGAAGCATTGGTAGTGAATGTCACCTTCATAGATGGAGATATGTTGCTGCCCTCTTCATGCCACAATCGTCCTCTATATATGAAAGGGCAGATTAATGGCAATGAGTTAAATCGGATTCTAGTCGATCCAAGGGCATCCATTAATATAATGCCCTACAGGACTTTTGAATCCTTATATCTCATGCCTTACATGCAAGAAGTAAGGGATGTAAGGATCACAAGTTTCAATCAAGATTCTGTAGAAGCCATGGGAAGAGTCACCATGGACTTAACTCTGTGTGACTTTGTCACCAAGGTGACATTCTATATAATTGATGATGATACAACATACAAAGTATTGCTTGGAAGACCCTTGCTACATGAAAATTGGGTCATCCCGTCAACACTCCATCAATGCATCAAATAGGCGAAAGAATGAAAGCAACATATAGTCTTTGCTGATCAAGCTCTGTTTCGGGAAGATGAATGCAATCTGACTGATCCCTTGCTATATCTTGGAGGACCAGTCTTTCAATCCTCTACCCAAGCAAAAGGGAAGGGAAAACAAATTGGTTGCACATATGAAGATAGTGAGACTGGCAAGCTTTTCGTGATAAATAAAGGTCTTGTCAAGCTTCACAAAAAGAATTCTCAGAGCAAGTCAACCCGCCCAGAAAGGCAAAGCATCAATTATGAGGCCGATCATGTAAGTCAGGTCATCAACAAAGGCATTCCTCTGCCTCCTAACTGCATGCAAATCTCTATCCCGAAGCAAGATCAAATCGTCGGATGATTGAAAACGTTCGTCGTACTTATCAAAGGAAAGAAAAGAAGAAAAATGCCCAAAAGGCAGTAAAGCCAATTATCTTTACAAAGGGGAATCGATGCCTCGGGGACCTCCAGAGGATGATTTCAATTGGGAAAATAAACCCAAAAATCATCTTGAGCCTATACAAGAGATGGCTGATATGCCACAAAATATCAAGGAAATGTGCAAAAAGCAAAATATCCCTCAGATGAAAAATGCGTCTCAGCAGAATTTCTTCAATCAATTATGGGAACCTCCCTAAGTGAGAGGACAACCTCCCTTCTCCAAGAAAGATACAAGAGGGCTAGGTTATGACACCAAGGTCTTCTTCACAGTCAATACTGTTGGATTATTGTCAGAGACCTGCAATCTACAAAGTAGTCAAGAGTCTTCTAGCTCCAACTCTCAAGAAGCTACTATTTCTCCTGAGAAAGGGCCACCAAGCGAAGAGTCGTCGGAGGAATCTGAAAGACGAACTTCAAATCCTGAAAGTATAAATTACTATGAGGTCTACATCGCCAATTCTAACGACGAAAAAGACTTCGTGGATTTACAACTGGCTCCTCACGAGTTTGAGGATGGAGGACAAGCCACGGTTGATGAATTGATTGAACTCAACTTGGGGGATCAAAAAAACCCTCGACCAATCTTCATCAACATCCTTCTTGATGAACAAGAAAGACAATCTTACAAAACTCTCCTGCTGGAATTCCAAGATTGCTTTGCTTGGAATTACAAAGAAATGCCAGGGCTAGAGCCATCAGTCGCCGAGCATGAATTATCTATACTACATACAACCAAGCCTGTCAAACAGCCTCAAAGGCGCATGCGACATGAGTTGGATCTCAAAGTAAATGTTGAAGTCGACAAACTCTCTGAAGTAGACTTCATCGGGCCATGCATATATCCAATTTGGCTCGCCAATATTGTCCCAGTAAAGAAGAAGAATGACCAAGTCCGGATCTGTATTGATTATATGGACTTGAACAAAGCATGTCCCAAAGATGATTTCTCGGTTCCAATTACAGAAACTATGGTGGACATGACCACCGGCCATGAAGCATTATCCTTTATGGACGGGTCTTCAAGTTATAATCAGATCCGCATGGTAATCAAAGATAAAGATCATACTGCCTTTAGATCACCCAAAGGAATCTTCAACTACAAAAAGATCCCCTTTGGATTGAAGAATGCAGGAGCCATATATCAAAGAGCAATGACCAAAATATTTGATGAAATTCTCCATGATGTGGTCAAATGCTATGTGGATGACTTAGTCGTCAAAACCAAAAAAAGAGAAGATCATCTATCTGATCTCCACCATATTTTTGAAAGACTTCGTCACTACAAATTGAAGATGAACCCTATGAAGTGTGCCTTCGGGGTCTCAAGTGGCAAGTTTCTGGGTTTCGTCGTCAGATATTGGGGAATAGAAATAGACCTTGACAGAATCAAGGCGATCCAACAATTGCCACCTCCTTAAAATCTGACCTAGCTAAGGTCATTCCAAGGAAAATTGGCCTATATCAAGTGATTTATGTCCAATCTCTTAAGAAGGTGTGCGCCCTTCAGCAAATTAATGAAGAAGGATGCTCCTTTCATCTGAGACCAAGAATGTCAAGATACATTCGAGCAGATAAAGAAATATCTCCTCACTCCACCAGTGTTGGGAGCACCAATTGGTGGAAAACTTCTCATACTTTATATTGCAGCTATGGACGTCTCCTTAGGTGCCCTATTAGCACAAACAAATGAAGAAGGCAAGGAGCAGCCTCTATACTATCTCAGCAAAAAGTTGATTGGTTCAAAACTCCGATATGCCCTAATGGAGAAAGTTTTCCTAGCACTGGTATTTGCCATCAAGAAATTAAGGCATTACCTACTGGCCCATGATGTAAAACTCATCTCCAAGTATGATCCTCTCAAATATCTAATAAGGCAACCTGTATTGTTAGGAAGACTCGGGAAATGGGCCTTACTTCTTATGAAATTCGACATCACCTACGTCCCATGAAAGGGCAATCAAAGGACAAGGCTTAGCTGAATTCTTGGCTGCACATCCAGTGCTAGAGAATTCACCTTTGTCTATTGAGCTTCCAGAAGAAGAATCTCTTTCCCTCACAAATGAAAAGGAGAATCAAGATGAAGAAAACTCAAATCCCAAAGAAGTTATCACAATTGAACTACCTTCTTGGGAGTTATATTTTGATGGAGCTTCTCGAACACTCCATTTTACAGACGGTTCCGTCAGCCTCACTACTGGAGCAGGCATCGTCCTTGTCACTCCACAAGGATGAATCTTATATAATTCTTGTGCACTTATGAAGTCATTAACCAACAACAAAGCTGAGTATAAGGCTCTAATTATTGGGCTCCGGTTGGCTCTTGAAATGGGTGTCAAAAGCATACAAGTTTATGGTGACTCACAGCTGATCATTCGACAAGTTTTGGGCCAGTATGAAGTCCGAAAACAACAATTGGTTCCATATCATGCTACGGTTATGGAACTTAAAGAAAAGTTTCACTTCTTCGACATAGCTCATGTGCCAAGAAGTGAGAATTCTCAGGCAGATGCTTTAGCTAAGTTGGCATCTGCCATAAAACTACCTCCTGAAGGAGAATTAGACATAATTGTCTGACATAGAAGACTCATGCCAAGTGTCCTCGACAGTGAGTCCAATTTTACAATTATGGAAGTAAATGCCACAGAAGAAAGTGCAGTAAATCAATGTGAAGATTGGCGTGAGCCAATTATTAAAATCAAGAAAGGCTAGCTCCCTTCTGATCGAGCCCAGAAAATCCAACTCTTGTGTAGGGCTACATCATATCAGCTAATAGGAGATCAATTATATAGATTGGTCCATGAAAAAAAGGGACCAATTCTTCTCAGATGCTTGTCTCCCAAAGAAGCCAAAGTTATCATGCAAGAAGTTCACTCTAGATTGTGCAGTGCACACCAAGCGGGTGAAAATATGAAAATCAATATCAAATTAAAGGGCTTCTATTGTCCTACCATGTACGCGGATTGCATCCAACATGCTCGTACATGTCATCAATGCCAGGCTTTTGGCCATGTGCTTAGAAAGTCACCAAATACATTACATCCTATAGCCCTAACCTGGGCTTTTGCAGAATGGGGAATGGATATTGTGGGACCATACCGACCCTCATCCCAAGGTTACAAATTCATATTGGCTGCTACATATTACTTTTCTCGATGGGCTGAAGCTATTTCATTGAGGGAAGTAATAGGAGAAGAAGTTGCCAAATTTGTCAAGCAAAATATAATATACAGATTTGGTACCCCTCACAGAATCATATATGATAATGGGACACCATTTTGAAACAAAACAATATATGCCTCGGCAACTAAGTTTCATATTGATTGGAGGACGTCATCAATCTACAATCCACAAGCTAATGGGCTAACAGAAAACAAGACCTTCTATAAGCTGCTTGCTAAAATAGTCGGCAGTCGAAAGTGTGAATGGGGAGAAAAAGTTCATGAAGCTCTATGGGCTTACCGAACAGTATACAAGACCCCTACTGGATGTTCACCTTTCTCCTTGGTATATGGAACTGAGGCAATGATACCCATAAAAATTGAAATGGCGTCCTATCGGGTGGCAATGCAAGTCAGACTGCAAGGTCAAGAACAAAACCAAATAAAAAGAAGACTCGAGGAACTTTCCAATTTATAAGGGAAATGACTTGAAGCATATAAATGCCTCCAAGCATATCAAGCTAGAATGGCTCGTGCATTTAACAAATTGGCAAGACCCGGAGTATTTAAGCTAGGAGATCTAGTCATGGTCAAATGCAGAGAAGTAATGGTAGGAAAGTCAAGTGGCAAATTGCAACCCATTTGGCTTGGCCCATATATTGTCACTCTAGCATATGAAGGAGGTGCATACAGGCTGGTGGACCATAAAGGCACTGTGCCCTTTCCTCCTCTCAATGGGAAGCATCTAAAACTATACCATGCGCCAGAACATGAGTTCTCTGGCCAGTCATCGAAGGAAAAATCCAAACATCAAGGAAGGCAGGAAGCCAGAGAAGGATGAAAGGTGCCTTCTCCAAAAGATCGGTGCTAAAAACCAGAGTTTGCCAAAGGTGTGGACAAAGAAATCAAAATCCCTATATGTCCTCATATAGCCTAAATCCCCAAACCTTCAAGCCCTATCAGTGCATGAAGCCAAAGACAATCCATGTACAAATCCAATGAATGAATGAATAAGTGAAAGTTGAGAAGTCATATCACACCTCTCACTTTTCATTATTCAAACTCTAAATCTTAGCCAAAAAACCATCCAAATCATAGCCAGTAAACTATCAATTAGCACCCCAAAAATTTAATAATTTGAAAATTAGAAATAAATTGGAAATAACAAATTCAATAAATCCAAATGCTAAAAACATACGTGTCATTATCGTATTTACGAAAGGATGAGCTTAAGATGAAATAAACTCGGTGGTTTGTCTTCTAATGAGACAAGTCCAATAATGGATAATGGTTGGGCCAAACAAATACTCTTAGCTCAAAGAACAAGAACCCGACAAGAAGAAATCCCCAAAATTCGTAACCCTAATTGAGCAGAAAATAGGAAGGGGCAATTAGGGAAAAATCTAAGGCAATTAGACATACATAGCAACCCAAATTGGCGCCTAACCATACTAGGAGGTTTCCTAATAGCCCACACACTCTAATTGGGATGGAAGTTCCTCAAACAAGGAAGGGATCATGCTAAAATCGCAACCCTTATTTTCTAGACACATTAGGACTCCTAAACACCCTAGATCTTTAAATACTCTTCCTAAGACTCTTGGGGATGAGTTTACCATTAGTTGGGGTCTTGAGAAGTAGAGCTTGAGCACCAGAGGAGGAGGAGATCGCCCCCAACCGGAGCCATCTTCCTCTGCTATCGTTCTGCATCGACCTGCAGAAGACCTTGCTTAGCATCGATCAAAAGTAGGTTATCTCGGGCCAAACTTGAACAAATCATACACCATGTTAAAGCTCATTGAGTCTACTTTCATATGCACTTATTTTCCCCAATTTCCATCGAGCATACATCGTGTATTAAGCATTTTCCAAGAGTCGTGCATGTGTAGGTCTTTTAGTGTTCATGTCAGATATCACGCATCCTGAGACTAAATTAGGTCAACCCAAAACCATAGTTCTCTTCTACTCACCCCTACAACTTCCATGTTCATGGTTTTGTCTAGAGAGCCCTAGATTTCGAGTTCTAAGCGTTGCATGCATGGTGGTACCGTTTTTACTATTTTCAGGTTGAACCCTAAATTGTGACCAGACCAGTCGTCACGTTTTAGGCACTGGTATCACGACAAAGTAAACCGTCATGATTACCTTAAAAGGTGAAAGCCAAGATCGTCACGTTTTATACCTGTTCTGACAAGATCCGACAACATCAAATTGTGTTCCACATCGGACTCAGTGCGTGTCGAGAACGCGACTACATGTGTCATCCCGATTCTATTATTTTCCCGCCCTTGGATTTCGTGTCTTTTTCATATTCGGGAAGTGTTGCATGAACGTGTCGACCTTAACTGTCGCGTTTAAGGTTTACATGTCTTGAACGCGACCGACTGTTTCGTCCCGATTTAAATGCGACCTGTACACCCGTTCGATTTAGACCATCGACTGTTACTTGTTTTTAACTGCTAAACAGCCTTGTAAATAGCGACTACTGAACCCGTCATGTATTTGAAAGCTTACCCGAGACCTATTTTACTCTGTCTAGAGGGTAGGTTTGCATGTTATGGTTAGGGACAGTGTGCACAGTCTTTCCAGTGGCTTAAAAACTGTTCACCTATGTAAAAGAAATAACCACATGAAAGTCTATTCAAAGTGTTCTTAATTCCATAATCTTTCTAGCTTGAGATGGCCATGATCAACTTGATGTTCTTACTTGCTACTAAACAGAAAATTGATCTTACTAAACTACAGAAACCATGTGAATGAATTCTTGATAGTATTGCTTTATCCTATGTCGTCATGTTATTTGCTTTCCGCATTGTTTTAAACCGATGGATTGTGGATGGAGACACGTTCTACACTACACTCTTGCACTGATAGGCAGCCCCTTCTTGGGGGATTGTAAACTCTCGGCCGGTCATTCCGTATCGGTAGACTAGTGACCTTTCCTCTAAGACCTCCGTAAATCTTCATACTTCGTGGATTCCCTCATGGAGACCGAGTTGGTTGTACTGTTGAAGTTCCCTGGAGATAGAATGCACTTCCTTTCTCGTCTCATTCTTGTGAGTGTGATTTTAATCATAGACTTAAGCCATTAATGTAAGGATATAACTAAAGTGTAAATAGCGTCATTATGCTGCCGAAGTTCTCTCTCGACTATTGTTATCATGAAATCATGTTCACTTGACTTATCTTCTTGCAATCATCATGAACATGATATTGAATTGTTACATCTTGAAATTCTTGTTATTGGCCATGATTGACTATGGGTATCTACATTTGAAAATAGTGAGATGTAGATCGGGCATGGCGAGTGTCCAAAGGCTCCAGTCTAGCCCCAATGACGGAGAGTCATAAATATACTATTAACCATGGGGTATAATGATTACTGGCATTGCATCTGCGCTAGGAGTACTTGTGTGTTGAATGCTAGATACAATAAACCACATACACGTGTCCTAGTGTGCATTCTAAGGTGGCATATATCCTTAGTGCACATTAGTGTCTTCGTGCCTGATTCATGTTACATGATAAAAGTTCTTGCTCGTGCATGCTTGCTTGCTTGCGTGATATGGCCATCCTGCATTCTTGAAAATATTGATATCCTGCGTGCTTGTACATACCATCCTATTGCTAGTTCTTGCTCATTATATCGTTCTAGATCTTGTTCCATCACTACTGTTCTGTTGGGCGGCATGCTGCGAGGCAGGTGCGAGTGCCAGCGTCTCACCCTGGGGCGACCTGAGAATGAGGGTGTGGCGGAGGCCGGGTTGGCCAACTCATGCCTAGGTCCGGGTGTGGACCTGCCTGCAGGTGTTGCTGAGTTGTCCAGCAGGGGGACTATACCCTGTGGTGGGTTATAAGGAAGGATGGTATCCTTACACAACAACTCGAGTTTTGGCGTAACGACAATGCCTGAGATCCTATATACCTGGTATCAGAGCAGGTCGCGGGTTTGATTCCCAGGGGTGCCGCTGGGGGGGAGATTGTTGGGCGGCATGCTGCGAGGCAGTTGCGGGTGCCAGCGTCTCACCCTGGGGCGACCTGAGAATGAGGGTGTGGCGGAGGCCAGGTTGGCCAACTCATGCCTAGGTCCGGGTGTGGACCTGCCTGCGAGTGTTGCTGAGTTGTCCAGCAGGGAGACTGTACCCTGTGGTGGGTTATAAGGAAGGATGGTATCCTTACACAACAACTCGAGTTTTGTCGTAACGGCAATGCCTGAGATCCTATATACCAAAATGTTGGGTTGAGTGTGGTTTTGATGTATTTCTCCTTATAGTTTTGATGATGACATTTTGTGATTTTAATGCTTAATGGGTGGAACATGTTACATACCTCATTTATGCAATAACAATGCTCAAATAGCATGTTTTAAACACTTTACACCTCATACTTTGATGATAATGCCTTGTACTAATGTCCTATGTGTTAAATTCTCAAGGATATACAGCTTTTATAATGGTAGTGTCGACACATCCATTGATGGTGTCGACACTGGGTCATTATCCCTGAAGCCTTTTTATGAAGACAAGGTCAAGTGTGTCGACATAGTCAATGGTAGTGTCGACACTAGACCCAGCTTCTAGAAGACCATTTTTGCGCAAATGGGATAGTGTGTCGACACACTCAGTGGTAGTGTCGACACACTCCGGCTGAAACTTCAACTTATGTTTTATCTAGACACGTGGATGGCTGGGGTTCAATGGAATCTATCTTGGATCATGTGCCCACGCACTCCAAAGGTACAATTGGACATGTGGGGCTATAAATACCCCACTAATTGGCCCCCAAGCTAAGAGAGACCTCCAGAAGATTCCAGAAAAAGTTTAAGGTGGCAAAAGGGGAATCTCCTACTCCTACTCATCTCGTTGCGGTGGTGATCCATCTAC
Organism: Colocasia esculenta; assembly: GCA_014218235.1. NCBI lineage: Eukaryota > Viridiplantae > Streptophyta > Magnoliopsida > Alismatales > Araceae > Colocasia > Colocasia esculenta. The sequence goes on from CM024763.1 coordinate 86,543,848, forward strand.
CTCCCTGGAAAAGCACGAGGAAGCCAAGGAGAGCTCTGCAGAAGGAGTTGGAGCACTTTGCAAAGGAGCAAATCTAGAAGAAGCAAGCAATTGAAGAGAGAGTTTCTGGTGATTCAAGGCAATTGAAGCAGAGCATCGCCAAGTGACTGAGAGCAATTCCAAGACCCTTCAATTCAACCTTCTGCAAGGAATCTTCATCGAAGAACGCAAAAGTTGTATCTATCTCTTACTATTCTGAGGTTGTTCTTCTAATTCATCCATGAGATTTGTGCATGAAGGGTTGCACAAATTTCTGTGATCGAATTCACCTTGAATCAGATCATTGCTAGAGGATCTGATTTATGTTGGTCTTGATCTAGCTCGTGTTTTACGTGCCATTGTGCTCGGTGTTGGTGAGTTGAACACTCAGTATGTGTTTGAGCAAGTGTGCTCAGTTTCTGTAGTGGTTGTACTCCAGAATTTGTGTGTGAGTCATTGAACTCAAGTGTGTTGGAGTTGTCGTGCTCCAGTGTGAGTTGTACTCGAATTTTTCAGTAGTGTGTCCTCACTGTGTGAGCGGTGGACGTAGGGATCACAGGGGTGATTTCCAAACCACCTAAAAAATCCTATGTGCAATGGTTTGACTTGTTGATTTGCGCTAGATGATTGCATAGGATTGCAGTTTCACACTAATTGCTCAATTGTTTCACACCTACTCTTACACACTCACACATCAGATCTGGAAATTATTGTGGTGATTAGATCTCTGAGTCAAAGTAATTTTAAGTCTCATTAAGCTTCCACAAAAATTGGCATCAGATCTATTCAACCCCCCCTTCTAGATCTGTTTCCCCTAGTCACTCGATCCTACAATTGGTATCAGAGCGGGTTCACAATTGTTCTGATCTGATTTGAGTGTTTTTGTTTGCTTTTTTGTGTGACAGTTGATTGAATTGGTTGATTGTCTTGTTTCTGTTTTGCTTCCTACTTAATGGATTCTCGAGGTTTTATTGCTGAAGGTCATTCCATTAACAGGCCACCATTTTTCAATGGGTCTGATTACTCCTATTGGAAAAATCACATGCATGTTTTTCTTAGGGCTCAAAACTATGAAATCTGGAAGGTAGTTGAAGTGGGTCCTTATGAAAATCAAGGAGATGAGGAGAATTGGACTAGAGAACAGATTAGGAGAGCCACTCTTAACTATAGTGCCATGAACATGCTTCAGTGTGCAGTCCATCCTAAAGAATATTCAAGAATATCCATGTGTAAATCTGCTAACGAGATGTGGGATAAACTTGAATTAATGTATGAGGGAACATCTCAAGTTAGGGAAACTAAAGCAAACATACTTATTTCTGAATATGAATTGTTCATGATGAAATCTGATGAATCAATTTCTGAAATGTTTGCTAGGCTTATGACAGTTGTCAATGGACTGAAGGTACTAGGTAAAGAGTACACTGATGCTGATTTGGTAAGAAATATTTTGCACTCTCTCTCATCTATCTGGCATACTAAGGCCACTGTGATTGAAGATTCTAAGGATTTATCCAAAATCTCTTTGGATGAACTCATAGGATCTTTAATGACATATGAAATAAATTTGAAAAGAAATGAGGAGCATATGCTTAAGACCAAACCAGTTGCACTTAAAGCCTCATCAAGTAACAAAGATAAAAGTCAAGAGAAATCAAGCTCTGAAGAGTCTGAGTCCAATGAGGATGAAATTGCACTCATGACTAGGCAATTCAGAAAATTTCTAAAATCAAGAAAAGGAAGATTCACTGGAAAGAAGAAATTTTCTTCTGGCAAAAGGAACATTTCTTTTTCAAATGCTAATTCTAATAGAAATCAAAAAACTAATGAGATTATTATTTGCTACAGGTGTAACAAAGCAGGACATATGAAAGGGGAATGTCTTGAGAACAAGAAGGACAAGTACAAAAAGAGCAACAAAATGAAGAAGCCTAAAGCTATGGTTGCAACTTGGTCAGATGATGACCAAAATGAAGATGAAGAAGAAAAGTCCTCAAGTTCAGGGAATGAGGAGCTATGCTTCATGGCTAACAGCAGTGATGGAAAGGTAAGCACTTCCTTTGAACAATACTCTATTGAAGATTGGCAAGATGCATATGCCGAATTGGTTGAAAAGTTTTCTGAAATAAGAAAGGAAAACAAGTATTTGAAAAGGAAATTTGAAAATGCCATGCATGATACCTCACTGAATAGAAGAATCACTAAACTTGAAAATGAGGTATATGAACTCAATGAAGAAAAGGAAGAACTTTTGAACCAAATTGATGAACTAAAAATTGCATCTCAAAAGGCCAATAATAACTTTGAAAAACTCTCTGAAAAAATAGAAGTGCATCAAAAGGAAAAGCAACAAGAAATTGATGAAATCCAGAAACTTAAGAATTTGTTTGAAGAAAAGGAATAGGTAATTGAAAACTTCACAAAAGGAAAAGACAATCTCGATGCTTTGTTAGGAGCAAGAATGAGATCTGAGAAACATGGACTAGGTTTCACCACACAAAAATCCTTGAAAAATAAATCTGGTGAAAAGGAAGAAAAATATTCAAAAACTCCCTTGATAAAATTCGTTAAAAGTGCCAGTCCAGAAACAACAATAAACAAGTGTCAATTAATACATCTAAAACTCTCAAAAAATAGAACAAAAGAATGTTTATAACCAAAAGAAGCAAAACAGGTCGACACCAACCAACCACAAGATGAAAGCTGTTGCTGAGTCGACACCAGTCCAAAACAGGTCAACCTGTCCAACTCTGAGAATCAACAATCAGCTAAATAAAAAATCAAACAAAAATTTGAAAAATCATCAAAACAAAAAAACAAATTTTCATGATAATCCTTGGACATCCAAGACAACACATCAATCTGATTGGATCAACTCTTGGAATCATTGGTATCACAATCCTTATTGGTACCATTCACAATTCTTTTATCCAAAATTTCCAAGATACCAACAGAATCCTTGGTTTGAATTTCCATACATGAATGATCATGCCCAATTTCATAATCTCCATGCTCATGAAAGAAAGAACACTGGTGCTTTCATTCCAAAAAGAAATGCTAGGTTGACAAAAAGAAAAATCACTTCTGAAACCAAGAAAATGCCAAAAACAACACAAATATGGATTAGAAAAGATCTATTGCTTTTACTCAAACAAACTGATGGTCCCAACAATGTTTGGGTACCAAAATCTTTTCTTCTCTGATCTGATTTTTGCAGGAAGGTCGTGCACCCAACTCCAACACTTGGTTTCTTGATAGTGGGTGTTCACGACACATGACTGGAGACAGAACAAAGTTCTCATTTCTGATTGAAAAGGAGGGAGGATCTCTCACATTTGGAGGTAAAAATAAAGGGAAAATTATTGGATCTAGAAAGGTTGGTAAATCCTCCTCAAACTCAATTGAAAATGTGCTGTTAGTTGATGGCTTGAACTATAATTTGTTGAGTATTAGCCAACTGTGTGACAAAGGTCACAAGGTTGTGTTTGAATCTGAGTTTTGCAAAATAATTGATTCCTCAACTGAAAGATAAAATTTTTTGGAAAGAGAGAAAATAATGTCTACATGATCAATCTTGATAAAAAAAATTGCTGAAAACATCTGTTTAGTTGCAAATAAAAATGAAATTGCATGGACATGGCATAAAAGACTTGGTCATGTAAGTTTCAACACAATAAACAAACTTTTAAGGTTAAATCTGGTTAAGGACTTCCTGAATCTTTTCAAAACATTAAAAATCAACTTTATGAGATATTGCTCTTTTTTTTTTTTTTTTGATAACGAGGAAATCCCGCCCCGTTGGCTTTGTGGACTCAAGGATTGGTGTTCGTGAACTCCAAGGTCAGGACTTGGCAGCTCCTACTTTCCGTATACCCGTATTGCCCTTACCCCACTTGACCAGAAAAACCCTTTACACACCTCGAGGATTGCATGTAAATCAGGTAAATCCCCCCAGGAATCGAACAAAACAAACCAGAAAAACTTTTAAAACCTTCAATGATGTACTCACATCTAAGCCACTAGAATTACTTCATATGGACCTTTTTGGACCAACAAGGATCCTTAGTCTTAGTGGCAAAAGATATGGCCTTGTCATCATTGATGATTTTACTAGATATATATGGGTTATTTTCCTATCCCACAAGAGTGATGCTTGTCTAGAATTCAGGAACTTCTGCACCTCTGCCTTAACAGGTTTTTCACATAAAATAAATCCATTTTGACTGATCATGGGGGAGAATTTGAAAACAAAACCTTTTCTGATTTGTGTGCTGAACTAAACATCTTCCACAGATTCTCTTCTCCAAGAACTCCAGAATAAAATGGAGTTGTGGAAAGGAAAAATAGAACACTTGTGGAAATGGCTAGATCCATGCTCTTGGAAAGCAAACTGCCCAAATCCTTCTGGGATGAAGCTATAAACACAGAAAATCATATTCTAAATAGAGCATTGGTCAGACCAAAAATCAGAAAAACCCCCTATGATCTATTGAAAAACAAAAAGCCAACATTGTCTTATTTTAAAGTCTTTGGTTGCAAATGCTTTGTACATAACAACAATAAAGAAATTCTTGATAAATTTGATGCCAAAAGTCATGAAGCCATTTTTCTTGGCTATTCAAAAATTTCTAGAGCTTTTAGAGTGTACATTCTAAAAAATAAAACTGTAGAAGAATTCCCACATGTAGTTTTTGATGAAAACTCTTTCTCAACTGATGATTCTACATCTTGCAGGGTTCCTCAAAACAAGGAAGAAGATGATTTAATTGTTGACCCTTCACCAACTGTTGAGGAAAATAAAGACTTTCTTGAAACTGTGGACAACCATTCACCTACCACAAGTGGATCAGGTAATATTGTTCCAGACTTCAATGCACCTCAAGAGGTAATTCCTGAAAATAGGTTCTTGAGAGATCATCCAATTGAGAATGTAGTTGGTAATGTGCATGATAGAGTTAGAACTAGATCATCCATTTTGAATGCAATTCAGGAAGACCCACTAGCACTAATTTCCCAAATTGAACCCAAGTCAATTGATGAAGCTCTAATGAGTGAAGATTGGATCAATGCCATGCATGATGAACTTCATCAATTTGACAGAAATCAAGTGTGGGAATTAGTACCTAGATCTAGTGACCAATCTGTTATTGGCACTAGATGGGTATAGAAATAAACTGAATGAAAATGGTCAAGTTGTTAGGAATAAAGGTAGACTAGTTGCCAAGGGGTACAATCAAGAGTTTGGTATTGATTTTGAAGAGTCATATGCCCTGTAGCTAGGCTAGAAGCTGTGAGGATATTCCTTGCTTTTGCAACATCTCTGAAATTTAAAGTTTACCAAATGGATGTCAAAAGTGCCTTTTTAAATGGTTACATCAAAGAAAATATTTTTGTAGAACACCTCCAGGTTTGAAAATGAAAAATTTTCTGATCATGTTTTCAAACTTCATAAGGCTCTTTATGGTCTCAAGCAAGCTCCAAGAGCTTGGTATGACCGTTTGAGCTCTTTTTTATTGGATAAAGGATATATTCGAGGTAATGTTGACCAAACCTTGTCTACAAAATTAGTAAATAAACAAATAATTGTTGTCCAAATTTATGTTGATGACATAATTTTTGGATCCACAAATAAAGGGTTGTGCACTGAATTTGCTGACCAAATGCAAACTGAATTTGAAATGAGTTTAATGGGTGACTTACAATTCTTTTTGGGACTGCAAGTTAATCAAACAAGTGAAGGGATCTTCATAAGTCAAACAAAGTATGTCAAAGAACTTCTGAAAAGGTTTAAATTTTAGAACCTTAAGCACACCAATTGCAGTAAATGTAAAACTAGAAGAAGATTCACTTGGTAAGTCAGTAGACCCAAAGACATACAGAGGTATGATTGGATCTCTACTTTATCTTACTACTTCTAGACCTGATATTTAATTCAGTGTATGCTTGTGTGCAAGGTTTCAAGCTAATCTTAAGGAAAGTCACATGTTAGCTGTCAAACGAATCTTTAAATATCTTGTTGGAACATGTGAACTTGGCATTTGGTATCCTGCTGGCTGTAAATTAGATTTAATTGCTTATTGTGATGTTGATTATGCGGGTTGTAAGCTTGATAGAAAAAGTACTAGTGGCTTGTGCTTATATCTAGGTGGATGCCTGATTTCTTGGGCTTCCAAAAAGCAACACTCAGTTGCTCTATCCACTGCAGAGGCTGAGTATGTTGCAGCTGGTTGTTGTGGCACCCAAATCCTTTGTGTGAAACACCAGCTCCTAGACTATAATCATAAGTTAGGTTGTATTCCCATTTTATGTGATAACACCAGTGCTATCAATTTGTCTAAAAACCCAATTTAGCATTCCCGCACAAAACACATTGAGATAAGACATCACTTCTTAAGGGATGAGGTGGCTAAGAAATCTTTTGAACTTCTTTTCATTGAAACTGAAAAACAAATTGCTGATATCTTTACTAAGCCTCTTCCAGAAAACATATTTTCATCTTTAAGGAGAGAGCTTGGGTTATGTAAATGCCATCATTCTTCTTGACCTCTCTGCCTTTGGGTTGAGTGTTGTTTGTGTCTTTGTTCAGGCACATTCTGAGGGGGAGTCATTGCTTCATGATGTAAATATTCCATTCTTTTTCAATTCTTCTATCTATCTACATTTCAAATAAAACACTTTCCATTTCTTTTTGCAAATAAATTCATCACTCTCACATTGCATTGAAATTCTTGGTATATCAAATGGTGATTTGAAGAAGGACAAGTTAGGCTTGTTTGGACACTGTCACTATGCGAGAGTATATGTCTCCGCCAAGTATCAAGAGTCATATATGCAATTGTTGTGGGGGAGTCCTTGTTCATCAAAAAGATCATTTCAGTTTTCTTTTAAAATCTTTAATTCTCTTTATCTTGCTGAAAGATTTCTGGGATCAACAATTTAGGGGGAGTTAAAGAATTCATAATTCTTTTCTTATATACACTCAGAATTACTTCTTTGAGTTGTCACAACTCCTATTCATGAGATGTTCATTAATTCCTTCAAAAGAAACCACAAAATGACTTTTTGACTGATCTACTACATCTCTCCAGTCAATCTTCAATCATATTCTGAACTCCGACAGTAATCTAATTTCCTTCAAGACATGAAGATCATACGTGCATTGAATTTAGACATCTCTTTTACAACTGATGAGGGAAAAGGTTGTATTTAGTTTTACCATATTCTCCTTCAATGTTTCTTCAACAGAGCAATGGCACTAATACTGAGAAACTACAAACCTTCACAAAGAATGAAGTGACATGTATGTCATGAAGTGTTCTTGCTATCTCTGTTCAAAGGGGTTAAACAAAATGAAAAATAATAAAAAATAATTTTTTTGACAATATTGATGATAACCGAGTAACTGGAAATATTGGCGTCTGATAAACGTATATTTTCATGTCAAAAGGTTATCATTTACCCCTTGAAACTGGATAATGAGCAAATCTTTAGTACCCAGGGACTATGGTGTGTAAAAAGCATTAGTTCTTGTGTGAACAAGATTTACTACATTTGATAGTTTGATTAAAAAAAAAATTCAAGGAGAATCCATCAAAACAAACAACCTTGCCCCAACTCAGATCGTTTAAGACTGTTTAGGTTCATCACAACTGACTTCAATCTAAAAGAAATTCTCATTACTTTGGTTTTGAAGAATATGAAAGATTGCCATTGACTGTGGTGAATGTCCTATATTATTCAAAAATGTCATTTCAGTATTTCTTTACAATCAATGAACATATCTTGTAGGTTGTTGTTTAACACTTGAATTAATAATGGGTTTTTGTTAAGAAATGACAGATTAATTCCTTGACATATTAAAAATCATTGACAAGTTGATTCTATATATCTTTCATCATTATAAAGTTTTTCACTCCAAAATTTCCTGTACCTATTGTTAGTTTTTGACTAATCAGGTCGACACAGTCCTATTCATGTGTCGACACAATCTCTGGTCAGGTCGACACAGTCACCTCCTGTGTGACAATATTGCTTCTCCAGGAAGTTTTCTTCATTACCCCTTGTTTAGCGTAAAATGTTCCGGCGGCACACCTCACCTCTTCATCTCTTGCGTAGGACCTTTTTATATGCCCTTTTGCATAGGTCAACGCAGGCCCCGTTTCATACCCCCATAGACAGGCGATTTCTCTTGTTCCTGCCATCTCTTCCTCCTTCCCTTCCTCTACCTCTCATCTCTGCTTGCTACGATGCCTCCCAAACAGACACCAAAGCGGGGCGCAAGATCTAGGGCTACTGCCCCTAGGGTTGTCATTGACGAACCCCCCACGGAAAGAAGGAGTAAGCGCCGCCATGATCCGGCTCAGCAACAGGGTCTGTCTTCACCCTCTCCTACTCCCTCCAAGTGAGGTAGGTTGTCTTCTTCTAGTCATGGCAAATCTGTTAGAGTGACTCGTCATCCTCGAAGGAAGATTCTAGTCGATACTTCAGAGGAATCCTCCTCCACCTCATCTGGGTCTTCTAATTCGTCTGAGGCTACACCTTCCAAACTGATCACTGAAGGAAAACCTATTCTCAAGCCACACGTCGTTGACTTGGAAGATGAAGCTTTTGCCAGTGCATTTCCTGACTTCATTACTTTTTTCAAGTTTCAAGGCTGGCTGCATTTTATCTCTGCATTCTGCACTTTCTATCCTCGATTGGTACAAGAATTTTACATGAATTTGACTGATGTACCAGAGGGATTTAAATCTAAAGTGAAAGGGGTTTCTATTCTCCTCACTACTGAGTTGGCCTCTACACTATTCAAGTTTCCTGATGAAGGGGAAGACTACCATGATTTTGAATTTGATTTGCATGAAGCATACACATTGCTTACTGGTTTTCCTCATGATCAATCAGACTCCAGGCAAACCTATGTCACTAGGTTTAACACAAATCACTTTCCACCTGTTCTTAGATTGATTCATCACATTCTCACCACAAACATCACACCACAGGGTGGTGGAAGAGACAGGCTCACAGACATTCAGAGGTTTGTCCTATATTGTATGAAGAAGGATATTAAAGTCAATTTGCATGTGATCATGCACCAAATTCTGTCAGAAACAACCAGGAAGGATCTTCATAGATCTCTGCCCTATGCTGCTCACCTGACTGCTGTGTTTGCTCATTTTGGTGTTTCTTTTGCAAATGAGAAAGTTCTGTCTATTCCAAAATCAAATATTTATTGTTTGAAACATTTGTAAAAATTTATGGGCTTTCGGATTGAGGGTGCTCAAGTTTCTCGAGAACCAGTTGTTGAGCCACCAGCTACACCTGAAGTAGAGGCACAGCCTCCTGTTGTTCAAACATCAGAAGCTGCTCCATAGATTCAGCCCCCATCTGAGGTTGAGGTCCAAGTTCCTCAAGATTCACACCATTCACCCATACTACATGGCTCCTCACCTCTACATCATGATGTGAATCCTCCATCTTTCTTTCATCAATTCCCTGGTTCAGCATCAACTTCTTCTGGTGGACCTTCTGTTCCTCCTGAATTATACAACTTTCTTGAAGAAAAATTTGCAACCCTCAAGTCCTCTATACAACAGCTGGCTGACAGATTTGAGCTCAGAATTCAGAGGTTGGAGAATATAGTTAATGGTAAATTCCTTCGACAGCAAGAGCTGGCAGAACATGCAACTCATAGGTTCAACAGGCTTATTGGTACCTTGGGAGATGCATGTGGTCAAATGAAAGAACTTCAAGATAGGCTTGAAGTAGTTCTCAAAGGCATTTTAGCTAACTCTCAGAAAGATCTTTTTAATAGTCAGGAAACAATCACACAAGTGTCTAAGACTAGACTGTCATTTGCTCACTTGGTTGATGATATGGATAGAATGAAGACAGTCTTAGTTCACATTGATGAGGAAATGTCAGAAATCAAGGGTGTTCTCAGAAATATCCAACCATCAAGTAATGTGCCAAGCTCATCTTCCACTGCATCTCAAGTTCCAGTTAATTTCAGTACACTTCAAGAGCACATTCATGATAATCATCAACGAATGGAATCTTTGCTGCATACTCGTTTGTTAACCATGCAAACTCAGCTGAGATCAAACTTATCTGCTATGGAGACCATGATGAAGTCTATAGAGTCTATTTTACTTCCTATCCCTCCTCCTCCTCCGAGTTCTTGATGGATGTCTTGTTTTGATGATGTCAAAGGGGGAGAAGGGGTAGTTCATTTTGTGAAAGGAGTGCTTGTCAGCAAATACTCTTTAGATGTAAATGGCATATCTTGTTTGGTTCATTTTGAAAAGAGATGGTTGTTAGTAACATTTTGTTCTGGTTGTGACAAGTGTCATATTTTGTAAAACCTCTTTCAATGACATTTGATGAAGTTAATGAAGTTGTTGAGATTCATTGTCATTCAGTGTGTGTGCTTGGATTTTGTGAAAGAGTGACTTAAAATCACATCCTTAAGAAAATCAAAATTTCATGTTGACTTAATGTTGCCATCATCAAAAAGGGGGAGAATGTTGGGTTGAGTGTGGTTTTGATGTATTTCTCCTTATAGTTTTGATGATGACATTTTGTGATTTTAATGCTTAATGGGTGGAACATGTTACATACCTCATTTATGCAATAACAACGCTCAAATAGCATGTTTTAAACACTTTACACCTCATACTTCGATGATAATGCCTTATACTAATGTCCTATGTGTTAAATTCTCAGGGATATACAGCTTTTATAATGGTAGTGTCGACACATCCATTGATGGTGTCAACACTGGGTCATTATCCCTGAAGCCTTTTTATGAAGATAGGGTCAAATGTGTCGACACAATCAATGGTAGTGTCGACACTAGACCCAGCTTCCAGAAGACCCTTTTTGCACAAATAGGACAGTGTGTCGACACACTCAGTGGTAGTGTTGACACACTCTGGCTGAAACTTCAACATATGTTTTATCTGGACACGTGGATGGCTGGGGTTCAATGGAATCTGTCTTGGATCATGTGCCCACGCACTCCAAGGGTACAATTGGACATGTGGGGCTATAAATACCCCACTAATTGGCCCCCAAGCTAAGAGAGACCTCCAGAAGATTCCAGAAAAAGTTTAAGGCGGCAAAAGGGGAATCTCCTGCTCCTGCTCATCTCGTTGCGGTGGTGATCCATCTACCTCCCTAGAAAAGAACGAGGAAGCCAAGGAGAGCTCTGCAGAAGGAGTTGGAGCACTTCGCAAAGGAGCAAATCCAGCAGAAGCAAGTAATTGAAGAGAGAGTTTCTGGCGATTCAAGGCAATTGAAGCAGAGCATCACCAAGTGACTGAGAGCAATTCCAAGACTCTTCAATTGAACCTTCTGCGAGGAATCTTCATCGAAGAACGCAAAAGTTGTATCTATCTCTTACTATTATGAGGTCGTTCTCCTAATTCATCCATGAGATTTGTACATGAAGGGTTGCACAAATTTCTGTGATCGAATTCACCTTGAATCAGATCATTGCTAGAGGATCTGATTTATGTTGGTCTTGATCTAGCTCGTGTTTTGTGAGCCATTGTGCTCGGTGTTGGTGAGTTGAACACTCAGTGTGTGTTTGAGCAAGGGTGCTCAGTTTCTGGAGTGGTTGTACTCCAGAATTTATGTGTGAGTCGTTGAACTCAAGTGTGTTGGAGTCGTCATGCTCCAGTGTGAGTTGTACTCAAATTTTTCAGTAGTGTGTCCTCACTGTGTGAGGGGTGGACGTAGGGATCACAGGGGTGATTTCTGAACCACCTAAAAAATCCTATGTGCAATGGTTTGACTTGTTGATTTGCGCTAGATGATTGCATAGGATTGCAGTTACACACTAATTGCTCAATTGTTTCACACCTCCTCTTACACACTCACACATCAGATCTGGAAATTATTGTAGTGATTAGATCTCTGAGTCAAAGTAATTTTAAGTCTCATTAAGCTTCCGCAAAAATTGGCATCAGATCTATTCAACCCCCCCTTCTAGATCTGTTTCCCCTAATCACTCGATCTTACACGTTCCACGTATCTTGTTCACATATCGTGTTTAAATTGTATCTAGCATACAAGCATATCTAGATATTTGTGCTTGCCTAGTTCTAAATTGCTAATCATTTATATCATTGCCTGCACATTGAGATATAAATCCTACTAGGCTAGTTTGCTCATTCCCTACTTTTCAACATCATAGGTGACATTAAGGAAGAAGCGGAAGGACAAGACTATGAAGGGAATGCGTCAGAGTGATGAGCGTGTTCCAACCTTAGTGTTTATCATTAGTATACTTGAGAGTAGTTGATGTAGTAGACTGTGAGGTTATATGTACTTTGCCTTTTCATTGAGTCTTTGTAAGTTAAAGTCAATGAAGTTGTATTCAACATTATGAGTTAATGAATGAGAGTTATTGTGTTCAATTATTTGGGCCCTATTCTTATGGTTGTGTTGATTCACATCTAGAACTTGCTAGCTAGAGGCTTATTTTCTGACTGCTCACGTCTCGGAATATCAATTTTTAATCTAAATATATCCACTGCGTAATTCTCGGGACGTGAAAATCAAAGGTAGGCTATGCTCAAATCAAAATCCCAAATCATAGCCAGCAAACCATCAAAGGTAGGCTATGTTCAAATCAAACCTAAACCATAGCCAGTAAACCACAAAGGTAGGCCAAACCAAATCCGAATTCCAAATCTTAGCCAGAAAATCACAAAGGTAGGCTATACCTAAGTCAAATTCAGAAATTAAGCCGAAAATATCATGGTAGGATAAAACCCTGAACCCAAATTCCAAAATCTCAAACTTCGGTCGATAAACCATAAAGGTAGGCTAAGCCAAATCAAATCCAAATTATAGCCAGTAAACTACCAAAGTGGGCTATACCCAAATCAAGATCCCAAATTTCAGCCAGTAAACCACAAAGGTCGGCTACAACTCTTATCCCTTCAACTACCGTAAACCAGTCAAATAGCCAAATTCCAAAAGACCCATACCCAAATACCAAGTTTAAAAAAAAGGTTAAAAATAGTGATACCCCGACGGACTTAAGTATACACCTCGTTGTATCTTTGAGGGTAAAGAGGTCAAAGATCCGGTTGAGGTGAAAACTTGAAAGGGCGCCTCAGGCAAAAATGGATAACCCCTCAATGTGAAAACCCAAAAGGACACGTTGGGAAAAGCTAAAGAGGACCAGTTTCGATGAAAACCCAAAAGGGCACTGAAACTGGTAATGTGAAAAAAAAAAAAAAGATAGAAAGAAGAGAAAAGAACAAAAAAAGAAAAAATAAAAGAAGAAGGAAAAGGAAAAGAAGCAGAAGGAGTGACTTCTTCAAAATTGTCCTCCTTTTTTTACTTACAAAGTTCCAAAACACTTTGTTGTGAAAGTTACAAAGGTTAGCAACAACCATGTACAAGTCAAACAAAAATCCAGTATACGAATACTATATTGGAAAACAAAGGCAATGAGGCTTCTTCCTCTTCAGCTTCTCAACCTTACTGGCTTTGGAAGAAATGGACTGGCACAGCTTGGCACCTTGTTTAGCAAAGGCAGCTTCCTACATCAGTTCATCCTTAGCCTGTTTGGCTTTCCTCTCTGAAGAAGACCTCAAATCATCAGCTTCACACCGCAACCTTGCAGCCCTGTTGCCTTCTTCCGCTGCCTCCGACTCCTACATCTTCTGATGCTTTTGCGTCTCGCCCACACGGGAGTCTAATTCATCTGCATCACTGGTCAAGGAGCATATATCGCTCTCCAAAGTCTGAATTCTCTGATTATAGGCTTCCCAGGTCGCGGTAGCATGGAGACGATGTACTTCATCCCAAATCTCTTCAACTGCAATCATCCAGGGATCCCTGGAGAGACACATATAGAAGGCGGCAATAGTGTTCTGTTCTAGTGCATGCTTTGCAGTATCAATGGATGGGGGATCTTTTGCCCTCACCACAATTCTTACTCTCTCAAACAGTGAATTGAGAAGACCATCACTTAAAAGGAGCGAAGTAGGCTGAACTCTAGTTGGCCATTCCACGCCATGATCAGGAAAGGCGGCCAATTCTATCTGCGGAGACCCGCTATTGTTGGATTGAGGAAAATTACTTGCCAAAATACATGAACGAGCAACCCAAGAAAACAAAAAACAAAACAATCAGTATGAAGGAAAGTAGAAGAAATGCAAGTATCAAAAGAAGATGAAGGAAGAAAATCAAATTAGCTCATCCTCCTTACCTGGCGAAGAGTTTCTCTTTTCTATCTCAGGACCCGATGGTCGAAGAAAGCCCGAATCCTCGATACGAAAGCCATGAGAGGAAGATGGAAGGTCGGCGGGGTAGGAATGGAAGCCACCTGCATCTGCTAATAAAGCAGGTGTCTTTGAATTATATCCTCTTCCCTAGGAATCATGGTCAGCCCCAGCAGTGTCACCCACTTAAAAGCCAGAATGGGCATGCACCTCTGAAATAGGACTTCTCGTATTTTCCAAAAACGGGAAAGAGCAGCTGCCCCCAGGCGTAGGATAGGGGATGGTCTCCTCTTCTGGAAAGATCATCTTGAAAAGGTCGAAGGCACCTAAACAGGGAAAAATGCAATATCATGAGCAAGTATAAAATCAAACAAGCCATACTTTGGCTCAGAAGAAAAGTACCTTCAGAAGCCAACCCTCCAGCAGGAAGCTCCTCCACTGTTGTTGGGACATATGCCTCCACTGCTACTGGGATATATGCTTCAACCATAGTAGGAGGATATTGCTCTGCTGGGAGTCCCAACTCAACAAAATAAAAAGTGGTGTTATTACCCTCTATTGCCACAGTTACAAATAAGGAGCTATGGAGTGGCGATTCGTCATTTCTATCAAATGTCTGAGGATCCCGATCATCTTCGGCCTCAGGCGAAAATACTTCAGCCGCTCGAGAAGAAGTTTCACATTCTCCACCATGAAAAAGTGGAGAATCTCCAGACAAAAGATTATAATCATCCAGAGCTACTGAGTCATTAGCATCTTCATCTGCCTCGTCATCTGAAATAGAAGCGCCTAAAGGCAAAAATGGAAAGATGGGAGATTACCAAAAAAGGGAGAAAAGATGTATATGTGAAATGAAATGAAATGATGGTGATAAAAAAAAAGAATGAAAAAAAGGGTAGGAAGGACATTACTACGGGATAGGGTGGAATATGTAATTTCACCTTTACCGGCCCTCCTACGCCTTGAAGAGGATGGGGCATCCTAGTGGGGATTGTCACTCCTATCACTAGCAGCCTCAGAAGTAGGGATAGCTGAAAATCCAAAACAGATATGTGAAAAAGAGGTCAAGAAAGGAAAAAGGGAAAAACAAAAGCAAAAGGAAGGAACCTAGGCTCGTTAATACCTGTTGGCCTAGGTGAAAAGGAAGGCGTCAGCACTATTTGATTGAAATCAACTTTGCAAATCTTGCTCTCCTCTATTGCATCCAAAATATCTTGCAATGTGGATGCATTTTCAATGAAAGGCAGGCACTCTAATGGCCCTACACAACCAATGGCATTAATCAAATGCTTTTCTCAATATTCACATGCCTCGTTGCTGAAACTCTCTAGAGGTAGCTTTGTTGACAGAGGGACATCGGGAGCGTAGCCACAGTCAAACAGAAAATGACTCCACCAACAATAAAATGAGGAGTCATCGTCGATGGCTGGAGCTTGCCCTGAAGAAGCTTGCAGAGGTTCTAAAGGCAACATTGTGCCATAATAATGGAACTGGTTAGTTGCGGGGTGGGTATGCTTTGCCTTCCTGGAATTATAAATTTTCAAATATGAACTCGCCAGGCTGGAAAAATGGCGATGAGGGAAAGAGTCATCATTAAAGATTGGCGCCAAATTCCTTTTCTTGAGGCGAGATTCTTCAGCTTCTCTTAGCATCTGAGGAGATTGCCGAAAAATATTGTTGTGCTTAAACCACCATTGGGCATAATAATTGTCAATCTGCCCCACGACATCAAGGCAGGAAGAATGCAAACAGGACATGTTTCCACCCGACAGAAATAGTTCCACCAACCAGCAGTAACCAGGTGGATGTCGTGATCGCGATAAACGTGGACCTCCAGTGGGAAATCTGTATTTGCGAGGTTGATTGGTCATAACCAAAGTTCCTGGCAAAGCAGGAGGGATAGTGTGACGGACTGGGGTATTTATGCCCAATAAGGCTCCATATCCAGATCCGCCTCCCGCGAACGGACCGAAGTCTCGCAAGGGATATCTCACACACGTGTCCAGTAAGAGTATAAAAGACAAACCACAAGAATATAAGACACAAGAAAGTACATGTGCTCATATCTGTTCACAAATTTGTACAACTGTCCCATTACATTAATACATGTCCAATTAAAAGAGTACAACTACCTGGGGCATACCCGAAGGGAGCACAAGCTCACACAACACTAACTACTAAACAGCTGCTGGTGGTACAAGTCTGACACAACGCTGCTGCAAGCCAAACACTCGGCAATCCCTGAAAAGAACTGTAGGGGAGTGAGCCTCAACAAGTCACTGGCTCAGTAGGGGCTACCCAAAACAACACCGTAACCACAAACACCTCAACCCCAATGGGTCTCACTGGCAACATCAATAGCCAAACCATTTCATGCTCACATCATGATAATAAATAACAATTAAACATACTCATGATAATAAACACAAAGTCCTTAGAAGGAAAGTAGGGCTACAGGACTAACATAAAATCATTAGTCAGCCCAACTACTAAAGTGCCTAAACCACAGTCTCACTGGCACACTGCTACAACAACTGGTTGCCTAAACTATAAGCCACACAAGCAGGTCACTGCCTAAGCTGCAAGCTTCACAGGCAAACCTCAAGCACTTGAATAACAGGACTGCTAACAAAAAGCTGGTCCTTTATACTCCAAACCACACTACATCGAAAACTACACACAAGGTAACAGAACTGGCTACTACGAAGCCAATCCATAACACACTAAAACTATAATTGGAATCATACCCAAGAAGAGTAAAACTCAACAAGTGGAAGGTCTCACACGGCCTCCACGGAGCACAGCTCTACTAAACCACAATATGCCTAGGCCACAAGCCTCATCGGCAAATTACCCACAAAGGTAACATGATTAATAACCACAAACTAATCCACAATAAATTATAAACAAAGATCTACTTAAAACAGATAAAATACAACAAGTGGTAGGTCAAACCACAAGACCTCCACAACACACGAGAGCCTGAAAAGGTTGGTACACAATGTACCACCACAAAACTATAAAATAACCCACAAAGTAAATAGGTACCTGCTACTCTGAGGTACCACAACACAAATACCCGAACAAAGGGTACAAGAAGGTGGTAAACACCACACTGAACCACAATTATATTATACTATCATTTAGGCACAACATTACAGGTAAAACCTCAACCGGCAAGTCACACAAACCACAACTCAGTCACAACTGTGCTAACACCAGGGCACACTTCAAACGAGTCAAACCTCGACCACGAGTCGTAAACCACAAACTCACGACAAGTAGCAAATCACGAGTCGGAAGGGAACGACGCCACCACACGGGAACGGACTACTGGCTGATCAGGCCAATATCCAACCCGGACAACACAACACAAGAACTACCTCTCAGCCTCGCAGTCACGGACGAAAGGTCCAACTGCCGCTCCACAAGGAAGAAGTTAAACAACTGTGGAGACCAACCAACACCACACCTGCAGACACACAGCTACAGGCCCATGCCTGGCACCTCTAGAGTCTCTGGCCAGAGCACTCTAAAGTGAGGCACTGGAAAACAGGACTAGTTGGGGACCAGTGACGTCTACTGGTGTCCGTACCCCCAACTACGAGCGTGCTACAAGCGACAAAAGAACAAACTCTGGGAAGTCGCTATCCCACTGCCGTCTTTCCCTCAGCCAGACGTACAACTCAAACTCAGGAGTGAGGGTGTCCAGGAAGACGACACAGACCTCAACGGTACCACACTGTACCGGGACAAAACCCCGAGCACAACAAACACACGTGCCTGGCTCACAAAGAACCTGGGGTACCCGACTAGAGAGGCATTCCGGAATAGGCGCCGGACCACCACACTCGGCTAGCACTAACCACGATACTTACACATATAGCCTTTACTTATAATTTACGATATACAAGTGTTAGGATTAGCTTAACATCGGTCGTCATATGACCCCAAAGCTATCCCACACCAACACAGACCTGAACCACAAACTTGCCTATCATTGGTCATCTCATGACCTCCGTGGCAACGCACACCACTTACTTCATAAATCAATATAATATTATTCGAAAGACAACAACGAACCAGGGCTAGGTCGGTATGGACCTTCACTGCCCAAACACCACAAAGTCATGGCTAGGCTCACACAGGAACCTCACTGCCTAGTTACTACGACAAATTATAAGAATTACATTACAACAAAGTGTGTAGTACACACACACTCAAACCACGTAAACAACACGTGTATATTACACCCTGGTTAGTGTACCACATGTCTTCCACATAAACCACATGTCCAACACATGGACAACGCACTCCAAGAGTGCCACAGGTGCCAACGCACCACACATACTACGTAAAGCAATTACGTACATTACACATCATTCACGTAAAACATGCCCATTATATGAGCAGTATGCTCTAAGAGCATAACAAGTGCACTGGCTCACATCGGTCATCGCCATGCACACACAAACACACAATATTCATAACCAGAAAAGCTACGTAAACCACACTGCATGAGTACATGCACAAGTTGGCGGCAACATCGACTGCTGCTTATAGGAAGTAGACGACAAGCTATCTAGCCGTTTATATCCCGGCTGATGAGCTTGGCGACAAGCGATCTTGACGTCAAGTTCTCCGGCCTTAAACCCTGCAGAAACCCTAATCCAGCTCTACAGGTTTTCCAACCGTTAAAACTACAAGAAAATGTACTGGAACGGTTCTTTAAACATGCATGAACCCAAAACAACCCAACACAGCATGCTACGTACATTAAATTACTCAAACCACCCATTATCCCTTCATGGTGCAACTTAATCCGAAAATGCATTATCATGCTGATTCAAGTAGTTAAGTCGTGTTTTAATGTTTCTATCAAGCTAACAGGGCTCGACCCCTACCTCAAAAACGCAATTAAACTCCCGAAAAACCTTGAATCACGCCGAAACCCGAGAAACGCCCCACGAACACCGCGCTCCAATCCGCCATTCCCCGCCCGATCTACAGCTACCACGCGCACCACAGCCTTCCCACGAGCTCCCGCCGACCGTCAGAACTCGCGAAGAAGCTCAAGGGTGAAGGTGGGGGAAGAGGAAGGGAGAGAGAGGGGAAAGAACAGGGCTCGGGTCTGCCATAAAAACACAGGTGCGTCAGGTTAACGTCAACACATATGCCGCTAACCAAACCGCCACCCCACAGACGTCCACATCGCTCGACGCCAAGTTCAAGGACGTCTACATCGATGGACGCTAAAACCATGTTAACGGCAGACCATGGCCGCCAACACAAAGTCGACGTCACCCACCTGGACGCCAACACACTGTTGATGTCCACCGTACTGAACACCAACACAGACCCATAACCAAACCCGGTAAGGATCTAATAAGAAACACACAACACTAATGGGCCTCACATTGGCCACCAATCCCGCTAAACCTGGATCCACGGGGATCCGGAAAACGCGCGATGTTACATTATTATCACCTAAAAACCAATGTCGTCCTCGACATATAAAACAAATCACAACAATCCGGATTATCACCTAAAAAGAAATGAAACCATGTACAAAACAAGAAGGATACTCTTTCTCTGCTTCAGTCTTTCAATTCATCTCCAATTACTCTGTTCTGTCAATTCCATTGCCTTTCTTTACCTTTCCACCGTAGGCGATTCTTTCTTGCCAATGGTGCTTTATCTCCTTGGACTGAACCTGCTTCCACAATTTCTGGACTGTGTTTGCAATATTTCTTCCGAGACCGCTTTATCTTTCTCAAATATCTTATACTATAATATTCTTTCATGCCACTATTTTCTTTTTTCCATTTATTACTGCTTGCTGTTATCCTGCCTCATCTACATTCACATTCGCAACTGACACCTCTTCAAAGAAAACCAATCACCATCTTTGAATTTCCTGCCCTTTCATATTATTCTGCTCATACCGCTTTAAGTCAATCTCTGATCAAAGACCATAATAAACTCTGTTCCTTTATTTGGCTGCGCAAAACTTTACATTTTCTCCTTATTCAAGCAAACTTGAACAATCTCTGAATATTAAATCTTTCTTTGTTTCCGCTTCCGCTGCGCTATTTTGATCACACTGAATATTTTTGCAAAATATTCCACAATTTCTGCGCATATTATTACTTTCAATTGCTTTCTTCTGGCTTCAACTGCTTCTCAAATCATCCCATTCAATTAATTCCTGCTGAAGAAATTACTGCAGTTTCTGATCTGCCAAACCACTATTGACATATTGCGCTTTTCATATATCTTTCCTGCTTTATTGACATTCTCTGGCTAATTCCCATAATTCTGGGGCATAAACTTTTCAAATATTCTTAATCAATCTGCTCCAGCATTTAAACCCTGAAATATCTTAATAACAATTCCTTTCTGCTCAATTAAATCATTTCTTTGCACCAATATGCAAACTCTAACTGACATTTCCTGACTCATCTGATCTTATTCACTTCATCATTTACTAAATTCTTCTTTTCTCTAATCCATATATTTTCTTTATCTAAACTGCCAATCATCAACTAAATATTCTTCTTGTGCAATTTTCACAAATTCTTATTGCACATTAATCCTTCTTTTCTCTCTTTCTTTATTCATCTGATCCTTTCAATACATATTTATGCAAATCTTCATATCACACTTTATGTTACCATTATCATCCATAACAACACTTTTCCTCAAATTTCTGATCTCAGGCATACTTAGTCTATCTGCCATAAATCACTGCTCTTTTATGTACTGATACTTCTTTTAAAGCTGATCTACTTTTTTAATCATATCAAACTTTTCATAACACTAATCACATTTCCATACACACTATTTCTTAATATCATCTGACTCAAATCTCTAATGCCACAATACATTTGCTGAGATTCTCAACTGCAACTTATCACACACACTGACCTGATCCTTATCACCTTGCTACCATGCACCTGTCTCTGCCAACTTTCTATCTCATTATAACTTACTTACTGAATTCCATATCCAAACTTGTTAATCTCTTCAATTCCTCTAATTGTAAATCTTTAATAACCCAACCGATCTATCACAGAAATACTCTATACTTTAACTGCTTTAACTGCACTAGTGCCAGGATGCTACCACACAACTTATGCTACTATCCACATTGTGGCACAACAACTGCTCACAACTGCCAATCTAACAAACAGAAACACGGTTTACGTGCCAAAAGCTCACGTAAAAACTACTTTATATCACACAAAACCTCAGACTTACTACCAGCAGTGAACATTAATTCATGTATTGGGACATTGTACTTTCAATGTCTTTTCATATTCTAACTGAACATTGCTCTGATACCAACTGTGACGGACCAAGGTATTTATGCCCAATAAGGCTCCATATCCAGATCCGCCTCCCGCGAACGGACCGAAGTCTCGCAAGGGATATCTCACACACGTGTCCAGTAAGAGTATAAAAGACAAACCACAAGAATATAAGACACAAGAAAGTACATGTGCTCATATCTGTTCACAAATTTGTACAACTGTCCCATTACATTAATACATGTCCAATTAAAAGAGTACAACTACCTGGGGCATACCCCGAGGGAGCACAAGCTCACACAACACTAACTACTAAACAACTGCTGGTGGTACAAGTCTGACACAACGCTGCTGCAAGCCAAACACTCGGCAATCCCTGAAAAGAACTGTAGGGGAGTGAGCCTCAACAAGTCACTGGCTCAGTAGGGGCTACCCAAAACAACACCGTAACCACAAACACCTCAACCCCAATGGGTCTCACTGGCAACATCAATAGCCAAACCATTTCATGCTCACATCATGATAATAAATAACAATTAAACATACTCATGATAATAAACACAAAGTCCTTAGAAGGAAAGTAGGGCTACAGGACTAACATAAAATCATTAGTCAGCCCAACTACTAAAGTGCCTAAACCACAGTCTCACTGGCACACTGCTACAACAACTGGTTGCCTAAACTATAAGCCACACAGGCAGGTCACTGCCTAAGCTGCAAGCTTCACAGGCAAACCTCAAGCACTTGAATAACAGGACTGCTAACAAAAGCTGGTCCTTTATACTCCAAACCACACTACATCGAAAACTACACACAAGGTAACAGAACTGGCTACTACGAAGCCAATCCATAACACACTAAAACTATAATTGGAATCATACCCAAGAAGAGTAAAACTCAACAAGTGGAAGGTCTCACACGGCCTCCACGGAGCACAGCTCTACTAAACCACAATATGCCTAGGCCACAAGCCTCATCGGCAAATTACCCACAAAGGTAACATGATTAATAACCACAAACTAATCCACAATAAATTATAAACAAAGATCTACTTAAAACGGATAAAATACAACAAGTGGTAGGTCAAACCACAAGACCTCCACAACACACGAGAGCCTGAAAAGGTTGGTACACAATGTACCACCACAAAACTATAAAATAACCCACAAAGGAAATAGGTACCTGCTACTCTGAGGTACCACAACACAAATACCCGAACAAAGGGTACAAGAAGGTGGTAAACACCACACTGAACCACAATTATATTATACTATCATTTAGGCACAACATTACAGTAAAACCTCAACCGGCAAGTCACACAAACCACAACTCAGTCACAACTGTGCTAACACCAGGGCACACTTCAAACGAGTCAAACCTCGACCACGAGTCGTAAACCACAAACTCACGACAAGTAGCAAATCACGAGTCGGAAGGGAACGACGCCACCACACGGGAACGGACTACTGGCTGATCAGGCCAATATCCAACCCGGACAACACAACACAAGAACTACCTCTCAGCCTCGCAGTCACGGACGAAAGGTCCAACTGCCGCTCCACAAGGAAGAAGTCAAACAACTGTGGAGACCAACCAACACCACACCTGCAGACACACAGCTACAGGCCCATGCCTGGCACCTCTAGAGTCTCTGGCCGGAGCACTCTAAAGTGAGGCACTGGAAAACAGGACTAGCTGGGGACCAGTGACGTCTACTGGTGTCCGTACCCCCAACTACGAGCGCGCTACAAGCGACAAAAGAACAAACTCTGGGATGTCGCTGTCCCACTGCCGTCTTTCCCTCAGCCAGACGTACAACTCAAACTCAGGAGTGAGGGTGTCCAGGAAGACGACACAGACCTCAACGGTACCACACTGTATCGGGACAAAACCCCGAGCACAACAAACACACGTGCCTAGCTCACAAAGAACCTGGGGTACCCGACTAGAGAGGCATTCCGGAATAGGCGCCGGACCACCACACTCGGCTAGCACTAACCACGATACTTACACATATAGCCTTTACTTATAATTTACGATATACAAGTGTTAGGATTAGCTTAACATCGGTCGTCATATGACCCCAAAGCTATCCCACACCAACACAGACCTGAACCACAAACTTGCCTATCATTGGTCATCTCATGACCTCCGTGGCAACGCACACCACTTACTTCATAAATCAATATAATATTATTCGAAAGACAACAACGAACCAGGGCTAGGTCGGTATGGACCTTCACTGCCCAAACACCACAAAGTCATGGCTAGGCTCACACAGGAACCTCACTGCCTAGTTACTACGACAAATTATAAGAATTACATTACAACAAAGTGTGTAGTACACACACACTCAAACCACGTAAACAACACGTGTATATTACACCCTGGTTGGTGTACCACATGTCTTCCACATAAACCATATGGACAACGCACTCCAAGAGTGCCACGGGTGCCAACGCACCACACATACTACGTAAAGCAATTACGTACATTACACATCATTCACGTAAAACATGCCCATTACATGAGCAGTATGCTCCAAGAGCATAACAAGTGCACTGGCTCACACCAGTCATCGCCATGCACACACAAACACACAATATTCATAACCAGAAAAGCTACGTAAACCACACTGCATGAGTACATGCACAAGTTGGCGGCAACATCGACTGCCGCTTATAGGAAGTAGACGGCAAGCTATCTAGCCGTTTATATCCCGGCTGATGAGCTTGGCGACAAGCGATCTTGACGCCAAGTTCTCCGGCCTTAAACCCTGCAAAAACCCTAATCCAGCTCTACAGGTTTTCCAACCGTTAAAACTACAAGAAAATGTACTGGAACGGTTCTTTAAACATGCATGAACCCAAAACAACCCAACACAGCATGCTACGTACATTAAATTACTCAAACCACCCATTATCCCTTCATGGTTCAACTTAATCCGAAAATGCATTATCATGCTGATTCAAGTAGTTAAGTCGTGTTTTAATGTTTCTATCAAGCTAACAGGGCTCGACCCCTACCTCAGAAACGCAATTAAACTCCCGAAAAACCTTGAATCACGCCGAAACCCGAGAAACGCCCCACGAACACCGCTCTCCAATCCGCCATTCCCGCCCGATCTGCAGCTACCACGCGCACCACAGCCTTCCCACGAGCTCCCGCCGACCGTCAGAACTCGCGAAGAAGCTCAAGGGTGAAGGTGGGGGAAGAGGAAGGGAGAGAGAGGGGAAAGAACAGGGCTCGGGTCTGCCATAAAAACACAGGTGCGTCAGGTTAACGTCAACACATATGCCGCTAACCAAACCGCCACCCCACAGACGTCCACATCGCTCGACGCCAAGTTCAAGCAATGGACGTCTACATCGATGGACGCTAAAACCATGTTAACGGCAGACCATGGCCGCAACACAAAGTCGACGTCACCCACCTGGACGCCAACACACTGTTGATGTCCAGTGTACTGAACACCAACACAGACCCATAACCAAACCCGGTAAGGATCTAATAAGAAACACACAACACTAATGGGCCTCACATTGGCCACCAATCCCGCTAAACCTGGATCCACGGGAATCCGGAAAACGCGCGACGTTACAGATAGTATGGCTCCAAAACAAGTGCCTTGCCCTTCCAAAATGTCAATATGCATGGCCAGATGCAGAATAGCTAGTCTTTATAAAGAGGCTAGTCAAATCCTCCATAATGAGGTAAATAATATATCACTCCATTTGGATCCATGACGTTGTACGGCCTAAAACCCCGAGAGAAGCAATCAAATTATAGAAGTCTGTGCTCCCCAGCAGGAAGAAAAGACAGGGCTCTATGAGCACCGATAAGCTGCTCTAGTGAATCCCCAGAAGGCCGGTTCCTGAATGATAAAATCAAAGGAGCCGTCGGACTGGGCAAATCAACGCTCTGACACAAACTAGGCAGCATAAGACCTGCCCAAACACTCAAATAATGGGTAGCCATCTGCATTTTCCAATCTTGGGGAGATGGATTTGAAGTAAGGGCTCCCAAGCCATGAAATATGCTAGCCAAGGCAGCTAGGGCTATAGCAAGTTTGTAACCCTCGGCTAAAAGACAGGCAAGATATATTAACCCCGGCCTTATTGATTCCTCCTCACCATGGGGAACTGCAAAAGTAGCAAGTCAATAAACCAGATACGTGGTGAGATAAGTGCAATCTGGTAGATTGTGGGGGTTCCACCCTTTATTTTCTGGAGCATACAAATAGCGCCCACGTCGTCGACCCTTAGACCTCAGCTACTAGTATTGCTACAGGGGAACACCCTCTACTGCAAAGCTTCCAAAAAAACAAAATGGCCCGTTATAGAAAAAATAGAGCCAAGCATTCTGACTCACCCTCATGGTGCTGGAAGAGCATGAGCAGTCGTCTCTCCCTCCAGTGCGGGCTAAATCCCACCCCACCTTCGTCAGATACCGAAGGCTATAAGGAAGAATATACTCCCCCGACCCAGTACTCCTATGACAATGCAGGTCATTGAGAGTAACCTCCTCATAAGGAAGTCTAGATATTGGCAGGCTGGAAATCCTGTGAAAGCTCCATAAATCAATAGAGGTTTCACCCTCAGCTGTGCCAAAAGTGTTCCAGCGAGCATTGAACCGCTCTACAAATGCCTGGAGCAGCCCCGTATGGCAGGGATAATCATACAAGGCAGCAGACACAACATCTCGAATTCCTGAAAAATTCAGGAGTTCGCCATAATGGTGCAAAATGCCCATCAACCACTCTGTGGCCCCAGTGTGAAAAATATGAGAAGGTAGTACTGACCATTTGCCATACCAGCTCAATGTGGTGACGTCGGTAATTTTGTCAAGAAGATAGAATTTATCATATCCACCAGCAGCATACCGGGGATCACAAGGCATTAATAATAAGCGATTTTTCTGCACCAGAGCCTTATGATGATTGTTTAAATCCCAGGTCATATGGGTGATACTGCACGACCGCATATAATGATCAAGACCTCAGTTGAAAAAGCCCAGTTCAGCGGCAGAAGGAAGCCAATTCTGAGAAGCAAAGCCCAAAGGGAAGCTGGGAAAAGAAAGAGCGCAAGTCTCGAGGAGACTATCCCAAGATTCCAAGATAGCCACCTCCAAATAACGGCGCTCTACGGATATGCAAGGATCATCGGCAGCCATATCGAAGATTCTTCAACGAATCTGTAGGCAATAGTGTTGTGACCACGGTCCAACAAATGCAAATTATCTCTCGTTACACGATGTGGCCTGTAACGACCATCCTTATACTGGTACGATTATACCAATCCACATCAGTATAGAGAACGCCGTCACAGTGGGACATTGACCCAACACTAACAATAGGTTGATATGTACATGAATAGTAAAGAGTGCAACGTAAATAAAGTAACAATTTCACTCCATTCCATCATCATCATCAATATCCATAGTCTGCATAACATAAGATGGAAGAAAACACTAAAGTACACATTTATACAACTTTCAAATAAAATACATTATCTGTAGCACCCTTGATTTTTAAAAAAACCCAAGTAAAAATAAATTTTCTATTCTTTTTATAAATGGGGAAAATAGAAATAATTGAATAAAAAGGGGAAATAAATATAATTAGAATGATTTAAATCAAAGCCCATTAAGCTAAATTAGCAATGGGATGTACTAATGGTCCTAACATGGTTTATTGGGCCCAAAAGAGGAGAGCCCATCATGGGATGAGAGGTAATTAGGTTAAATTCGTACATAATTAATTAAATAAATGAAAAGGGGTTAAGATAAATACTAAATCACCCATATATATCCTAAAAAGGAGTCCTATACTTACCCTAACCCTCTACCCACGAAATCATATCTATTCCTAACCTTATTAGGTGGGCAAATGAGGGAAAGTGGGAAGATAAATAAGGAAATTCGGAGTTTGAAGGAAAGGAGGAGTCTTGGAAGGTTTAGGACTCTATTAGCCAACATAGCACCCTAATCTCGTCCCTACCCAAACCCAAACCCATGGCTGGAGCTCTGAGGGACGAAGGGGAGGAGTTCTGGACGTGAGGAGCTTGGAGAAGAAGGATTGAAGCAAGGGTTTTCATCTCGTTTTCGTCTCCAATCTAGGGTTCTTCTTGGTTTTGACAAAAGGTAGTCAATCTCTCAAGCCAAATTCGTGTAAAAATTACCCCAGAAGAGTTCATGATCCTGAGCAAAAGCCCTATGGTTTTGCTCTATTTCGATCTCTCATGAGGGAGAATTAATTCTTTGAATCCCTGTCAGATCCATGCACCCGACCCTTCATGTTTGCTTGTGAACCTCGTGTATGCTTGACTTCATGCCACGACAAAATTCTCATAAATACTACTTCATGTTAGCTTTCAAACACCCCTAGTTTGCCTAAATTTCATTATGTATCCATCTCTAATTAATTCGTTGAATCTTGACTGTGCTTGTTTAGGTCACTGAAATGTAACCTGATCACAGCATGTCTATACCTTGTCTATTTTCAAATTAATCTTGCATGTTGATAGATCTATATGTCTACTTACGTTTAAAACTGGTTTCATACTTTTTGGACCTCTATACGATTTATTATCAAATTTTGAATATCTATGTGTCAGGCAGACCCACCTGGAAAAAGGGCAAATCTCTCTTTCCTGGGCTCGGGCCACCTCCTAAGGTCGCGACGGCACGAATACGCCGTGATCTCAGAGGGGTCGCGACATCGGGGTCTGACGCGTTATGAACGTGGTGGATCGACTGGTCGCGACCTGCCTCCCAGTTCACTCCAGCGCCCGGTTCAGCAGAACGCGATCGGACACCGCGCCGCGACATGAATGCGACAAGAAACCCTATCCCGACTTGACCTTATCGCGACCCGACTCGATGTCGTGACTTGAACGTGACCTAACCCTACATCGCGACCTTAACAGAGCCGCCCAAACCCTGATTTGCTTGTATAACCTTACTGATTACTCCATTTAATCTCTGCTAAACCCAAATCATGCACTGTAATAACAGTAACGACCTGTTAATGAATGTTGAGTAATATTCACATGTTTTTAATCAAATAAAAAGATGTGTGCACGATCAAACTTGCTCTCGTGATTATCTTACACATCCACACACTATACATGGATGATTGCCACGAAACCTTGTTAAAATGCTCAATATTATATCTGGTAATTGAGTTAACTATTTACTTAATACCCTATTTGTTTTAATGGACTTGTCTTTGTTTTAATCGCGTGATTCGTACACCGTTACCGTTTCCCTCGGCCTTCGAGTACTCGAGGCACGACGGACCCATTTCTAGACACTTTCTCTTGACTTGGATTACCTCTCCATCGAGAATACTCTCGACTGGGCCAGGGACTCCTTCTCAAGACCTCCGTAAGTCTTCTTGGCTTTGGCGCACGTCCTTAGTTAACGAGCTGGTTGTACCCCAAAACTTGATACACATTAGGGATCAGTATGATCCATGGCCTTAGTGTGTCCTTTCCTTATCTTTCATCACAACGGACCATCTAGCATGTGTACATAACACGGCTAGTGGGCGGTGATGATTTCTACCAGACTGTCGGCCCGCGGTGGTGTGTGGTGCAACCGTACTATCGATGTTTAACGTGATTTTACGATAATACCCTATCTCATCTGCTCTCTATATCCTCTCATATGTTCATGTTCTCTCTACACTCTCATCTATCTCGCCTAGTACTCTCTTATCTCTTCTTGGTACTCTATTGGCCATTCATCTGATTGTCTAAGATAAAAGAAATGACTAATGCCAGCACAATAGGGTCCGATCAGGTCCTGGGAGGAGCACCCGAAAAGTGTCAGTGCCCATGGGAGTTAAAATGATCAAGGATGTGTTATGGCATGCATCCAGTGCCAGTTTACTATCTAGATTAATCTATGACAATCAAAGTACTATCTCTACAAGTGCAAGCGTGATCGTTACTAGTGCACCATTGTGCAATTTACATGTTATAACATTACATGGCCATTCTATTGTCGTTCTCGTTGTACTATTTTCCCTGTGCCAGCGGCTATTGTTCTCTTGTTATCATGACATGCTCTACATGACTTTACTCTTTAGTTAGCCTGCCAATAAAACATTAACTATTTAAAGCATGCTTGTGTTCATGAGATATTAAGTCCTACTGGGCATTATTCGCTCATCTTGCATATTTATTTAATGTGTTTCAGGTGAGTCGGATCATGACCACACTCACGAGGATGGGACTGATGAGGAGACTCAGGAGTGACCTTTCTGCAACCAGTGCTATCTAGTAG
Source organism: Colocasia esculenta (assembly GCA_014218235.1). Taxonomy (NCBI): domain Eukaryota; kingdom Viridiplantae; phylum Streptophyta; class Magnoliopsida; order Alismatales; family Araceae; genus Colocasia; species Colocasia esculenta. The sequence continues at coordinate 86,573,702 of CM024763.1, forward strand.
CAGTCTGTTAGTATAGTTATGAGTTAGTGAGTCAGTTAGTCATTATGTAATAGTTTGGTTTGAATAAAGTACTTTGGGCCTTAGTTTGGCTCTGATACGTTGATGTAATAATTAGTTGATGGATTATCAATGAAATTGGAGTTTATTTGGTATTATTCCATTGTGCAATGGTTTGCATTTATTTCTCACTCTGTACTATTTAATAACTGTAATTTCGCTCCGATATTCCACGTCGGGGCATTACAGTTTTGTGGTATTAGAGCCTAGGTTATTCTTAAGTATAGGATGATCTAGGTTTGACCTAACTTGACTTATAGTCTAAGTTCCATACCTATGTGAGATGGGTAGAACCGTGGGTAATAAGATAAAATGGACACACACACGCACAAACTTAGTGCAAACTCAACGACTTACATTTAAATTCTCTTTTGAAGGAACTTAAACAATGGCAGCGGAGCGTGCTCAACTCCGTGACATGCAACACACAATTCAGCAGCTCACTCAAGCCTTACTTCAGGCCACGGGAGCCAACAACAATAATAACAATAACTGAGGAGCTGGTGATTTACATAGAAATTTCCGCAACCTAAATTCGCCTCGATTTAGTGGTACCACTGACCCTGATGAGGTAGAGAACTGGCTCAAGGAGATTGAGCGTATCTTCCGCATCATGCAATGCGTGGATGGAGACAAAATGTTACTAGATACATTCCAGTTAGAAAGGGACGCCCGTGCGTGGTGGGAGTCCATTGAGGCGACTAGAGAGGATGCACAGTTCACTTGGGAGGAGTTCAAGGAGCACTTCAACTCCAAGTACTTCTCAGAGAGGGTCCAAGAGAGGAAAGCATCTGAGTTTTCCGCTTTGAAGCAAAGGAATCTGACTGTTGCTGAGTATGAGGCTCAGTTCTCTCGGTTGGCACGTTATGCCAATCACTTGGTTAGCACTGACAGAATGAAGGCAAAGAGGTTTCTTAATGGGCTCAGGCCTACATACATCACCCAATTGGCACCTATGTACATTCAGACTTATCCAGAGATGGTCAAGAAAGCACAACTACTCGAGGATGCAACCGATCTCACTGATCGCATCAAGGGTAGAATAGTAAAGAAGGAACTAACTTCTGGAGCACCAAGCAAGCCTGCCTACGGAAAGAAAAGGTCGTTAAGTATTACTGACGGGTCAAGCCAGGAGAGAAAGCCCAAAGTCCCTACTCCTACTACCCCAAACAACAAGCCCAGATGCAAACACTGTGACAAGCTGGGCCATACTGCAGAAGAGTGCTGGAGGAAGGCAGGTGCATGCCTTCGCTGTGGCAGTCGTGATCACCGCATTCAGGAATGCCCCCTATTGAAAGAAAATGAGAAGCGTCCTGTGGGACAAAAGAAGCCAGGCAGACTTCAAGCTATGCAAGAGGTGGAAAACACCAAGGAAGGTGGAGTTGTCGAAGGTACCCTACCGGTCTTTTCTCAATCAGCATTTGTTTTGTTTGATACTGGTGCAACACATTCATTCATATCACAAGCATTTGCTGATACCTTAAATGAGAAACCTACATCTATGACATTTGAATTACCTGTCACAACACCACTAGGAGAAAGGGCTCAATTGAATAAATATTATCCATTGGTTGATGTTAAGATTGGTGAACACAATCTAAGAGCTGACTTGATCTGTATGCCCATGGAGGGCTATGATGTCATTCTAGGAGCCGATTGGCTATCCATATATGGGGCTATCGTGGATTGTAGAAGAGGAAAATTTTCTTTTAGTGAATTCCCTAAGCTGACCTTCACAGGACGTAGGCACAAGAGACACTTGTCCCTCGTCTCTGTTATAAAGGCACAAAACATGATAAGGAAAGGGAGTATGGCATTTCTTGCCGCCATCGTAGTTGAAAAGAAAGCAGTTAAGATATCAGACATCCACATAGTGCAAGAATACCTTGATGTGTTTTCTGATGAGCTACCAGGCATTCCACCTGAGAGGGATGTGAATTTCTCAATTTATCTCGTACCTGGAGCTGCACCGGTTTCACGACAACCCTACAGGATGTCCCCCGCTGAATTGAAAGAGTTGAAGGAGCAATTGATGGAACTTTTAGAAAAGGGATTTATCAGGCCAAGTACTTCTCCTTGAGGAGCACCAGTGTTGTTCGTCAAGAAGAAGGACGGATCTATGAGGTTATGCATCGATTACAGGCGGTTGAATAATCTCACTATCAAGAACAAGTACCCTCTGCCTCGTGTCGATGAGTTATTTGATCAGATATCAGGAGCAAAGTATTTTTCTATGATTGACCTTAGATCGGGATATCATCAAATGAGGATTAAAGATGCAGATATTTACAAGACGGCTTTCCGGAGCAGGTATGGTCATTACAAATTTGTGGTCATGCCTTTTGGACTAACCAATGCTCCTGCAGCTTTTATGCAACTAATGAACAACATCTATCGGCCCTACCTCGACAAATTCATCATGGTATTCATTGATGATATTCTCATATACTCCAAGACCAAGGAAGAGCATGAGGAGCATCTGAGGATCACTCTGCAAATCTTGCGGGACAATCAACTCTACGCCAAATTGAGCAAGTGTGAATTCTAGCTCGAGGAGGTGTCATTCCTGGGCCATGTCATATCCAAGGATGGTATCGCTGTCGATCCTTCCAAGGTAAAGGCTGTACTGAACTGGGAAAGGCCGACCAATGTCACTGAGATAAGAAGCTTTCTTGGACTGGCTGGATATTACAGACGGTTCATCAAAGACTTCTCCAAGATAGCTGTACCTCTTACGCGTCTTACGCGGAAAGAGAACCCATATGTCTGGAGCAAGGAGTGCGAGAAGAGTTTCCAGACCCTGAAGTAATTGTTGACATCTGCACCTATCCTCGCCTTACCAGTCGAGGGCGCAGGATTCTCAGTCTACACCGATGCATCTGGAATCGGTCTAGGCTGCGTATTAATGCAGAATGAGAAGGTAATAGCATACTCCTCAAGGCAGTTAAAGCCACATGAAGTCAATTATCCTGTCCATGACTTAGAGCTAGCTGCTGTGGTATTTGCACTCAAAATCTGGAGGCATTACCTGTACGGGGAGCAATTCATTGTCTACTCCGACCACAAGAGTTTGAAGTACTTATTTTCTCAGAAGGAGCTCAATATGCGACAACGTAGATGGCTGGAGTACCTAAAGGATTTTGATTTCAACATCCAATATCACCCAGGCAAAGGTAATGCAGTAGCCAATGCACTTAGCAGAAAGCCAGTAGCTTCACTATCCTGCTTAGTCACTTGAACAGTTCGCCAGTCTAGATCTGAATATTGAGAAGAGAAGTGATAAGATGTTAGTGGCTAATCTTAAAGCTCAACCCGACATATTTGTCAAGATTAAAGAGCAACAGAAAAATGATCCATTTTTAGTCAAGATCAGAGAGACCATAGCTGACAAGCCAGACTTCTCTATCGCTGAAGATGGAAGAATATTATTCCAAGCCAGGACATGTGTGCCTGACAATGAAGAGCTGAAAAGAAAACTGATGGATGAAGCCCACAAGACTAAGTACACAATACATTCAGGGGCAACCAAGATGTACCAAGACATGAAAAGGTCATTTTGGTGGCCAAACATGAAGCGTGAGGTGGTTGAGCATGCCACGCACTGCCTCACTTGTCAACAGGTGAAAGCCGAGCACCGTCGTCCTGTGGGTGTACTTAGACCCCTGGACATACCTGAATGGAAGTGGGAAAACATCGGCATGGATTTCATCATGGTTTACCTCGAACTCGTGGTGGACTTGATGCTATTTGGGTTATTGTGGACCGTTTAACCAAGTCCGCACACTTCCTTGCCATTAAGAGCACCTGGAGGGTGGATGTGTTAGCAGCTTTGTATGTAAAGGAAATTGTGAGATTACATGGAGTCCCCGTGTCCATTGTCTCATATCGTGACCCCAGATTCACATCTAGATTCTGGAAGGGATTTGAGACAGTGTTGGGCACGAAACTCAACTTCAGCACTGCTTTCCACCCTTAGACGGATGGACAGACGGAAAGGACAAATCAAATAGTGGAAGACATGCTTCACGCCTGCACTATAGATTTTGAAGGTTATTGGAATGAGCAACTGTCCCTAATTGAATTCGCCTACAACAACAGCTATCAGGCGAGCATTAAAATGGCACCATTCGAAGCACTGTACGGAAGAAGCTGCAGATCACCTGTGTGCTGGAGCGAGGTAGGAGAACAGCAATGGCTGGGACCAGACATAGTGCAGAGCACTAGCAGGGACATACAGATTATCAGAGACAGAATAAAAGTAGCTCAGTCCAGGTAGAAGAGCGATGTAGATAAGAGAAGGAGAAACTTAGAATTTCAAGCCGGAGATCATGTGATGCTGAAAGTATCCCCGACCGGAGGATTTCAAAGGTTTGGGCTGAAAGGCAAATTGAGACCAAGATTCATAGGTCCATTCGAAGTATTGGATAGAGTTGGCGAGGTGGCGTGCCAACTAGCACTACCTCCCCAGTTCGCAACAGTGCACAATGTGTTCCATGTGTCTATGCTGAGGAACTACGTGTATGATCCGTCACACGCAATCAGCTATGATGACATTACTCTGAACAAGGACATGACCTATGAAGAAAGGCAAGTGAAGATCTTGGACAAGAAGATGCAACAGCTTCGGAATCGATCTATACCCGTGGTTAAAATACTCTGGAGAAATCACGAAGTTGAAGAAGCCACATGGGAGCCCGAAGCGACCATGAGACGGAACTATCCAGAATTATTCGGTAAGTCATTCTTCCTCTTACGATTCTATGAATTTGGGGACCAAATTCTTTTTAAGAGGGGGAGGATGTAGCACCCTTGATTAAAAAAAAAAAACTAAATAAAAATAAATTTCTATTCTTTTTATAAATGGGGAAAATAGAAATAATTGAATAAAAGGAGAAATAAATATAATTAGAATGATTTAAATCAAAGCCCATTAAGCTAAATTAGCAATGGGATGTACTAATGGTCCTAACATGGTTTATTGGGCCCAAAAGAGGAGAGCCCATCATGGGATGAGAGGTAATTAGGTTAAATTTGTACCTAATTAATTAAATAAATGAAAAGGGGTTAAGATAAATACTAAATCACCCATATATATCCTAAAAAGGAGTCCTATACTTATCCTAACCCTCTACCCACGAAATCAGATCTATTCCCAGCCTTATTAGGTGGATAAATGAGGGAAAGTGGGAAGATAAATAAGGAAATTCGGAGTTCGAAGGAAAGGAGTAGTCTTGGAAGGTTTAGGACTCTATTACCCAAACCCAAACCGTGGCTGGAGCTCTGAGGGACGAAGGGGAGGAGTTCTGGACGTGAGGAGCTTGGAGAAGAAGGATTGAAGCAAGGGTTTTCATCTCGTTTTCGTCTCCAATCTAGGGTTCTTCTTGGTTTCGAAAAAATGTATGCAATCTCTCAAGCCAAATTTGTGTAAAAATTACCCTAGGAAGAGTTCATGATTCCGAGCAAAAGCCCTTTAGTTTCGCTCTATTTCGATCACTCATGAGGGAGAATTAATTCTTTGAATCCCTATCAGATCCATGCACCCAACCCTTCATGTTTGCTTGTGAACCTCGTGTATGCTTGACTTCAGACCATGACAAAATTCTCATAAATACTACTTCATGTTAGCTTTCAAACGCCCCTAGTTTTCCTAAATTTCATAATGTATCCATCTCTAATTAATTCGTTGAATCTTGACTGCACTTGTTTAGGTCACTGAAATGTAACCTGTTCACAGCATGTCTATACCTTGTCTATTTTCAAATTAATCACGCATGTTGATAGATCTATATGTCTACTTTCGTTTAAAACTAGTTTCATGCTTTTTGGACCTCTATACAATTTATTATCGAATTTCGAATAGGTATGTGTCAGGCAGACCCACCTGGAAAAAGGGCAAATCCCTCTTTGTTGGGCTCGGGCCACCTCCTGAGGTCGCAACGGCACGATACGCCGCAATCTCAGAGGGGTTGCGACACGGGGTTCGATGCGTTATGAACACGGCGGATCGACTGGTCGCGACCTGCCTCCCGGTTCACTCCAGCGCCCGGTTCAGCAGAACGCGACCAGACACCGCACCGCGACATGAATGCGACAAGAAACCCTGTCGCGACTTGACTTTATCGTGACCCGACTCGATGTCGCGACTTGAACGCAACCTAACCCTACCTCACGACCTTAAGATAGTGGCCCAAACCCTGATTTGCTTGTATAACCTTGCTGATTACTCCATTTAATCCCTGCTAAACCCAAATCATGCACTGTAAGAACAGTAACGACCTGTTAATGAATGTTAAGTAACATTCACATGTTTTTAATCAAATAAAAAGATGTGTGCACGATCAAACTTGCTCTCGTGATTATCTTACACATGCACACACTATACATGAATGACTGCCACGAAACCTTGTTAAAATGCTTAATAATATATCTGGTAATTGAGTTAACTATTTACTTAATACCCTATTTGTTTTAATGGACTTGTCTTCATTTTAATCGCGTGATTCGTACACCGTTACCGTTTCCCTCGGCCTTCGAGCACTCGAGGCACGACGGACCCGTTTCTAGACACTTTCTCTTGACTTGGATTACCTCTCCATCGGGAATACTCTTGACTGGGCCAGGGACTCCTTGTCAAGACCTTCGTAAGTCTTCTTGGCTTTGACGCACGTCCTTAGTCAACGAGCTGGTTGTACCCCAAAACCTGATACACATTAGGGATCAGTATGATCCATGGCCTTAGTGTGTCCTTTCCTTATCTTTCATCACACCGGACCATCTAGCATGTGTACATAACACGGCTAGTGGGCGGTAATGATTTCTACCAGACTGCCGGCCCGCGGTGGTGTGTCGTGCAACCGTACTATCGATGTTTAACGTGATTTTACGATAATACCCTATCTCATCTGCTCTCTATATCCTCTCATCTGTTTACGTTCTCTCTACACTCTCATCTATCTCGTCTAGTACTCTCTTATCTCTTCTTGGTACTCTATTGGTCATTCATGTGATTGTCTAAGATAAAAGAAATGACTAATGCCAGCGCAATAGGGCCCGATCAGGTCCTGGGAGGAGCGCTCGAAAAGTGCCAGTGCCCATGGGAGTTAAAATGATCAAGGATGTGTTACAACATGCATCCAGCGCCAGTTTACTATCTAGATTAATCTATGACAATCAAAGTACTATCTCTACAAGTGCAAGTGTGATCGTTACTAGTGCACCGTTGTGCAATTTACATGTTATAACATTACATGGCCATTCTATTGTCCTTCTCGTACTATTTTCCCTGTGCCAGCGGCTATTGTTCTCTTGTTATCATGACATGCTCTACATGACTTTACTCTTTAGTTAGCCTGCCAATAAAACATTAACTATTTAAAGCATGCTTGTATTCATGAGATATTAAGTCCTACTGGGTATTATTCGCTCATCCTGCATATTTATTTAATGTGTTTCAGGTGAGTCAGATCATGACCACACTCACGAGGATGGGACTGATGAGGAGACTCAGAGTGACCTTTCTGCAACCAGTGCTATCTAGTAGCAGTCTGTTAGTATAGTTATGAGTTAGTGGGTCAGTTCGTCATTATGTAATAGTTTGGTTTGAATAAAGTACTCTGGGCCCTAGTTTGGCTCTAATACGTTGATGTAATAATTAGTTGATGGATTATCAATGAAATTGGAGTTTATTTGGTATTATTCCATTGTGCAATGGTTTGCATTTATTTCTCGCTCTGTACTATTTAATAACTGTAATTCTGCTCCGATATTCCACGTCGGGGCGTTACATTATCCATCCTTAATTACACAATTCCGAATTACATTCTATGAAATGAAAGATATAACGTAGAGATCTCCACAAAATAGCTACTCCTCACACTCGGAGTCGCTCCTAACTATATCCTCCTCGGATGTGGAGACACCTGTCACACCTGTATGTCGAAGCAAATATGAGTCTAATAGACCCAGCAAGCAATCCATGAACACAACCATACACATATCATCTACACTTGCTAGAGTTCTAAACAATTAAGCACCTAAGGATAATCATGGTACATGCTTTTCATAACTTAAACAACTAAATATAAAAACTATAACATGCTTTCTACATCTTTTATTCAACATGCTTCAAGATTTAAATCTCATTCAAACCCTTCTGTAACTATACATACTTTAAGCATGGAATTGAACATAAAGTAAATAACACACCTAGCATGGATTCTAATCATTTTCATTTAATACTAATATACATACATTTTGCTTGCTGTTTTGTCATGAGTTAAACACATTCATATGGGTTTACACTTATTCACATGCTAACACATTTATTTAACAATTTCACATTGCACATCTTTCACATTTCACATTTTACATGATCATAAACACATATTCACATTTTACACTTATTTTCCGTGACACATAGTCCAAACCACCACTAGAAGGACACACATATTCACATTCACATACCTATCACCTAGGCAACATAGTGATAGATCTTGGTTAACTGCGCAGAACCGGGAGAAGCACTCTCCACCCTAACCAGTGGTACTTGTCCACCTCCAGGATTTCATCCTAATGCCCTTAGGATATCACTCACATTGAACCTTCCCGTAGGGACTTTACTACGGTACAGTTCCACAGCCCTCTATGGTAGCAGGGTCACTAACGGCACAGTTTTACACATTATCACATTGTCATACTGTTCACACAATTCTCATGCACTATGTAACATATTTACATGCATTAATTTACAATCCCACATGTTCAGGTTACCTAACATGATGCTACTGTTCACAGTGGCAATTTGATCATAACATAATCCTAAACATGATGCTAATCTCTGAATTTCACATAATCAAAATTGACATGACTAATATGGTCAATTACACTTATTAAACTGATCACAGTACCTACTGATGTCAATATAGCATGAAATTTTTATCACAGTCTTATTCACAGATTATTTATCACATCATCAAAATTTCATATTTTTTAGAACAGTATACAATTTATAATAATTAAAACAAGCTTCCTACAGATTTATCTAGAAATCCAATTAAACATGGTTTACAGTACCACAGTCGTACTTAGCAGTTCCAAAATCTGAATATAGCAGTCATATGTTCATACAAAATTTTTGATACTCTAACATGCAATGAATCATTTTAATTAGAATTAAAACAGGCAAATCATGCTCACTATTCCATTTCCAGAAATTCTAATAAATAGAACTGTATACAGAAATTCGTCCTAGCCTCATGATATGACCTACTATATGGACATGATCTAAAATAATTCTCACAGCATGTACACACATTCAGAAGTTCATAAAATACACCACAAAGATCAAACATGCATTCTGTAAACACCTGAAGAACTTGGCGGCACAAGGGTTGCCGCCGACAGGGGTTAATGGCACAATAGGTTGCCGCCAACTCTGGATCTTAATGGCAGTAAGTTGGCTGTTAAGTTCCTGTCTGTAGAAGTGCAGACTGATCCAACAAAACACAGTGAATGGGGGTTCCAGAACACAAGATTAATTCCCAAAAATTCTTGAGACCTACTAGACATGGGTATGGACGATGTCCAAGGGTTACTTGCCTCTTAAAAAATTGATAAATGAAATTATTTGCCGGAGAAGCTCTCCTCGGCCAAGCCAAGAAGCGCCCCAAATCTTCTCCCAAACTGGTTCTGTGTTGATGTAGACTGCTCACCAAGGTCGGGGAATCCTTCCTCTATGTTCAAAGCTCCTTCCAATCGAAGAGGATCGCCGGAAAACACACCACAACACAAGATCAAGCTACCCAAAGTTCGGGTTTCGCACAGAGTTTTTAGGGTTTTCTAAAAGAGCCAAAGGAACCTATTTCGCCCAAAACGGGTGTTTTTATAGAGCCAGGGGGTTTGGGGTATGTGTAGACAGTATTTCCTACCGTTGGGAGACGGTTTCCAAAATAAGAACTGAAGAAATCACGGCCGTTTCCAGATCTAAAACGCACGGATTTTGGGGAAATAGATGTCCACATTGCTGGCCGTCTACTGGGAGTTGGTGTCCATCGATCTGGACGTCGACTCTCCCCTAAACGTCCATGCATGTTGACGTTAACATGCACTTTGGCCAGAACACAAAAATACCCAATACTTACATTCACTATATACATATACATGCATTACATAATGTACAACTTAAATAATATATATATATATATATATATATATATATATATATATATATATATATATATATATATATATATATATATATATATACTATGTAAATACAACAATATGTGCATAGTAAACTCATATAACATCATAATAATACAATATGTACAGAATAATTACATATACATGTATGCACAAGGCTATAAACACAAGACAACTATACATCACATGACTAAAATCTAACTAAAAAGGGCCAAAATTTGAGGGCCTTACATGGTCCTAGGGCAGGCATTAAGAAAGTTGACAAAATAACCTCGTCACGAGTTCTTTGAGCGTAGTCGTCATGACTCAAAAATTCCTTTCCACGAGACATGGTGAATGCTTAAAAGGGAAAAGATACAAGGATGAAGAGAAAGAGAAGTCAGAGGGCAGCAAAACTCAGCCAAATGACGAATCAAAATAACAGGCCGTTAGTTGAAAGGTTTTTCAGAGTAAAATATGAGGGCTATTCTCAAAAGATCTACACGGGCCACACGCCGTCATTTAAAAATTCCAGCATGTATCCCGTGGGGGACATTTGTTGAACCCTGAAAAGTTTGCAATGGATATCCACAAAGGGGTGCAAGAAGCCATTTATATTGATCCAATGGTTACTTAGGTAATGTCATGGTTACTTAGGTAATATTGGATCCAAGTCCCTTTCAAATTAAAGGAGGGGACTTATTGATGAAGTCAACACTAAACCCCTTCAATGAAGTACAAGTTTGGGAAGAACAACGCTTCGAAGATGATGAGTTACAAAAGAACTTCGGCAGCACAAGGTCAACAAGACCAAGTTCGAAGGAAATTACAGCTTCGAAATACGCCTGTAAGAGGAAGCACTAAGAACTTGCAAAGTCTGAATTAAAACAACACTTCGTCAGAAGGACCTCCAAAGAAATACGAAGTTCTTCACGGCATCAACACCCCTCGTAGAAACACGAGGGTGCATATTTATAGAAGTCAGGGGGAGAAACCCCCGTGTAAATCCCCAACCAGAGGGATTTCCCATCAGTTAAAGGGGGAAGCCCTTAACCAAGGGGACTCGCCCTCTGGTTAAGCCCCCCTAACCGGGGGGGAAGTCCCCTCCGTTAAGGAGTTCTTCCTTAACCAGGGGGACAGTCCCCCCGGTTAAGGAAGAAGCTCCTAACTGGGGGGCAATCCCCCCAGTTAAGGCTCAACTGGGGGGACCTCCCCCGGTTGCCTCTCTCTCCACTAACCGGGGGGATGGTCCCCCCGGTTATGTCTCTCTCCTCATGTAAAGGGGAAAAACCCCTATAAATACCCCGTGTAGACCAATGGCATGGGGGTCGGATTTTGAGAAGAAAAAAATAGCTTGTTGGGGAAGACTCTGCTCATGCTCGGTGTGAAGGTACTCGCCCTTGGCTAGTCGAAAGGTCGTCCCCCTCCGACCACAAAATCTCTGTAAACCCCCTCCATGTCGAGTTAGTCTCCATGGGGGGATTTTAAAATTCAAATACATATTCATATCTCCACATTGAGTTAGTCTCTGTAGAGATAAAATTAAAACGATCATGTTCGTATGCTCCATCGTTTAAATATTTTCCATGTCGAGTTAGTTTCCATTGATACAAAATATTTAAACATGTTCGTGTGCTTTGATGTTTAAATATCTTCCATGTCGAGTTAGTCTCCATGGGTATAAGATATTTAAATATCACGATGTTCTTGTGTTCAAATGTTTCCATGTCAAGTTAGTCTATATGGATATAAACATTTAAGTATTTCCCACACGTTGAGCAAGACTTTGCGAGGGTAAATCGTTTGTGCTCATATGTGTGTGCCTTTTAAAAGGAGACTCTGCCCAAGTAGGGACTCTGCCCAAAAGCATACTCACATGTTCATAAAATATATGTTCATATGTGCGTATTTTCTTAAGGAGACTCTGTCCATACGGAGACTCTGCCCAAAATACGACCATATGTTCATCACATGTTCGTGTGTGTATTTGAGCAAGAACTCTGCCCATGCAAAAGTTCTGCCCAAAACATCACTCGTTCAAATAATAAAATTCTTGGGTTCATACCCATGTATTCAAATGCATGTTAAACTCATTAATGGAGTTCATGCTCTTTTCAAAAGGTCTATTTTCGTCCGTTAAAACTAAAATATAGTACTATTGTTTTCTAGAAAAATGTAAACCTCGACTTTACTATCAAGGGTGTTCGGGTTAAAATTGATGTAAATCAACATCAAAAGCTTTTAATCCAATATAAATTAACATTGATTTCAGTCGATGGAGAAGGGGTCCAGTACACGTAACCCTAATCGCCTGATAAAATAAAATACGCGGAACAAATAAGTTCAAAACAAAATTGGTGCACTTGTCCATTCTTTGGACATAAAATTCTTCTCCGCATTGCACGGATTTTAAATTCTATCTATTTGATAGGATGGCACGCCCCGCTAAAAAAAAATCAATCCAAAATCAAATGAAATATCTCCACCTATACTTCTTCCGCGTCCAACAGCTACAAGTAACCTTTCGCACACCTACCTTTTTCCCTTTTTGGGTTGTTTGTATATATATATATATATATATATATATATATATGTTCTTATTAGAAGAAAGGGAGAATTCTTCTTAGATTTATATTTGTATGTACATCATCATGAGAGCTTAATTTCATTATTTGAGGTTAGTTACATAAATTCTTTTTCGTTAAAAATTTATATCAAATGCTATATATACTGGCATCCACTAATTGTACGTATATCATTCTTATGGATACAAATACTTTCAAAGACAATGTCATAAGCTGCCATGGCAGATATTAAAAAGATACTTGGAATATTCCTTTCACTTTTACATAAACCCTCTATAGAAAATGATGACGAAGAAATATTCCAAACACATTCTTGAGTTCTTGAGGGTACTTTTGATAATAAAAGGAGTATACATATAAATACAAATCTAAGCAATATTTTCATATAATTAATCTTCTATATATATATCCAAAAAAAAAAATTAAAAAGGAAAAACTAACATATTACAATATCTTTAGAAATTTCTTTTAAATCAACTTCTCTTGAGATTTGAATTTGCGATCTTATCTTGTTATACATGAAGAGCTAATCACTAAACTACTTTATGATATGCCCCTTCACACAATTACCTCATCTCGTAAATTATCGTAAATACCTCTAGTGCCATAATTACTCTCCTTACAACATCATTTTTTTAAGAAATAAATAGGGATACATTGGCAAAAGTGAAAGGGGGTGCATCTAGTAATAAGAAACTTTCTTCGTGTTTTATAATCGTTGTATCATGTGAAATATAAATAATATATTAGCACAAATATATGTAGGGAAGGATGCAAGAATTTTGTCCATTAGGGTCATTCGAATTATTTTTTAATACTCAAACAATTTATATATTATATATAATATAAATAAATAATTTTAAATTTTATTTAAAATAAAAAAACATTTCAATAAAAATGAGACAATTCATCATAATCAGTTCTTCACTTACAATTGTACTCGACGAGCTTTCATATTATAAAACACTTCAATAACAAACTCATTGCTTACATTTTCAAACAAATCTTTCTCAATAAATATCATTAAACAATCATTCATTCCAATCGCTACACCAATTTTCTTGAGCAGGTGATACCCATTGGGGTTCTCACTATGGAAGACCAATTTTCTTGCAAGATTACCAATTCCTTCTAAATCATAAATCTCTCATCTGAGGTGACATCAAAGATATAATTTTCAAGTTGATTATGAAGTGCCACAAGATCAACAAAGTTAGGAAACTCATTTAGATAAAATTCAGCTAGCTTAACCAACTTTTCCTTGTCAAAAGTTGAAAATATATCACAGGGATTTAAGCTAGCCACATAAAGAAGCAATTTAGTGTTTGTTTCGTTGAAACAACTATTCAGTTCTTGCAATTGCATATCTAATATGTGATAGGACAAGTCAATATAATAATGATGGAAGTTTGTGATACAAGAAGCCCTGCATTGAGATCTTCCAAGAAAGAGAAAAGTTTATTGCATACTTTCCCATTGGTCAATGCATAAGGGCATAATGTACCTATCCAATGAGAAACAAGAAATGTAAGTGCAAGTGCAAATCTCAAGTGCACTAAGTTTTTCTCTTCGTGAAAAACATATTGATGGTCCATATTAGGAATAAGAATATCTTCTTTGTCACAAAATGAGCATACCTTTTTAAAAAGATCATTCCAACCTTCATCTCTCATATCTTGCAACCGTTGTTTAGAAAGCTTCACAAGTGACATGGCATTAACTATGTCTTGATCTTTTTTTTGCAAGACTATTGACAACTCATTTGTCATGACCAATATTTTGTCATCAAATGTAGAAGAAATACAAAATCAAGAGTTCTCAATGCAAATAATAAGCCACGTGCTTCACCTTTTTGTTCCAGAGTTCCTTCCTAATAAATAACATCAAGTACCTCCACCACAGAAGAGAGCAAAATAGTCAAATTTACGAGACTTCCATAGTGTGAATCTCAATGGGTATCACCTGCTCTTTTCAAACTTATTTCTTGATTCAAACCTCTACCACTCTGAAGATCACCATTGCTTAAGGCTTCTACAATTCTAGTAGCTTGTTTTTCTTGAAGAGTGTCTCGTCATTTGCAAGATGAACCAATCATATTCATAATTTGAGAAACAATAGAGAAAAACCAAGACACATCACCATGATTCTTAAAAACAACTACAAGAGTCAATTGGAGTTTATAAGCAAAATAATGAATATAATATGTTGAGCTATTATCTCTCATAATAAATGCTTTAAGATCATTGAACTCACCATGCATAATACTAGCACCATCATAGTCATGTCCTCTTATTCTGGATAAACTAAGTCCATATCTCACAAGAACATGTTCAATTACGATCTTAAGTGATATAGCAGTTGTATCAGTAACATGAACAATGCTAAAAAAATCTCTCAACAACAAAACCCCTCTGATCAACATATCGCAAAACCATAGCCATTTGTTCTTTGCCAGATATATCACAAGCCTCATCAACAAGTATGGTAAAAAAACCATCTCCAACTTCTCTAATAATTGAATTTGTTGTTTCGATTGCACATGCACTTATAATATCTTTTTGTATATGAGGAGTAATCATTTGGACATTTTGAGGAGCATTGTACAAGAAATCTTAACAGCTCAAGAAAAATCATTTATTAAATAAATTATCAGATCATCACGTCCGCGAAATGCTAATCCTTGATACAAAAGAAATCTTATACAATCTATTGAAGCTTATAGGTGGACTCGATAATCATTCTTAACCTGATCTGATTGCTTTAAAAAAGCCACTTGAATACTCTATTTTTGTTTCATCAAGTCCTCACATTTTTTTATATCTATATTGTGTGAGCTATTAGGACCAACAATATGAACATCTAATCTGTATTTTTTATTCCAAGTAGAAAAGCCCTCAGAAACAAATGAATAACCACCTGACTGTTTTCCATAATCAGGCTTGAATAAATAACAAGGCAAGCCAAATGCAGCATCTTTTGCAATGCTATATTCTAACCAATTTACATATTCATCAAACCAAGAAGTAACGAAACTACGCATTTTTCCACCATAAGCTTCAATGGAAAATTATGATTCCAAGGTGGCAAGGACCTTTTAATAGATATGCTCTTCTCACATCATCTTGCAATTTTGGATGATACTCTGATATCTTCTTTCTTAATCCTAGATCTGATTCTAAAGTAGTCAAATCAAGTTCATCAACAGAGGAAGATTCTTCTTGACTTGGGAGTGGAGTTCTACAACTACTTGAACTTCCTGCATTGCTTTGTCCTTGACTTAGTTTAACCAGATACCGTTTCATCCTAGCAAAAAAATTATTTCAAAAACTTAAAGACTACTAGCTAACAAGCTACAAAAAAAAAACATTCACAATTTTACATCAATTATTATGAACCCACTGGATCATATTCACATATAGTAAGTTACAAAAAACATAACGTAATACACATCATATAAGTGAGCCACCACCCAAGCTCGCTGGAAGCCACCACCCAGACTCACTGGATCACATACATGCTTGTGCCTATTCAAGAGCTTTGGATGAACACGTCAAATTGATGACTGGTGGCGCCATGAGAAGCTGATTATCTGAAAAAGTAGAAGAAGAAAATGAGGAGTAGATGGAGAAGGGAACGAAGGGGAAGAGGCATTTTCTGCCATTTTCTGGAGCAAATGAGTAGCAGAAGAAGGACAAATCGACATTTTCTACCATAAAAAGAATCACAGACATGCAGAAGGAATAGAACACAAAACAATAGAAAATTCAAAGGGGAGAAAGGCAAACCAAAACAAACCCAAGACTACTTGTGAGGTCCCCATGAGGAAGGACTGAGGAGCCAAGAGGGGCGACGTGACAGCACCAAAATGTAGCTATGAGCTAACGAGGTCCGCAAGGACCCCTTCCACTTCTGGGAGTGAAGGGAGGAGGGTGCCAAGCTGGCGAAGGGGCGAAGGCTGAATCGCCAAAGGGCGGTGAGCTGGCAAAGGGGCAAAGGATGGATAGTCGGCGAAGGGGCGAAGGGGCAAAGGGCGGTGTCGTGGTGAAGGGGTGTAACACCCTGACACAGAATATCAGAGTCGGCTATAGTTAAACATATAGTATAGAGCGTAAGTTAGACATCAAACCATTGAACAATTTGGAATAATCCCAAATGAACCAACTTTATCGATAATTTTACTATTCGCTATTACATCCACCAATTCAGAGCCAAAACTATGGGCTCAAAGTACTTTATTCAAATAAAAACAACTAACTAGCTAATACTAATGTAATTGGATGACAGCATATCGGGTCACTCTCATATCTGCTCGTCCCCATCCTCAAGCATGTGGTATTCACCATCAAACTCACTTGAAACACATATAACAAATAGCGCAGGATGAGCGGTAATGCCCAGTATGACTTAATATCTCAAAAACAGACATGATTTAAGTGATTAATGTCTTGTATAGTAGGATAACTAGAGAGAACAGTTGAGAGAAATAGCACATGATAGCAAAAGAACAATAATACTTTTCAAAAAGAATATAGCAGAACTAGCATGTTAAAGGAATGGCCATATCATGAGATAGCACGTCACGATAGCATGATAGCCCACTAGTCAAGATAGTACTTTGATTGTCTTTAGATAATCGAGATAACTAGCACTTGAGTGTAATACAGAACACTTTGGTCAATAAACTCCTAAGGGCACTAGCACTTTCGGGCACAACTCCCAGAAACAGACCGGGCCCTTTATAATGTTGTCTGGCATTGATCATATTTTTATCTTTGGATAATTGGTCAAATGGCCAATAGAGTACCAAGTAATAGATGAGATAGTAGAAGAAATAGACGAGGGTATAGAGAACTTGAATAGACAGAGAAATGAGGTAGTAGATGAGAATGAGGGTCATGTTCGTAAAGCAATGATAAAACGATGATAGTAATGGTTGCTCAACACACATATTTAGAGATAGTAGTCTGGTGGAATTCACTAACTGCCCACTGGCCGTGCTACTAACACAGTCCAGAGGTCCAGCATGATCTCAAGGTAAGGGAGAAATCTAAGGTCGTTGGATCATGTTGATCCCTATGGGTAAATAGGTGATGATGGTACAACCTGCTCATCAGCAATGGACGTCCACCAAAGCCAAGGAGTCTTACGGAGGTCTTGACAAGGATTACCTAGTCCAAGCAGAAGTATTCCCAACAGAAAGTCCATCCAAGTTAAGAAAAATATGTATAGAAACGTTTGCCTGTCTTGCCTTAAGTGCTCGAAGGTAGAGAAGATTCGATAACGGTATTGTAGACACCCATTTCTAACCCATAAACTGAGTCCAATTTCTTGTCACATCATTGACGCCCCACGTTGGCTCATCATCGCTAAGCTGGCTTTATCTGATCATGGTACCTCTCTATTAGTTCATCACTCTAGTGGGCTCTTCCTGGTCTAATCAATCAGTCTTCATGATCATCCTGTAGCTCTCTGAGTTGGGAACCCAACGCCGCAAACCGTGTGCCAATCCGATACTCATGCAAGGAGAAAGGACACTTTGAATAAGTCACATGTTGAAAGATCTTGAAGGCGACGAAATCATTGTAACATTCATATTCATGAGGCGACACCCTACCTGTCATGTTCATGCCTTCATTGATTGCCTTTTAGGAAATAATCGATCATTTCAAGAAGGAAAGAGCCTGATACATCGCGTTCTCATTTGGCCTTTTAATTCCCTAAAAAATTGCCAAAAAATCCTTCAAGACTTCCTAAGGAAGGAGACGTATTGAGGCGTCGCTATCTGGTGGCGACACAAATCCTGTCGCATTTTGGTTTCCTAACCATGCACATGCAACGTGGCTTTCCTATTCCCACTCCGACCCTTGTTATTCATGAATAATTCGTCTTTTGATAGGTCTAGAGGCTCTTAAATCTTGCCAAACTTGGAGGAAACCTTCCTCAGAACCTCCTGGCCACGTTCTAACTCTTCTTGCACCACCATAATTACCTAAACTCAGATTCCAGCTCATTATTCCATTCCCATCCAGTTCAGGAATAATGGCCTATAAAAGTGTCCATAGGGCATGGTTTTGAGGACTCTTGGCGTCTCCTGCTTCCTCTCCCAGAGAGCTATGAACCTCCAAAAGACACTTCAGCCTCCAAAATACCAGGAAGTGCCCACCAGGGCATTTACTTCCCCTCTATTCTTCCTCTCTCATGCTTTCCATGCTATTCTTTCAATTTTCTTCATACATGAATGTTTAGATTCCTTTCTTCTCATAGTTTCTCATTAGATCACATCCCACACACCTATTTTGAACACCTAAAGGGGTTAAAACACCACCCCCATGTGAGTTCCCTACATATTGTTATGTTCTTCATATATTTTGGGATTGATACCCCACAAAACAAATTTCTAATGGGTTTTCTCCTATTTTGATGTTCTTGGCAGGTTAGAAAAGATAGCACAAGCGCAAGGCTCTTGTTCCTTGTCCGGTTGAGGAGCAGGAAGAACAAGAACTACAGTCACCCTCTTCTGTTGCAGAAGGCGACGCCCATCTGGTTGTGTTCTTCAGAAAGTGACAGGCTCCTTGTCGCGTTCAGTGAACTAGGTTCCCTGCTGGTGTGCTTAGACCATTAGATATTCCGGAGTGGAAATGGGAAAGTATTGGCATGGACTTCATCATGGGTTTACCCAAGACTCGTGGTGGACTCGACGCCATATGGGTCATTGTCGACCGACTAACCAAATCCGCAGACTTCCTACCTATAAAGAGTAAGTGGTCTGTGGAGGTATTAGCTGCTCTATATGTCAAAGAGATCGTGACGCTACACGGAGTTCCATCATCCGTTGTCTCGAATCGAGATCCGAGATTCACCTCTCATTTCTGGAAGGGACTGCAAACTGCACTTGGTACTAAGCTAAATTTTAGTACCGCATTTCACCCACAGACTGATGGGCAGACTGAGAGAACCAACCAGATTGTTGAAGATATGTTAAGAGCTTGTACTATAGATTTCCAAGGTTACTGGAATGAGCACTTATCATTAATTGAATTCTCCTACAATAGCAACTATCATGTGAGTATTAAAATGGCACCATTCGAAGCACTCTATGGTAGAAACTTTAGATCTCCTACATGCTGGAATGAAGTTGGGGAACAGCAATGGCTAGGCCCGGACATGGTACAAATACTACCAGGATATACAGGTGATTAAAGATCGGCTCAAGATTGCTCAGTCCAGACAGAAGAGTTATGCTGACAAGAGGAGGCGAGATTTAAAATTTCAAGTGGGAGACCATGTACTCCTAAAGGTATCTCCTACCAGTGGCATTCAAAGGTTTGGTGTTAAAGGAAAGCTCAGTCCTAGATTCATCGGTCCTTTTGAAGTGCTCGAAAGGGTTGGCGAGGTTGCTTACCGACTGGCGTTACCACCGAATTTAAAATTTGTACACAATGTGTTTCATTTCTCCATACTTAGGAAATATGTGTATGATCCTACGCACATCATTCGCCATGAGAAGTTGGTGCTGAACAAGGACATGACATACGAGGAGAAGCCAGTCAAGATATTAGAACGAAAGGTGTAACAACTCAAGAACTGTCCCATCCATGTGGTTAAAGTACTATGGAATAACCGTGGGGTGGAAGAAGCCACATAGGAACCTGAAGGAATCATCAGGCAGAACTACCCCGATCTTTTCGGTAAAACATTCTCTCCTTTATGGTCATATGAATTTGGGGAGCAAATTCTTGTTAAGAGGGGGAGGATGTAGCAACCTGATATTTTTAATAAATAAAAACAATAAAAGAAATGAATTAATAAAACTTAATAAACATTAAAAAGTAATGGGCTTGAATAGAATTAGCTCACACAAAGGCTATTGGGCCAAATTAAGAGAATGGGTTATGAAGCAAGAAGAAATACCCCTAAATTCGTGACCATAATTATAGGGAAAATAGGAAAGGGTAAATTGGAGTGAAAACTTATGAAATAAACCATGAAAGGCAAGCCAATTCGTGACCCACCATAGCTAGCACCTTCTAAAGGGTGATTCTACTCCAATTGGGAGGAGAGATCTCCAAAATATGGCAAGAACTAGCTGGAACCGCAGCCCTCCCTTCCTAGTTACATTAGGACTTGGAATAAACCCTAGACATATAAGAACTCGACCTAAGGATAAGAGGGAAGGTTCACCATTGTGTTGGGGTCGTGGGAGGCTGTGCTAGGGTGCCAGGAACAGAGGAGAACGAAGCTTCTTCCCCAACCGTGCTCTGCTACGACCTGTGCACAAACTGGACTTTGATCTTCACAAAGGTAGGTATTCTCGGGCCAAAGACGAATCTAACTCATCCTATCTTGTAGTGCATCTTGTCTACTTTTGTTTGCAAGTGATTTACCCAAATTCCATGCTCTGCTACGACCTGTGCACAAACTGGACTTTGATCTTTACAAAGGTAGGTATTCTCGGGCCAAAGATGAATCTAACTCATCCTATCTTGTAGTGCATCTTGTCTACTTTTGTTTGCAAGTGATTTTCACAAATTCCATCATGTAATCATCGAGTTATAAGCGTTTTCCCATCATTGCGCATGTCTATGTCGATTCTTGTTCATGCTAGTTTGCACGCCTAATGAGACCAAATTGATTCAGTCCAAAGGCATAGTTCTCTTCTACTTGATGTCCTCTACAAGTTTCATGGTCATCATTTTGTCCCAAGTGCCCTAGTTTGAGAGATATAAGCATTGCATGATGTTCACTACATGTTTCCTACATTTTCGGTCTGAAGCTTGAATCGCGACCGAGCCAGGCGACGCTATTCAAGTGACTGGTATCGCATCGGCCTTGGCCGTCGTGATTACCTGAAAAACGTCAGTCCATGTCGACACATTTTGGTGCGTCTCGCGCCTCAAACTATGCGCCGTTGACCTATCAAAGATCTCTGAAACGAGACTGCTAAGGTTGTCGAGTTTCACTGTCTTTTCCCACCGCTGGGGAATCGCGCCATTTGAACAATTAGGGTTTCAAGAACGTGACGGTCTTCGTCGTCGCGTTTCTGCCCTCTTGATAAATGCGACCATTATACCCGTCGTGATTTACATGCATTATTCTAGCAGCTAATCTTGTGTTATATAAAGGGTTATTTAGACTGGTTAAGCATGATTATGACCTGTAACACTGCGCAATGAACAATAGTCGACCATGTTAACATACTTTGATATAATTACATGTTTCTTAAATTTAAAAGCCAATGTGCACAACTATTTCATGCTCTCATGATTTCATACACATGCACACACTCCAAATGATTATCTTTGCCATGAGACCATGCTAAAAATACTTGAATAACTTATCTGGTAAATGACTTAAATAATTGCACATTATTCACCCATTAAAATAATGACATTGTTTCTGTTTTCTTACGTGGATTTGGAATACCGTTATCGCCGCTCCACTGTTCTAGAATTCCTCTAGAACATCGAGCAACTTGTTTTCTCTACACACTACTCTCTTGACAAGTTGGAACCTCTCTATCGGACATTCCGTTATGGTAGATAAGGGGCCTTTTGTTAAGACCTCTGTAAGACTCCGTACTCTGTGGATTCCCTCATGGAGACCGAGCTGGTTGTACCCTAACGCCCATAACACCCTTAGGGATCAATATGATCCAAACAGCTTTAGAAGTTCTCTCTTATCTCGACTCACGCCAGACCTCTGGACCTTTACATAACATGGTCAGTGGAAGGGTTAGTGAATTCCACCTGACTGCCAACACCAATTGTGCATGTTGTGCAACTGTTACTATCCCCCGTTTAATCGACGTTTTATGTGCAATGACATATAGTTCTCATCTATACTCTACTCGCTCATCTATTCACACTCTCTCTACTCTCTCGTCTATTCATCTAGTACTCTCATCTACTTCTTGGTACTCTCTATCGGCCATTTGACTAATTGTCTAAAGATAAACAATATAACTAATGCCTGGCAATATATAAAGGGCCCGGTCTGGTCCTGGGAGGTGCGCCCAAAAGTGCTATTTGCCTACGGGAGTTAAAAGACCAGAGTGTTTTGGCATTACACTCAAGTGCTATCTATCTCGACTATCTAAATGACAATCAAAGTGCTATACTATACTCGTCATGTTATTGTTATACATTGTGCTATTTGTGCTATGGCCATCCTGCTCTGTGCTATAATTGGAAACTATGCTATCTTGATCCATGCTATCGTGCTATCTCTTACTTTACTTGACTCTCTCACTCTATCATATAGTAGCTCTACTTTTAATACATTAATCATGTAAAGTTTGCCCGCACCATGAGATATAAATCCTACTGGGTGTTGTCGCTCACCCTACGTTATTTGTCATTGTGTCTTAGGTGAGGCTGAGGAGAATGAGTACACTCACGAGGATGGGGAAGACCAGGCGTGATCTACGAGTGCCATGACATCACCAAGTTATCCTAGATGTCTTAGTTAGTCTTTTATTTCCTTTTATGTATTAGAGTCAATTGGGCCCTATGTTATGGCTCTGCGTAGTTGATGTAATAGACGACAATTGAATTATCAATGAAAGATATTTGCTTTCGCATTATTTAATTATCCAATGGTTTGTTGTCTATTCTACGCTCTATACTCGCTTACTTGCAACTGCCTCAAGTTCCGATATTCCGCGTCGGGGCGTGACAAAGTGCCACCTCCTGATGGCTCCCAACAAAGGTGTCCCCTAGGTCCAAGGAGAACACAATATCCACTACTCCCTGAGACACTCCCTAATATCTTCTTGGCCTTAATCTCCACAGATGCCATCAAACTCTTTCCAGAAAGGCCATTGAACCCGAGTGTGGACCAGTCAAGGTACTGCATGTTCCATTGACAGCTAGGGCATACCATTGAGCAGTGCTTCACATTCAAGGATCTGGTGTATGATCTCTATGAGCAGAACAACCTAGACTGGATAGCTCTTCGATGAGTGATTGGAGATTGGCAGCAACAATAGCAAAGGTAGCAGCGCCAACCACCCCCTCAACAGCAGCAGCAACAACAGCCATTACAGGACCTAGGGATTGTCCAGAACCCACTACCAAACCACCCTCCAGCTCCCAATCCACCACAACCACCGGCCCAGGTGAACCCCACTGTCCACCACCCCCCTCCTTAGGCGAACTGGACATACGATTGTAGGATCGAAAAAGGAATGGGCCAATCTAGAAGGGGGGGTTGAATAGATCTAGGCCAAATACTACGGAAGCTTAGCCAATTTTAAAGATGCTTTAAATCAGAGTCAACTTAGAAAAGCAATTCACATATCTGATGAGTGATTATGTGAATTAAGTGATTAAAGTGAGTGATCAAGTTGATTAGAAGAGTAATCAAAAATCCTATGCATACATCTAACGCAAGGTGAAGTTAAATCACCTATTAAACCACTGCACAGAGATTTTTAGGTGGTTCGGAAATCACACCATGTGATTCCTACATCCACCCCTCACACAGTGAGGCTCCACTATTCAACTTGAATACACCACACACTGGAGCTTGACAACTCCAACACACTGAGTTCAACAACTCACACACAACCTCTAGAGCAAGACTACTCTAGAAACTTGAGCACAACTGCTCAACCACAACCTGAGTGCGACGACTCAACACAATTGAGCACAAAGGCTCACAACCAACTTGCTAGATCAAAAACAACAAGATCCAGATCCTCTAGCAATGATCTGATCCATAAAGAGTTCATTCAAGGAGACTAGTGCAACAAATCATGCACAATCTCAAGAATGATTCAGAAGAACTAAGGGGAATTAAGAAGTTGTATGTAGAATCCTTGTTCTTCAGATGAACTCCCTTGTAGAAGGCTGAATTGAGAAGATGCTTGAACTCTTGAAGTCCCTGGGCGATGCTCTGCAATTTGTGCCTCTGGATCTTCTTTGAACTCTTCTCAATTGGCTGCCTCTACTTGATCTGCTCCCTTGGAAGTGATTTTACTTCATCTTCATGGATCAATCTTCACTTCTTGTGCTTGCAAATATGGGAATTGGCTTGAAGCAGCACAAGGAGAGCAAGAACTGGAGGAGAGCTCGGTCTTGCCGCCAAAGGAGGCTTTCTAGAAGGCTCTTCAGAAGTTCTGCTTCTTGGGGGCCGATTAGATAGGTATTTATACCCCATCATGGCCAAAAGAACCCTTGGGGTACGTGGGAACATGATCCAAGGCCGATCCAAGTGATCCCTAGAGTGCCACGTGTCCAGGTGGGACTTAAAGTGAAAAAGTTGCCGGAGTGTGTCGACACAGTCATTGGGTATGTCGACACACTGTCCCAATTCCACAAAACAGGTCTTCTGGGAGAGGTCACTAGTGTCAACACTGCCTGGGACTGTGTCGACACACTGTCCCAACCTGTCAACTGGGTTCTCTGGGAGCTGGGTCTAGTGTCGACACCATTTGGGACTGTGTCGACACACTTGACCATTTCTTCATGACTTTGCCTTAGGGTTTGATACCCTGTGTCGACACCAGTGGTGGGTGTGTCGACACTACCCTTGCAAGAGATGTATGTCCCTGAGAAATAAACACACAAATCATTAGTCCAATGTATTATCATGAATATATATGATAAAATGTGTTGGGAAACATGCTTTTTGAATATTGTTATTACATGTGTGATGTATTTAACATGTTCCATTTATTGTGCATTAAAATCACAACTTGTCATCATCAAAATTATGAGGGGAAATGTATTAAATTCACACTCAACCCAACAATGATGATGAACCAGATGTTCAGCAGATGATGGCCATTAACCTCCAATATCCCCAAGAACCTCAAACAATACAACCGGCTGCCAAGGCCTCTCAACAAATCCCTCCTTTAGTTCCCCAGGCCAATGTCATCATACTACCCGTCGGTTCAGCACCCACGCCAGTCGCTAGACCTTTCATCATTCTACCACCCACCACACCACTCGCTCCACCTATCGCTATGCCACCACCATGTTGTGTTGAGTGTGCATTTGAATTCCTTAATGATGATTTTTAATGATGACTAATGGACATCACTCATACTTTGATTTTGATGATGACATTTTGTACAGATTGTACATATTACATTAATGACTAAACAACATGTTTTTGATACTTAATATTTCATATTTTACTGATAATGACATGTTTTGATGGTCCACTCTTCATATATATAGGTTTACAAAGTTTTGTCAAAGTATTGTCGACTCTAGTTAACAATCAGGTCGACTCACAAAGTCTACCCAGCAAGCTCCAGAAGAACAAGTTACAGTAGAGTCGACACTAATTGAAAGTCAGGTCGACACTAGCTGTCAGTCAGGTCGACTCTAGTTGAAAGTCAGGTCGACACTAGTGTCCTGCCAGTAAGCTAAAACTGTTACTTAGTCAGTAGTGTCGACTCACATGGAAACCTGAGTCAACTCACTTTGCGTGAAAACTCAGGAATGCGCAGAGTATGATATCCAATGGCTGTGATTTATCTCTAGAGACTTTTTGGGAGATTCTATTATTACCAAAATGCCCTTTCACCAAAGTGGCAATGAGGAAAAGGCCTTTTGAACACGTGGCAGCCTTGGGTGCATTCTAGGTTACTGTGCACATCTCTCCCACATACAAGGGACTGGGGACTGCACAGATGCTACAAAAACTCTCATGTCTCATCTGGAGCAGCCATCCATTGATTCCATCCAAGAGGACGTGGGGATCAAGGCCAAGCAGTGGAGAAAGCTTTGTAGTGCTGAAAGAAGAGCAGATCAAGAAGAAGAGCAGCAGAGGAAGAAGAAAGAATCGTGCAAGCAGCAGATCTGAAAACAGAGCATCGTGGATTGAAGGAGTACTCCATCTGATCTTCTCAAAAACCTTCAATTCAAGCTTCTGCAGATCATCTTCAACATGGGACATCCAATTCACCTCTCGTTTATTCATTTCTATTGGAGTGTTCTTCTCAGTTTATCTTTGAGTGCTCATGAGATTCGTACATGCATTCTGTGCAGATTTCTGTATGCTTGTAAGGGTGTGAATTAGATCAGTGCTAGATGATCTAATTTCTTGTGGATTTGATCTAGCTAGTGTGGTTTGAGCCGTCGAGCTCTATATGTGTGTGGTCTGAGCCGTCGTGCTATGTGAGTGTAGTTTGAGCCGTCAAGCTCAAGGGTGTGTGTTGTACTCAGATTTGAGTAGTAGTGCCTCACTAGGTGAGGGGTGGATGTAGGAATCACTGGTGTGATTTTCGAACCACTTAAAAATCTCCTGTGCAATGGTTTGATCTATTTTTCTGTGCTAGATGCTTTCATAGGATTTCACATTCACCCTACTTGTCTAATTGCTTCACACATCATATACACACATTCACACATCAGATCACTAAGATTGTCTATCTGAATGGATCTATAATTTGAAGTAATTTTAAATTGCTTAAGCTTCCGCTGTAATTGGTGTCAGATCTATTCAACCCCCCCCCCCTTCTAGATCTATTCATCTACTTATTCGATCCTACAATTCGTATCAGAGCGGGTTAATATCTGATTCTGATCTGATTTGATTGCTTTTGTTTGATCTGTGTGTTCTATTTTCTGAATTGTCTGCTTGCTCTTTTACTGTTTCTTATCTTAATCCATGGATTCTTGACGTTTTGTAGCTGAGGGTCATTCTATCAATAGACCACCATATTTTGATGGATCTGATTACTCTTATTGGAAAAATCACATGCAAGTTTTTCTAAGGGCTCAAAACTATGAAATCTGGAAGATAGTTGAAAGGGGTCCCTATGAAAACCATGGGAATGAAGAGAATTGGACTAGAGAACAAATCAGGAAAGCAACTCTTAACTATAGTGCCATGAACATGCCTCAGTGTGATGTTCACCCTAAAGAGTATTCAAGAATATCCATGTGCAAATCTGCTAAGGAAATGTGGGATAAACTTGAATTAATGTATGAAGGAACATCTCAAGTTAGGGAAACCAAAACAAACATACTTGTTTCTGAATATGAACTGTTTATGATGAAAATTGATGAATTAATTTCTGAAATGTTTGCTAGGTTTATTATAATTGTCAATGGACTGAAGGCATTAGGTAAGGAGTACACTGATGTTGACCTGGTAAGAAAAATCTTGCGCTCTTTATCATCAATTTGGCACACAAAAGCTACTGTTATTGAAGACTCTAAGGATTTATCCAAAATATCTTTAGATGAACTCATAGGTTCTTTAATGACATATGAAATAAATCTGAAAAGGACTGAAGAACATATGCTTAAAGCCAAACCAGTAGTACTTAAGGCTTCATCAAGTCACAAGGAGAAAATTCAAGACTAGACATTTCAAAAAAATTGATGAGGATGAAATTGCCCTCATGACTAGACATTTCAAAAAATAAAATAAAATCAAGAAGAGGAAAATTCAATGGAAAGAAGAAATATTCTTCTGGCAAAAAGAATGCTTCTTCTTCAAACATTAATACTGGCAGAAATGAAAAGGATGATGAGGTTGTTATTTGTTACAGGTGCAACAAACTAATACATATGAAGGGTGAGTTTCCTGAGCTCAAGAAGGAAACACACAAGAAATATAAAAAAACATCAAAATGAAGAGGCCAAAAGCAATGCTAGCAACTTGGTCGGATGAAGACCAAAGTGAGGATGAAGGAGAGAATTTCTCAAGTTTTGAAAATGAGGAATTATGCTTTATGGCAAATAGCAATGATGGCAAGGTAAGTTCTTCTTTTGAGCAATGCACTGTTGATGATTGGCAAGATGCATATGCTACCTTGGTTGAAAAATACTCTGAAATAAGAAAAGAAAATAAATACCTAAAAAAGAAAATTGAAAATGTCATGCATCATACTTCTCTAACTAGAAGAATATCTGAACTTGAAAATAAAATTTCTGAACTCAGTGATGAAAAGGAAGAACTTCTGAATGAATTGGATGAATTCAAAATTGCATCTCAAAAGGCTAACATTGATTTGGTAAAGCTCTCTGAGAGAATGTGTCACGCCCCGATATTTAGCAACGGAATAAATACCGGGGGACGTGAACGATACAAACAGGCGTATCACAGTTGAATATAATAATACATTCGAGACTATACTATGGTCACCAAACATATACCTTATTTCATTCCATTCAACTAGATACAACCTCACATGAGAAGAATCAACTGAAAAGTGTTTATTAATCAAATAACAATGTTTTTTTTTTCTAATACATCAACTACTCATATGTCTATTTCTAAACTGTCAACTACTTCTAGGACGGGTGCTCGTCACTCTTGCCCAGTCCCATCTGACTCTACGGGTTCTTCATCACTACCTGAAAAAAAGGGCAGGATGATAGGGGTGAGCGAACTAGCTCAGTAGGATCTACATCTCAATAACGTGCGGGCACTAATATACATGATTAACATTTTAAATAGGCAGATATGCACATGAGTATGATGACAATGTATGCAATACTAATAGATCGAATAGCAAGGTAGAACGGATATCATATCAGATCAAATGTCGAGTTCCATATAAAATGGACAGATAATTCAAGAATAAAAATCATGTCAGAAGAGATAGGTCATATTCAAGCAGAGCTCATGTGTTCACAAGAACAAACGTATCATATCATGTCAAGTCAAACTTATCATGTCAAACAGGAGGCACATTTTCACAATCTTGCATGTCAGTGTGCTATGCCAAGCACCAAGAGTCCATACTCCCGCGGTTAACAAGTACGTTGGGGCGCTCCTCCCCAGGACCGGACAGGGCCCCTATTGCACAGGCATTAGATCAAATTTTGGACCAGAGTCCCACGTTGTGCCGAACAAACAGATTCATATTTTGGCCACAGAGTTTCAATAACAAGCTCGTAGTAAAAGGAACATGATCATTCATAGAGTCAAGGAATGACAAACAACTCAAAAGAACAAGGCAGGATAACGACGTATCTTATGTTTCATAGGTCATTAATGTCTTGACATGAGGATGTTTCTAAAGACAGATCGTATGTAGAACATGTGCTTTCCTAACATGTATGCATATGACAAGTAATTAATTTAACACCAGAAAATATGTAACCATGAAACTCATATGCACATCATAACATTAACACTAACATGTCCATTCTAACATGTATTCATCCCCACATTCACATCATATTCTTATCTTATCAATTGACAATAAGCAAGATCACAAGATAATCCACTGAACATGAGGTCAATCACATTTACACATTAGAATCATATTCACATCATTACTATTTTTCAATGGGTTGATTTATTTTAGGTCTATGCATACTATATAACATCATGCACATGCTAGTAGACATCATGAGATGATTAGACCTAAATCATGCAAATTTCTTGTAAGACTGTGTCGACACTAGATCAAGTGGTGTCGACACCATGCTCCAAACACAAGACAAAATCATGCAAAACTGGTCAGGTAGTGTCGACACTAGTTCAGGTAGTGTCGACACAGTGCATCAAAAACAAGACAAAAAGGTCAAGTAGTGTCGACACTAGCTCAGGTGGTGTCGACACTAGAGGCAGTTTCCAGAAAACCTTCTGGCCAATATGGGAAAGTGTGTCGACACTAGCACAGGTGGTGTCGACACTAGATCAGTTTTCCAGAAAACCTTCTGGGTCAACTGGGACAGTGTGTCGACACTACCTCAAGTAGTGTCGACACTAGAGACCTTCCCAGAACACCATCTGGGCAGTTTTGGGACAGTGTGTCGACACTACCTCAAGTAGTGTCGACACTAGTGGCCCTTCCAGAACCAAACACATGGTTAGGTGTAACCAGAAAACACGTATCATGCAGTGATTCACTTTCACCACTCATAACTCTCTAACAAATGATATTTAGACAAAACGTTCAACACGAAAGATGACGAGGACAACTAGTAGAAGACCTTTTATGTTGGGAGTTTGATCTAATTCGGTCTCCAATCCCATGAAAACATGTGAATAACAAAAATCTAATGTAGCCCGAAATCATAGTATCATGCAGAGACTCTCTTGTCATGCTCCTAACTGTCTAACGAAGGATTTTTGGACAAAACCTCCAACATATAAGATGATCGTGACTTCACGTGGAAGAACTTTCATGAAGAAAGTTTAGTCAAATTCGGTCTTGAATCGTGTCCATAATAAGAAGAACGGGAAAATCCCTAATTGTGCGAGACTTCGGAAAATCACGAATACTCAATATATACTCCATGAAAACCAGTCAAACCAATTGCAAATGAACCTAGACTCAAAGTACTATATGATGGTGTTGGTTTTTTTAATCTTGGCCCGAGAACACCTACCTTTACGAAGATCTAAGACTAGTCGATATTCTGGATGCAACAGAAGATGCAGGGTTGAAGCTCCGGGTTCCCAGTCCTATCTCCTGCTCCTCAGAAGTTCTAGCCTGCCTCCAAACAACCCCAACTCGTTATTAAACCTTCCCCAAGGGTTTGAGGATGAGTTCTTATAGATTTAGGTTGTAGTTAAGAGTCCTAACGAGACTAGGAAAGGGGCTGCGAATCTGCTCCCTGTTTTTCCCAGAATCTGGGACTCTTTCCTCCAAAAGAGGTAGTAGTGGTTTAGGAAACCTCCTCTTAGGGTTGGGTCCGATTTTGGCTTACCATACATGACTAATCACCCTTATTTTAACCCTAAATTGCCCTTCCTAATTATGGCATAATTACCTACACGAATTTCTGGGTAATTCCCTATCCCAGCTCATTTATATCCTTGGGCCAAATGTGTTCTATTGGCCCCAATCTTGTTAATGGATCATTATTACATGGTGTTGGAAGTCTCTCCCATGTGTTTAATTAATTTATCCCCCTTTATTTCTGAAATTTTAAATTGCTAAATTTCCGGGGTGTTACATCCTCCCCCACTTAAGAAATTTGGTCCCCAAATTTACGCATAATGGTGTGGTTCGTACCTGAGAATAGTTCTGGGTGGTTTTTCTTCATTCTTTCCTCTGTTTCCCAGGTAGCATTTGTAACTCCGTCTCGACTCCATTGGACCTTCACCATAGGTATGGTACGGTTCCTGAGTCGTTGAACCTTCCGATCCAGCAGCTTGATCGGCCTCTCTTCATAAGTAAGGTCCTCCCGAATCTCCAAGTCCTCGTGGTCAATTACATGGTCGGCATTGAATAAGTACTTCCGCAGCATGGATATGTGGAACACATTATGCACGTTTGCCAGTTGCGGAGGTAGTGCAAGTCTATACGCCACCTGACCAATCCTTTCCAGGATTTCAAATGGCCCTATGAATCTGGGACTTAGTTTTCCTTTGATCCCAAATCTTTGTATTCCCCTTGAAGGTGAGACCTTCAAGAAAACATGTTCGCCAACCTGAAATTCCAGTTCTCTCCTTCTCTTGTCTGCATAACTCTTCTGTCTGGAATTGTGCTATCTTCAGACGTTCCCTGACAATCTGAACCTTTCTGACAGTCGCCTCAATTAAGTCGGGTCCAACCCATTGGTTCTCCCCAACCTCTTCCCAACAAAGGGGTGATCTGCAACTCCTGCCGTATAAGGCTTCAAATGGAGCCATCTTGATACTTGCCTGATAGCTGTTGTTATAAGCAAACTCCATCAGGTACAACTGATCATCCCATCGCCCTCTGAAATCTAGCACCAGAGCACGAAGCATATCCTCCACAATTTGATTGGTCCTTTCAGTTTGTCCATCAGTCTGAGATGGAAGGCAGTACTAAATTTAGTTTAGTACCCATTGCTGCTTGTAAACCCTTCCAGAAGTGTGAGGTAAATCTAGGGTCCCGATCTGAGATTATGCTAGATGGAACCCCATGCAATCTAACTACTTCCTTAACATATAATGCAGCCAATACATCCACAGACCAGGTGCTCTTAATCGGCAAGAAATGAGCCGACTTAGTCAATCGATCAACGATTACCCAGATTGCATCCATACCACCTCGAGTCTTGGGCAATCCCATGATAAAGTCCATACCGATACTATCCCACTTCCATTCCGGGATTTCTAGTGGTAGCAGTCCACCAGCCGTACGGAAATGCTCGGCCTTGACTTTCATACATGTTAGACAGTATGACACATGATCGGCCACATCCCTCTTCATGTTTGGCCACCAGTACGACCTTTTCAAGTCTTGGTACATCTTTGTTGATCCAGGGTGGATCGTGTACTTGGATTGGTGAGCTTCATTTAGTAACCTCTTCTTGAGTTCTCCGTGATCAGGGACACATGTCCTACCTCGGAACAGTAATCTACCTTCCATAGATAGAGTGAAGTCAGGCCTATGCTCTAGCTTCTCCCTGATCTCAACTAAGAATGGATCCTCTCCCTGTTTCTCCTTAATTTCAGTCAGTAGGTCGGATTGTATCTGGAGGTTTGAAATCATTACTTGTTTTTCCTTCTTTCCCACGTCTATGTTCAGACTTGCAAATTGCTCCAGTAACTTCCATTCACCCATCATCATACTAGCTAGCATAGTTCCTAGTTGTCTACTTAGAGCGTCTGCCACTACATTGGCTTTCCCAGGGTGATACTGAATGGAAAAGTCAAAGTCCTTAAGGTACTCTAACCACCTTCTTTGTCTCATGTTTAGCTCCTTCTGTGAGAACAAGTATTTCAAACTCTTGTGGTCAGAAAAGACTTTACATTGCTCACCATAGATATAATGCCTCCAAATCTTCAAGGCGAATACTACAGCTGCTAACTCCAGGTCATGAACCGGGTAGTTCACTTCGTGGGTCTTCAACTGTCTTGAGGCATAAGCTATTACCTTCCCTTATTGCATTAAGACACATCCCAATCCAATACTAGAAGCATCTGAATAAATTTCAAATCCTCCCTCTTCAGTGGGTAAGGCGAGGACAGGAGTAGTAGTCAGACACTTCTTCAAGTTGTTGAAACTTTCCTCACATTCATTGGTCCACACAAATGGATTTTCCTTCCGGGTCAGCTTGGTTAACGGTACTGCAATCTTTGAGAAATCCTTTATAAACCTTCGATAATACCCAGCTAATCCCAGAAAACTCCTGATCTCTGTGACGCTTGTCGGTCTTTCCCATTTCAACATAGCCTCAACCTTTAATGGATCAACAGCGATACCATCTTTGGTTACCACATGCCCTAGAAAGGATACCTCCTCAAGCCAGAATTCACATTT
This sequence comes from Colocasia esculenta, assembly GCA_014218235.1. Lineage (NCBI taxonomy): Eukaryota > Viridiplantae > Streptophyta > Magnoliopsida > Alismatales > Araceae > Colocasia > Colocasia esculenta. Next base: position 86,607,683 of record CM024763.1, read on the forward strand.
ACTTAACTTGGCATATAGTTTGTTCTCCCTTAAGATCTGCAATGCAATCCTCAAATGCTCCTCATGCTCTTCCTTTGTCTTGGAATAGATCAATATATCATCGATGAATACCACCACAAACTTATCAAGATATGGGCGATAAATGCTATTCATCAACTGCATGAAAACTGCAGGGGCATTTGTTAGTCCAAAAGGCATAACAATAAATTCATAATGCCCATACCTGCTTCGGAAGGCAGTCTTGTGAATGTCTTCTCCTTTGATCCTCAATTGATGATAACCGGATCGGAGATCTATTTTAGAGAAGTATCTAGCTCCAGATAATTGATCAAACAACTCATCAATTCTCGGCAGAGGGTATTTGTTCTTGATGGTTAACTGATTCAATTGTCTGTAATCTATGCATAGCCTCATTGACCCATCTTTCTTCTTGACGAAGAGGACAGGTGCACCCCATGGCGATGTGCTTGGTCGGATGAAACCCTTCTCTAACAGTTCCATCAGTTGCTCTTTTAATTCTTTCAGTTCTGCGGGGGACATTCTATATGGTGCCCTAGATACCGGTGCTGCTCCAGGGACCAATTCGATGGTAAAATCGACCTCTCGCTCCTGGCAAGTCTTCGGGGAAAACATCAGCGTATTCGCTGACGACATGGATGTCCTCAACTTTGACTTCTTTCTTTGCGATGATCACAGCAGCAAGAAAGGCCATACAACCTTTCCTCATCATCCTTTTGGCTTGTAATGCAGAGATAATTGACAATCTCCTGCGGTTTCTATCCCCTGTGAACACTAGTTTTGGGTACTGGCTAAAAGTTATCCGACTTCTCCTGCAATTGATACTAGCCCCATGTTCAGACATCCAGTCTGCTCCCAGTATCAATCATACCCCTCCATGTCCATACATATTAAATTTGCTAGTAGGTTTTGGGTTTCAATCAACACCTCACTGGATGGTATATGGTTTGTAAGATTGGTACCAGGACCAATCGGGGTTGACACAACTATTCCGGATTTCATTGGGACGGGTTTCACAGGTAGGGTATCAACAAATGTTTGAGATATGAAGGAATGCGTAGCTCCCGTATCAAAGAGAACATATGCGGGTCGGGAAAGAATAGTAAGTGTACCTTCCACGATACCTCCTTCTTCAGCAGTTTCTGGTTCCTGGACAGCTTGCAGTCGGCCTTGCCTCTTCTGTCCATTCGGACGTTTGTCCTGAGGGGCTTGTTCTTTCAACATTGGGCAGTCCGAGATCCTATGGTCACGACTCCCACAGCGTAGGCATCTCCCTTGCGCTCTCCAGCATTCTTCAGACCGATGACCAGCTCTATCACAATGTTTGCACCTTTCTCCCGTTGTCAACACTATTTGCTTACCTAACTCCTTCGGCTTCTTATCCGCTGGTTCATTTACTCCGCCACTGGGCCTTTTCTTCCCAATAGTCGGCTGATACCTTCCAGCAGAAGACACTTGCTCTTGTTTCACGGATTTTCCCTTAATCCTTTCGGCAGTCTCCATGGCATCTTCCAATAACTAAGCCTTCTTAACCATTTCAGCATAAGTTTGAATGTCCATTGGCGCCAGTTGGGTGATGAACTGGGGCCTCAAGCCATTCAGAAAACGTTTCGCCTTCATCCTTTCTGTCCCAATTAAGTGAACAGCGTATCGAAACAGCCGAGAGAATTGGGCCTCATACTCAGCCACATTGAGTCCTCTCTGCTTCAAAGCCGCAAATTTGGCTGCTTTCCGTTCTTGGACCCTCTCAGAAAAGTACTTGGCATTGAAACACTCAATGAACTGAGCCCATGTCAGTTGTTGTCCATTTAGGGTTGCTTCTACCGACTCCCACCATGCCCTGGCATCCTTTTCTAACTAGAAAGTCGCCAGGAGCACCTTGTTCTGGTCTGTGCATTGCATAACCTTGAATATCCTTTCAATCTCCTTAACACAGTGTTCAGCAACATCTGGGTTAGTACTCCCTTCAAACCTAGGCGGATCCATGTTCCAGAAATTCCGGTGGAGCTCACCGGCTCCGCGGTTACCTCCACCTTGGGTGGCTTGTAAGATAGCCTGAGTCAAGTTCTGTATGGTTCGTTGCATGTCCCTAGCCTGGGCACGTTCAGCGGCCATTGAGGTAATAAGTACCTTCAAGATAATAATGTGAGTTAGTCATCTAAATATATCACATGTGACTTTTACTCCCATGGCTCTACCCACGCTCACATTAGGTACGACAGATTTTGACTTGTGTGATCTAGTTTCATTCTATGTTCCTATTCCCTTGGAACTTAACGTTGAAGTTTAAGGCTCTGATACCAACTGTCACGCCCCGATATTTAGCAGCGGAATAAATACCGGGGGACGTGAACGATACAAACAGGCGTATCACAGTTGAATATAATAATACATTCGAGACTATACTATGGTCACCAAACATATACCTTATTTCATTCCATTCAACTAGATACAACCTCACATGAGAAGAATCAACTGAAAAGTGTTTATTAATCAAATAACAATGTTTTTTTTCTAATACATCAACTACTCATATGTCTATTTCTAAACTGTCAACTACTTCTAGGACGGGTGCTCGTCACTCTTGCCCAGTCCCATCTGACTCCACGGGTTCTTCATCACTACCTGAAAAAGGCAGGATGATAGGGGTGAGCGAACTAGCTCAGTAGGATTTACATCTCAATAACGTGCGGGCACTAATATACATGATTAACATTTTAAATAGGCAGATATGCACATGAGTATGATGACAATGTATGCAATACTAACAGATCGAATAGCAAGGTAGAACGGATATCATATCAGATCAAATGTCGAGTTCCATATAAATGGACAGATAATTCAAAATAAAATCATGTCAGAAGAGATTGGCCATATTCAAGCAGAGCTCATGTGTTCACAAGAACAAACGTATCATATCATGTCAAGTCAAACTTATCATGTCAAACAGGAGGCACATTTTCACAATCTTGCATGTCAGTGTGCTATGCCAAGCACCAAGAGTCCATACTCCCGCGGTTAACAAGTACGTTGGGGCGCTCCTCCCCAGGACCGGACAGGGCCCCTATTGCACAGGCATTGGATCAAATTTTGGACCGGAGTCCCACGTTGTGCCGAACAAACAGATTCATATTATGGCCACAGAGTTTCAATAACAAGCTCGTAGTAAAAGGAACATGATCATTCATAGAGTCAAGGAATGACAAACAGCTCAAAAGAACAAGGCAGGATAACGACGTATCTTATGTTTCATAGGTCATTAATGTCTTGACATGAGGATGTTTCTAAAGACAGATCGTATGTAGAACATGTGCTTTCCTAACATGTATGCATATGACAAGTAATTAATTTAACACCGGAAAACATGTAACCATGAAACTCATATGCACATCATAACATTAACACTAACATGTCCATTCTAACATGTATTCATCCCCACATTCACATCATATTCTTATATTATCAATTGACAATAAGCAAGATCACAAGATAATCCAATGTACATGAGGTCAATCACATTTACACATTAGAATCATATTCACATCATTACTATTTTTCAATGGGTTGATTTATTTTAGGTCCATGCATACTATATAACATCATGCACATGCTAGTAGACATCATGAGATGATTAGACCTAAATCATGCAAATTTCTTGTAAGGTAGTGTCGACACTAGATCAAGTGGTGTCGACACCATGCTCCAAACACAAGACAAAATCATGCAAAACTGGTCAGGTAGTGTCGACACTAGTTCAGGTAGTGTCGACACAGTGCATCAAAAACAAGACAAAAAGGTCAAGTAGTGTCGACACTAGCTCAGGTGGTGTCGACACTAGAGGCAGTTTCCAGAAAACCTTCTGGCCAATATGGGAAAGTGTGTCGACACTAGCACAGGTGGTGTCGACACTAGATCAGTTTTCCAGAAAACCTTCTGGGTCAACTGGGACAGTGTGTCGACACTACCTCAAGTAGTGTCGACACTAGAGACCTTCCCAGAACACCATCTGGGCAGTTTTGGGACAGTGTGTCGACACTACCTCAAGTAGTGTCGACACTAGTGGCCCTTCCAGAACCAAACACATGGTTAGGTGTAACCAGAAAATATGTATCATGTAGCGATTCACTTTCACCACTCATAACTCTCTAACGAATGATATTTAGACAAAACGTTCAACACAAAAGATGACGAGGACAACTAGTAGAAGAATGTTGTTGAGGGTTTTATCTAATTCGGTCTCGAATCCCGAGAAAGTATGTGAATAACAAAAATCTAATGTAGCCCGAAATCACAGTATCATGCAGAGACTCTCTTGTCATGCTCTTAACTCTCTAACGAAGGATTTTTGGACAAAATGTCCAACATAGAAGATGATAGTGACTTCACGTGGAAGAACTTGCGTGAAGAAAGTTTAGTCAAATTCGGTCTTGAATCGTATCCATAATAAGAAGAACGGGAAAATCCCTAATTGTGCGAGACTTCGGGAAAATCACGAATACTCAATGTATACTCCATGAAAACCAGTCAAACCAATTGCAAATGAACCTAGACTCAAAGTACTATATGATGGTGTTGGTTTTCTTTAATCTTGGCCCGAGAACACCTACCTTTACGAAGATCTAAGACTAGTCGATATTCTGGATGCAACAGAAGATGCAGGGGTTGAAGCTCCGGGTTCCCAGCCTATCTCCTGCTCCTCAGAAGTTCTAGCCTGCCTCCAAACACCCCAAATCGTTGTTAAACCTTCCCCAAGGTTTGAGGATGAGTTCTTATAGATTTAGGTTGTAGTTAAGAGTCCTAACGAGACTAGGAAAGGTGCTGCGAATCTGCTACCTGTTTTTCCCAGAATCTGGGACTCTTTCCTCCAAAAGAGGTAGTAGTGGTTTAGGAAACCTCCTCTTAGGGTTGGGTCCGATTTTGGCTTACCATACATGACTAATCACCCTTATTTTAACCCTAAATTGCCCTTCCTAATTATGGCATAATTACCTACACAAATTTCTGGGTAATTCCCTGTCCCAGCTCATTTATATCCTTGGGCCAAATGTGTTCTATTGGCCCCAATCTTGTTAATGGATCATTATTGCATGGTGTTGGAAGTCTCTCCCTTATGTTTAGTTAATTTATCCCCCTTTATTTCTGAAAATTTTAAATTGCTAAATTTCCGGGGTGTTACAGAATGGAAATACAACAAAAAGAAAACAACAAGTTATTGATGAATTCAGAAACTTAATAAGTTGCTAACTAAAAAGGATCAAGTGATAAAGAACTTCACAAATGGAAAGGAAAATCTTGATGCCCTAATGGACTACAAATGAATGCTGAAAAATATGGATTCGGATTTACCACAGAAAAAAATGAAAAATAAAACTACTGAAAAGAAAGAAAAAGCTTCAAAAATTCCTTTGATAAAATTTGTCAAAAGCAATAGTGTCAAAAAAAACAAGTGTCAAAAAAAACATCTGAAATACTCAAAAACCAGAATAAAAATGATGTGTCCAATAAGAAGAGACCAATCAGGTCAGCGCATGCTGCAGAGAGATCGACACAGGTTAGCCATAAGCTGAAACTTGTGGCCACTGTGTCGACACACAAGCAACATAGGTCGACCTATCAGTCCCTGAAAAATAAAAGATGTTACACAAAAATCTGAAAAAATTATAAAAACACACTTTCATGATGATGATTGGAGATCTAAGACACCATATCATTCCAATTGGATCAATTCATGGAATAAATGGTTCCACACTCCTTATTGGTATAATTCACATTCCTTCTATCCAAAATTTCCAAGATATCAACAGAACTCTTGGTCTGGATTTTCATACATGAACAATCATGCCAAAATACATAATTTCCCTGCTTATGAAAGGAAAAACACTGGTGTTTTCATTCCAAATCAAAATGTTAAAATACCAAAAAGGGAAGTCATTTCAGAAATAAAACACAAACCAAAACTAACTCAAGTGTGGGTTAGAAAAGACATTGTTTTTACTCAATCAAACTGATGGTCCCAACAATGTTTGGGCACCAAAATCTTTTCTCCTCTGATCTTAATTATGTAGGAAGGTCATGCACCCAGTTCCAATGTGTGGTTTCTTGATAGTGGGTGTTCACGGCACATGACTGGAGACAGAACAAAGTTCTCATTTCTGATTGAAAAGGAAGGAGGATCTGTCACATTTGGAGGTAAAAATAAAGGGAAAATAATTAGATCTGGAAAGGTTGGTAAATCCTCCCCAAACTCAATTGAAAATATTTTGTTAGTTGATGGTTTAGAATATAATCTTTTGAGTATAAGTCAATTGTGTGACAAGGGTCACAAGGTTGTTTTTTAATCAAATTTCTACAAAATAATTGATTCTTCATCAGAGAAAATAAAATTCTTTGGAAAAAGAGATAACAATGTGTACATGATAAATCTTGATAGAAATTTTGCTGAAAACATCTGTTTGGTTACTAATAAAAATAAAATTGCATGGACATGGCACAAGAGACTTGGTCATGCAAGTTTCAACACCATAAATAAACTCTTAAGGTTAAATCTGGTTAAAGGACTTCCTGAATCGTTTCCAAATGTTGAGAATCAACTTTGTGGGATATGTGCTCAAGGAAAACAAACCAGAAAATCTTTTAAAATTTTCAATGATGTATTTACTTCTAAGCCACTAGAATTACTTCATATGGACTTTTTTGGGCCAACACGAATTCTTAGTCTTAGTGGCAAACAATATGGATTTGTCATCATTGATGATTTTACTAGATATACTTGTGTTATCTTTCTATCCCACAAAAGTGATACTTGTCAAGAATTCAAGAAATTCTGTAACACTACCTTAATGGGATTTACACACAAAATAAAGCCCGTTTTGACTGATCATGGGGGAAATTTTGAGAACAAGACCTTTTCTGATTTATGTGCTGAATTGAATATTTTTCACAGATTCTCTTCTCCAAGAACTCCAGAACAAATGGAGTTGTGGAAAGAAAGAATAGAACTCTTGTGGAAATGGCTAGATCCATACTCTTGGAAAGTAAATTGTCCAATTCCTTCTGGGTTGAAGCTGTGAACACAGTAAATAACATTTTGAACAAAGCATTGGTTAGACCAAAAATCAGAAAAACCCCTTATGAGCTTTTGAAAAACAAAAAGTCCACTTTGTCTTATTTTAAAGTTTTTGGTTGCAAATACTTTGTACATAACAATAATAAAGAAAATCTTGACAAATTTGATGCTAAAAGTCTTGAAGTTATTTTCCTTGGTTATTCTGTAATTTCTAGAGCATATAGAGTTTACATTCTTAAGAATAAAATTATGGAATAATCTCCACATGTAGTCTTTGATGAAAATTCTTATAAAACTGATGACTCAACATCTTGTAGGACTCCACAAAATGATGAAGAAGATGACTTCATTGTCGAGTTTTCACCAACTATTAAAGAGCATGAAGATGCAATTGAAATGCTGGACAATCAATCACCTTCCACAAATGGATCAGGTAATATTGTACCAGAACTGAATGAAACTCATGAGGTAATTCCTGAAACCAAACTCTTAAGAGATCATCCTATTGAGAGTGTGGTTAGTAATTTGCAAGATAGAGTTAGAACTAGATCATCTTTTCAGAATGTAATAAATGAAGACTTATTGACACTAATTTCCCAATTGAACCTAAGTCTATTGATGAAGCTCTAACCAGTGAAGATTGAATTAATGCAATGTGTTGGGTTTACTTGTGCCTAATGTTTTTGATGATGGTTTTTTAATGAACATTGCAATTGATGATGGTAAATGACCTATTTGTTAAGAACATGAATGACATGATCAAGTGTCAAGATGATCACCTATGTATTCATTACATCTCACTTAAATGTCTTTTAATGTAGGTATGAATGCATATAGGCCAAGAAACAAGATCAGGTGAAAAAGAACAAGAAAGTAACTTCAAGAGATCATCTGTCGACAGCAAGAAATCACCTATCGACAGATAGACATGACAGAACAAAACAAGGTTCTGGAAGCACTCAGAAAGCAGTACCTGTCGACAGCCAATATGCTCCTGTCGACAGATGAAGTGTGCCTGTCGATAGCAAGACCATATCTGTCGACAGATGCAGTGTTCCAGAAACATGAAAGCCAGAACTGGGTAGTAGCTGTCGACAGCAGCCAATCGCCTGTCGACAGACATGGTTTTAGAAAGCTCCGATGTCCAAGATATGAACCATACATTGGGTGATTCTGTCAAGCACGTCTCTCCTTATTTGGACACCCATATATATAGGACATATGGGGTTATTTTCGCAGTAAGAGGCCATACCATCAAACCCTAAGCAAATCCCAAGACAAAAAGCCTCCACATGCTGCTCTGCTTCAACCTACCGCCCAGGAAAAGGAAGATCCGTCATCCAAGCGGAGGTGAAGCCAGTTCGTCTGTGATTCAAGCTTCTCCAGCAATCTATACTTGCCAAGACGAAGTTTGAAGTTCATCTAGACGAGCATCTTGAAGAGTTCCACATCAGGATTTGTTCTTTCAACTCAGAATTCTTCTCTGTCTCTATTTTCTCATACTTCTGTGTGTGTGGTGGTGTTTCAAGCGTTCTTGTGCTTGATTCACGTGGTTTGTGTTGTTCTAATGGTGGTTTCACATCAGACAACTCATGTGTGTGAGTTGTAGTCATGAACCAGCTCATAAGCAATTGTTTCTGCGTGTGTGTGTGGACGGTGGATGTAGAATACACAAGTTGTGTACTCCAAACCACCTTAAAACATCGTGTCCTGTGGTTTGCACGTCTTTACAATAGATGTTTGGTAGGCACGGTGTAAGACCCCGGATTTTTTTCTCTCTTTATATATCTGTATGTATATGAATGGTGTGTTGGGTGTTCGGTTGTTGTGTGCTTAGCATGCGTGTTTCATTTCGCCTACTATAAGTTTTATCCTTCTTTTGAGCATGAGCATGTGCGAATATCTATATATGTATACATAGGTGTATATGATGATTAATGTGGAAGTGAACAATTAGCTAATTAGAAGTGTATTATGAATACCAAGAATCTCTGACTTAGGATACTTGAATAGTACTATGCGTGTGCTATCTAAATATTGAAGAATATCCTATACTACCTATTTCATGGAATTTTGTATGAGAATATAGGAAGTAGATATGTATATGTACGTTATCTTATGCGTGTGACGATTGTATACCTAATTCTACATGCATAACACCTTGGTGTATTTGTGTATGCATGTGTATGATTAGTTGTAAGCGTTGCTCATTTGCATGGTTTAGCTAATGTGAATATTGTACTACGTACATTGCATATGCATAAAGAGTCCAAGCATGGTAGGTGTGTTTAGTAGTTTACATTGGGATTCTATACTCCTCATGGATAACATGCATGTATCTTTATGATGATTAGGTGAGAATAGTCAATTGGATAAATTATGCATATAGTATATATTAAGAAATCCTATACATGTAATACTTAAGCAATGTTAGGTAAAGTTATGTAAGTTAATCAAATTACCGGTGCGCATATTGTACCCATCTGTTTCAATCATAATGTACATAAATAGGCTACACCAGTGTGCGTATACTATATATATGTCAAATCAAGTGTGTGCATGCGAGGACTATTTTATCGAATGGATTATTCCTAGCTAGCATAAATCATATCACCTCCTAATGAGTTGCGAAGCCCTCATAATTCTCGTCATTTAATTTGCCGTGTGTTGAGTCATACTTATGTAAAATATCATGAACGTACAGGTAGGTGTCTACGTACATTTTATCTTAGTATATTTATGTATGCTTGTGTATGTATATAGATATTTATGTACATATTAATTAGTATAATTAATGTGCATATGGATATATTAAATGTAAATAATTTGTGTAATGAATGGTGATAGTATGTATACCCTACTACATACATGCATTACATGCATAGTTTCTGCATAAATTAAGGTTCTGGCCAAAGGCCACCTTGGCGTCAACCTCTGGCCGCCGAGGTGGAGTCAACGTCCAGACCTGGACGCCAATCCTGACCCATGCGTCCAGCGATGTGGACGTCAACCTCTCTGACCTGCATGCGCAGCAGAGCTGCTATCTTCTGAAACAAGGCATGGCCACCATTGGGGGATGTCCCCCAACGGCTGTAAGGTTGTCAAATCGGCATGGTGAGTGGGTGAGGGGCTCTCCTACATCCTGAACCCGAATTGGCCTCTCCCCACTTCTCATTTTTCACCCTTGCAAGAGGAGAGGTGAAGAAAGAAAAACCCTAGAGCATTCTGTGAGAAAACCCCATTCTAGAACCCTCAAATCCGACCCTTTAAAGCTGGATCTGGAGATCTACTGCAACAAGGAGGAGGCTGAAGCAAAGGAGAAGGCTTCCCCATCATCCCCTCGGCGTGGAGATCACCCAGGAACCCGGAGGAAGGCGATCTTGGAGGCACTTCTGCAACTTCTTGGAACTGCCCAAGGAGGTCTTCTTCGAGCCACAAATCTCTTGGAGGAATTTTAGAGAGGCAAGTGACCTATCTATGGTATCCCCGTATGAGTCTAGGTGGGTTTTGATATTTTTATGGAATTTTCCTCGAGTCCTAGACCCTCCATTTCACCCAAGATTTAGAGCTCGGGTCTGTGTTTCTGCACAGACCTGAGTAGACGGCAAGGTCCCTGGACGCCCAGTTCATCCTTGGCGTCCATTGATCATGCCGCTGACCCTGAGTCAGCGGCCAGAGACCGCCGTCTAGTTCTTCTGGACAGAACAGTGAGCCGTTCTGTCTCTCTTATACATTAAATTCGGTATGTTACATGCGATGAGGATATATGGTATTCCTATAAGCTATGTATATTGTGCATTGTGGTTGTGGATGTATGTGAGTTGTGTTGGCAAATGTGGGATAATAAAATCTTGTAAACATGTGGGCATGACTTGTAGACCATTTTGCAAAACCCATGATTCAGGATTTAGATTAATGTGAATGCCTTGATTTCGGTCTAATCAAGAAGATTGTGGGACAGCATGTGTGTTTGCAAATTTAGGAAACTTATCCATGTTTGTGCAATTTGTTAATAGCTTCGGTTCGATAGAATAGAAGTATGTAGAAATGATTCGTAGTGTTAAATCCATAGATGTATGAATTAGGGAAATTTTGTACTCTAATTTCATACATATGTTGGTAGCTTATGGTTAAACAGCAAGCGGTAAATTGCATGATGTGTAAATTCCATGTTAACGTAAATTGTGAATAATGAGCTAATTAGGTGTTTGATTGTCTGTAAATCCTATTTAGCTCAGAAAAATCTGAAAAATTGAGGGTATGATTTTGAACCCGAAAACAGCATGTGGTTAAAATTTCAGGTCATTTGGACCAGTAAATAAAAAGTTATGTATTTTCATGTGAAATGTGATAATTCATGCATATGATCGCAAATGTGATTAGTTATGGCCTAAAACCTACATGATTAGTGTGTTTACTACGTGTTAAATTCTTGAAATCCTGTAGTACTATGTTAGGGAAAATAGAAATGTTTATGTGAGTGAGAAAGTGATTGAAATGAGAAGCGTTATGTGTAAAACCATGTGTAAAACGGTAATGTGTAAAAGTGTAAAAGTTGCGCCTATGTGACACTGCTACCCTAGAGGCATCGAGAGCCGTATATAGAAAAGTCCCTATAGAAGGCTCCATGTGATGTAAGTTTGTCCCAAAGGCATTGGGGAAACCCCGGAGGTGGACAAGTACCACTGGATAGGGTGGAGAGGGCTTCTCCCGGTCTGCACAGTTACCAAGATTCACCGCTGTATTGCCTAGGTGGTGAGTATGTGTATGAGTTGTGTAAGTGTTGTGTCATGTGTTGTGTTATGAGTTGTGTTGAGAGCTGTGCTAAGGAATGAGCACGAGCTATGAGATATTTGTTAGTGTCCTCTACTGGTGGTTAGGACTATGTGTCTTGGCAAATTATTTAAGTAATGAAAAATGAGTAAAATGTGAAATATGTGAATATGGCACGTGGTAAGTGCCCAAGACGCACGTGGTAAGTGCAATCGATATGATATGTGATAAGTGGAAGTGAAAGAGAAAATGATGTGGAAATGAGTAAATTGTATAAGTGTGAACATGTGTACGTGTCAATGTGTAAAAGTGAACAACGTGAATGAGTAAGTATGAAATCATGTGAAACCGAGAATGTGAGAATGTGTTATTGGAAACCATGTGAAATCAGTAAACTCATGTTGTCATTATCATGCTTATGTGTGCACAAATGCCTAGAATCCATGTTAGGGATAATTAGTGAAAATGAGTGCAAGATAGCTTGATTACTTGATTCACATGATGTGTTTTATGTATTATTGTAGCTCTCATGTGTAGATTTATAGTCATTGAATCATATAAAATCAGCAATCTAAAGCATGTGAAAAGGTTCGTGTATGTGTTTAAAACTAGGTGAAATCCATGCTAGTTGTGTCCCCTTTCATGTGTGTAAATTGTTCATGTCGATAGCTTTCATGTTTTAGCTCTTTAAAAGACTAAAGTTCTTGAGCAAATGGAATAGAGATCATGTGATAGGTGAATTTCATTTTACAAATCTAAAAGCATGAGTTATGTATAAAATTGTAGAACTTTCATGATAGGTAGAAAACTTGAATTGACTAGCATGCTATGTGTTGTTAATTGTAAAAGTGCATGTAGAAACCACTAAGACTTGTATGTGTATATCATGAGTAGTGTCGCTTGCTGAGTCTTTGGACTCACTCTTGCTTCGGCGTACAGGTTGACAGGTATCGTGCACTAGAAGGTAGCGTGGCGAGGATCATCATTAGAAGACTATTTTGTAGAGCTGTTACCAGTTGTACTTTTCTTTTGCACAAAAAGGATTATTGTTTGGACAATATTTGGACATTGTAGTTCTCTTTATTTTGTATTAATGTGGACATTGTCTTTCCATTTCACTATTTAGATTGTGGAAATGTGTGTTGGTGACGGGTTAAGAGTTGAGTTGTTTATTTTATTCCGCTGTACTCTATTGCTATCCAGGTACATATCAACCTATCGACCAGTGTTGGGTAAATGTCCCACTGTGACGACGCCCTTTATACCGATGGGGATTGGTATAATCGTACCGGTATGAAGAGGGTCGTTAGTATAAGCCAACTGTGTGATAAAGGTCATAGAGTTGTCTTTGAATCAAACACATGCCAAATCATTGATAAGGAATCAGGAAGTCTAAATTTTTCTGGAAAAAAGGTGAACAACATTTATTTGATTGACTTAGATGATCAAGAAAATGAAAACTTGTGTCTTGTAGCAAACAAACAGGATGAGCTTACCTTGTGGCATCGTAGGCTTGGCCATGCAAGTTACAATGTATTGCACAAGATCATGAATCTGAAATTGGTAAGTGGACTTCCTGAAATCTCCTTCAATAAAAATGAAAGTTTTGTGATGCATGTGCACAGGGAAAACAAACCCGGAAATCCTTCAAATCAAAAGCACCGGTAAGCACTTCTAAACCTTATGAACTTTTGCACATGGACCTCTTTGGACCTACTAGAACACTAAGTCTCAATGGCAAACGTTTTGGTTTTGTCATTATAGATGACTTCTCTAGGTTCACTTGGGTAAAGTTCCTTGCACACAAAAACGAAGCATTGAGACTGTTTGAGGATTTCTTTAATAAGATTGAGCATGGAAACGTTCACAAGATATGCTCAACACGCACTGATCACGGGGGAGAGTTTGATAATAACTCCTTTTCTGATTTTTGTAGGCACCACAGGATTGAACATTTGTTTTCCTCTCCAAGGACTCTAGAACAAAATGGAGTAGTGGAGAGAAAGAACAGAACATTGGTGGAAATGGCTCGCACCCTTCTGGTCGAAAGTCAACTTGCAAGGACTTTTTGGGCAGAAGCAGTCAACACATCGTGTTACATCCTCAACAGAGCCATGGTAAGACCTGTCATAAAGAAAACTCCCTACGAACTCCTAAAAGGTAAGAAACCCAGTATTGGGTATTTCAGAGTTTTTGGCTCAAAAGTGTTTATACATAACAATGATAAAGTTGATCTAGACAAATTTGAGGCCAAAAGTGATTAAGGTATTTTTCTTGGATACTCAGAACACTCTAGAGCATATAGGGTGTTTAATATTAAGAATAAAGTGTGGAAGAGACTCCACATGTTGTTTTTGATGAAAATCATGCAAATGCTAACAATTTCAATTCTCACAGGACTCTAGATGAATCTGAAAAAGATCCACAAGAGGAAGAGCCTCAAGAAGAAACTTCTCAAGCACATACTCCTCAAGAACAGCCTCCACAAGATCAACCCAGTCCTTCAACAATCACAAATGTGAGGTATTCCAGACATCATCCACTTGATAATGTGCTTGGAAATGTAAATGATAAAGTTCAAACTAGATCTAAAATTAGACAAATAGTTGAACAAGATCATTTAGTCTTTGTCTCTCAAGTGGAACCTAAAAATGTTGAAGAAGCTTTAAAAGAAAATTCATGGATTGATGCTATGCATGAGGAGCTTGGACAATTTCAAAGAAATAATGTCTGGAGTCTCATTCCTAAAACCCCTGAAATTTCTGTCATAGGAACAAGATGGGTTTTTAGGAATAAGTTGAATGAAGAGGGTAAAGTGGTGAGGAATAAGGCTAGACTGGTAGCAAAAGGGTATAATCAAGAATTTGGTGTGGACTTTGAAGAATCCTTTGCTCCTGTAGCTAGGCTAGAAGCAGTTAGGATCTTGTAAGCATATGCATGCTCAAACAAATTCAAACTTTTTCAAATGGATGTTAAAACTGCCTTCTTGAATGGTTACATCAAAGAGGAAGTCTATGTCTCTCAACCACCTGGCTTTGAGGATCATGATAAACCTAACCATGTATATAAACTGCACAAAGCTCTCTATGGATTGAAACAGGCACCCCGCGCTTGGTACGACAGACTAAGCACATTTCTGGTAAGCAAAAACTACTCAAGAGGTAAAGTGGACCAAACTCTCTTTACTAAGAAAGTTCACAATCACATCATTGTTGTTCAAGTTTATGTGGACGACATCATTTTTGGATCCACTAACCCATCACTGTGTGAAGAGTTTTCAAAACATATGCACAGTGAATTTGAGATGAGTTTAATGGGGGAGCTACAATTCTTCCTTGGATTACAGGTTAAACAATCTGAAGATGGTTTTTTCATTAATCAAGAAAAGTATGTAAAGGAGCTCATCGTTCCTTGAAACCTTTAGGAGTCTAGGGTCCAGGGCTCATTCACCAAGTTCGTGCAACCTCAGTTCGTGCACTTTGAATCCATTGAGGACATGTTTCCTGGTCTTCAACCCCTGTTTGACACTCAGGGCTGGACCGAATTTGTGTACTCCCACACCAGGTATTCTACCGCAGCTGTGACGGAGTTCTATAATAACCTCCAGTTATCAGTGGTAAGCTCTGAGTTGTATACCACTGTTAAGGGCACTTCTTTTCATATCACTCCCTCTCTTTTTTCTCGTGCCCTCCAAATTCCTAACTCCGGGGTGGATATTCTTGTCAACCCTCCATCTGCCTCTGACTATTATACTCCCATCACCCATCAAATTTATCATCCCAGTGTGGACCATCTTAAGCTCATTGCCAACTCTTTTCCTCCACTAAATCGTCTCATCCATCATATCTTCACTACTATTGTTGTTCCTAAAGCTGGAAGTCAGGAACTCGTTACTACAGTCCACAAGTCCCTCTTCCACTACTTTCTGCAGTGTGAACAAATCAATCTTCCTAACATCATGGTAGACCTCATTAAGCAATGTTTCACTAACCCCAAGTGGTCAATGCCATATGCATGTCCTATTACATCCCTCCTATCTTTTATTGGCATTCCCATCTCTGACTCCGAGTGCATCAAACTCAAGTCCAGAAGTTCTTTTGATCTTATTGTGGTGCATCGGATCGGCTACAAGTTTGTGGATAGGGTAGTGACCAGGACTCTCAAGGGTCAAGCTCCAAATGTTGAGGAAGAATCTGTTGCTGATGAAGGTGATGATGACGGTGCTGATGAAGGTGATGATGAAGACTCCCAGGCAAAGCCCATGGATGCTCAGGGAGATGATCCTGCTGATGCTGCACAACGGGAACAATCTCCCTCTCTTAGGGATTTCATTGATGGTCAGATGGCCCAATTGCAACTCCAATTCACCATGGGTTTTGAGCATCTCAACACCCTTCTCGATCATGTGGATATGAGAATGGATACACTGGTGAACACACAAGTGCAGTTACAAGACCAGCTTGCCAGGCTCTCTACTGATTTTCATAGCTTTCGTCATCCCGATGTACCAGGGAATGACGATGTCTAGAGAGTCATTTGGTTATCTAGGTCATCATTCTAGATTTGGGTACAGGGTCACTAAGTTATTTGAGTCAGTCATATATCTTTCCTTCTAATGCATTCACTTTATGTCATGCAATGGTCGTCTTTTGTAACTGAGTGTCTGGCATGTTAATGAATGAAAAACCTCAGTTCCTTTGCTTACATCTTATCCATGTGTGCATAATGTGTCTTTTTGAATGTTGTCAAAAGGGGGAGAAATCATCAATGTGCATAAATTGAAATTTTGTCATCATCAAAAAGGGGGAGAATGTTGGGTTTACTTGTGCCTTAATGTTTTTGATGATGTGTTTTTTAATGAACATTGCAATTGATGATGGTATAATGACCTATTTGTTAACAACATGAATGACATGATCAAGTGTCAAGATGATCACCTATGTATTCATTACATCTCACTTAAAATGTCTTTTAATGTAGGTATGAATGCATATAAGCCAAGCAACAAGATTTAGGTGAAAAAGAACAAGAAAGTAACTTCAAGAGATCATCTGTCGATAGCCAAGAAATCACCTGTCAACAGATAGACATGACAGAACAAAACAAGGTTCTGGAAGCACTCAGAAAGCAGTACCTATCGACAGCCAATATGCTCTTGTCGACAGATGAAGTGTGCCTGTCGACAGCAAGACCATATCTGTCGATAGATTCAGTGTTCTAGAAACATGAAAGCCAGAACTGGGCAGTAGCTGTCGACAACAGCCAATTGCCTATCGACAGACGTGGTTTTGGAAAGCTCCGATGTCCAAGATATGATCCATGCATTGGGTGATTCTGTCAAGCACGTCTCTCCATATTTGGACACCCATATATATAGGACATATGGGGTTATTTTCGCAGTAAGAGGCCATACCATCAAACCCTAAGCAAATCCCAAGACAAAAAGCCTCCACCTGCTGCTCTGCTTCAACCTACTGCCCAGGGAAAGGAAGATCCGTCATCCAAGCGGAGGTGAAGCCAGTTCGTCTGTGATTCAAGCTTCTCCATCAATCTATACTTGCCAAGATGAAGTTTGAAGTTCATCTAGACGAGCATCTTGAAGAGTTCCACATCAGGATTTGTTCTTTCAACTCAGAACTCTTCTCTGTCTCTGTTTTCTCATACTTATGTGTGTGTGGTGGTGTTTTAAGCGTTCTTGTGCTTGATTCACATGGTTTGTGTTGTTCTGATCGTGGTTTCACATCAGACAACTCGTGTGTGTGAGTTGTAGTCGTGAACCAGCTCATAAGCAGTTGTTTCTACGTGTGTGTGTGGACGGTGGACGTAGGATACACAAGTTGTGTACTCCGAACCACCTTAAAACATCGTGTCCTGTGGTTTCCACGTCTTTACGATAGATGTTTGGTAGGCACGTTGTTTTTACACACGCTGAATGAGTTGCTACTCCATCTACCTACAACTAACACACATCTAAGTTTAGCTTAAATTTTGTTACAGTTTCAAAAGTCTGTGTTTTCATTAAAAGAAGGTCGTAGTAATTTTTAATTGATAGTAATCTATTCAACCCCCCTTCTAGATTACCCTATTGGATAATTCCGCAACCTTTCACAATGCATGATGAACTTCATCAATTTGATAGAAATCAAGTATGGGAATTAGTACCTAGACCTAGTGATCAATCTGTGATTGGCACTAGATGGGTGTTCAGAAATAAATTGAATGAACATGGTCAGGTTGTTAGGAATAAAGCTAGACTAGTTGCCAAGGGGTACAATCAAGAGTTTGGCATTGTCTTTGAAGAATCATATGCCCCTGTAGCTAGACTAGAAGCTGTAAGAATCTTTCTTGCTTTTGCATCATCTTTGAAATTTAAAGTTTATCAAATGGATGTAAAAAGTGCTTTCTTGAATGGTTACATCAAAGAAAATGTTTTTGTGGAACAACCTCCTGGATTTGAAAATGAAAAATATCTTGATCATGTTTTCAAACTTAATAAAGCTCTTTATGGTCTTAAGCAAGCTCCAAGAGCTTGGTATGACCGCTTGAGCTCATTTTTGCTGAATAAAGGATACACAAGAGGTAGTGTAGACCAAACCTTATTTACAAGAATTGTCAATAAATATATCATTGTTGTCTAAATCTATGTTGATGACATAATTTTTGGGTCTACAAACAAAGCCCTGTGCACTGAATTTGCAAATCATATGAAAACTGAATTTGAAATGAGTTTGATGGGTGACTTACAATTCTCTTTGGGATTGCAGGTACATCAAACCAATGAAGGGATATTCATAAGTCAAACAAAGTATGTGAAAGAACTTCTGAAGAGATTTGACTTTCAGCACCTCAAGCACTCAAGTACACCTATGGAAATAAATGTACGATTAGAGGAAGATTCATTTGGTAAGTCAGTAGATCCAAAGACCTACAGAGGTATGATTGGTTCTCTACTTTACCTCACAACCTCTAGACCAGATATTCAATTTAGTGTGTGCATGTGTGCTAGATTTCAAGCCAATCCTAAGGAAAGTCACATGTTAGTTGTCAAAAGAACTTTTAAATATCTTATTGGAACATGTGAACTTGGAATATGGTATCCTACTAGTTGCAAATTAGATTTAATTGCTTACTGTGATGCTGATTATGCTGGTTGCAAGCTTGATAGAAAAAGTACTAGTGGCTTGTGTTTATATCTAGGTGGATGCCTAATCTCTTGGGCTTCTAAAAAACAACATTCAGTAGCTCTATCCACTGCAGAGGTTAAATATGTTGTAGCTGGTTGTTGTGGCACTCAAGTTCTTTGGGTGAAACACCAGCACCTAGACTATAATCACAAATTGGGTTGTATTCCTATTCTATATGATAACACTAGTGCAATCAATTTGTCTAAAAACTTAATTCAGCATTCTCGAATAAAACACATTGAAATAAGGCACCATTTTCTAAGAGATAAGGTTGCTAAGAAATCATTTGAGATTCACTTCATTGAAACAGAAAAATAAGTTGCAGATATTTTCATTAAGCTCTCTCAGAAAATAGATTTTCATCCTTAAGAGAGAGCTTGGTTTGTGCAAGTTTTCACATCTTTGATATCTTCCATCTCCTTTTTGCAAATAAAAGCATTATTGTTCTTGCTAATAAATTCCTACTTCTCACATTGCATTGACATTCTTGGTATATCAAATAGTGATTTGAAGAAAGGCAAGTCAAGCTTGTCTGGACACTTTCACTATGCGTGAGTATATATCTCCGCCAAGTATCAAGAGTCTTTTATGCAATTGTTGAGGGGGAGTCTTGTCATTCAATAAAATACTCTTGATGGTTCTACTCTCACTTCACTTAATTCTTCCTTCATCACCAATCTTCATGTTCACCTTGTGAGGGGGAGTCACTGTTAATTTTTCACTCACTCTCCTTGATCTTGCTTGTCTATCTTGAGCTTGACCAATCAGAATTTTTTAGTCCTTGTGATATTTTTATATGAGAGACTTAAGACACTCAAACTAAACTAATTGTGCATTTAGTTTAATTTCAAATATTCACTTTCATATCAAAGATGTGCCATCTTAATACTGAATGTCTTTAAAATGATTTGTAAAACACTTGTAGGCACATGAGTGGCATTAATGTTTAACATGTGCAAGTTTAAGCTTCATTTTTACCACATGTTAAGGATAATCTCTCTACATTCGTAGCCATGACTTTTCTAGTCAAAGCAAACATAATCTTGTAGAACATTACAAGAAAATTAACAACAATCTGGAAAGATATAAACAGAGCAATGCAAATTCTTGAACTACTGAATAACCAGGCCATCTCACCTAAAAAGTGATTTGTCTCGCGTTAAAAAGTGGAAAAACAAAATTTTCAACTCTGTATAAAATAATGAAAGTTAAACCACTGAGTAATCAGAAGGTCTTGCATCTGGTAAATGTGATCTCTTACACTGAAAAGTGAGATTTAACTAATTTATTCATGTATTTATTTTCCAGTAAAAATGAAAGGAACTTCAAATAGACAGGACAGAAAAGCTTAAGACTTGAATACAATTCATGTATACTAAATTTAGATCTATTATTCTACACTATGTTAAGTATAAAGTTCATAACCTCCTTGTTAAATACTTCTGCTCACTCATATAGGTCACTTTGACTCACATTTGCATCATTATTTTAACTACATTCAGATCATTATATTTTGCTATACTTTGTGTTGAGTGTGTCTTTGTGATTAAAACTTGATGCACAATAGCAGCAACGTAATAATTTCTTTCATGTGTCAATATCACTTTGCCTCACTTATTTTGATCATTCTTGAACAATTTTTTCACTACTTTATTTCCTGATCTCCTACCACTTATATTTCATGTTCATCCTTTTGATGTTGTCAAAAAGGGGGAGATATTGCAGGGGGAGAATGAGCTCCTATGAGCTTATGGGGGAGTTAAAGAATAAGTTTCTGGGAGAAAAAGTATGAAGAGAAAAAATTTGAGCATTTATTTTGTCATCATCAAAAAGGGGGAGAATGTTGTGTAGAGTGTGTATTTGAATTCCTTAATGATGATTTTTAATGATGACTAATGGACATCACTCATGCTTTGATTTTGATGATGACATATTGTACATATTACATTAATGACTAAACAACATGTTTTTGATACTTAATATTTCAATGACATGTTTTGATGGTCCACTCTTCATATATACAGGTTTACAAAGTTTTGTCAAAGTAGTGTCGACTCTAGTTGACAATCAGGTCGACTCACAAAGTCTGCCCAGCAAGCTCCTGAAGAACAAGTCACAGTAGTGTTGACTCTAGTTGACAATCAGGTCTGTTGGATCTCCTGTTTTGATGATGTTTAACTGTGATCCATACAAATGTGGAAATCATGCTTCAATAATATCTAACACTATTTTTCATGTGTAGCTCATAGAAAATGTTCATTTGATGACAGTAGTGTCGACACAATTCAGATAGTGTGTCGACACATGACTCATTCCCAGAGCAAATAAACATGAAAGCAAGCCAGTTGTGTCGACACATGTTCAGTGGTGTCGACACATCCCATGCATCCAGCAAACAATGAAGTATGAAAGTGGACAGTGGTGTCGACATAGGTTGCTTGTGTGTCGACACTCCCTGTGTCGCGTCACGACATTTAATATATCTATAAATGCCGGAACGTGAACAACGAGAAATCAAGAGTACAATTGAACTAACTGAATAGGACGTTTGCTCAGAGGCTTCACTAAATAAAAATTATTATTCATCATTCAATAGATGTTACATGATTTCTGATTCACAATCTCATAAGTAAAATGTCGTCATGGTTGGTCTCTCCACACACAAATCCCGAAGTTTCTGCCTTCTAGAATTATAGGTACCTGAAATAGTAGGATTTGGTGAGCGAACTAGCCCAGTAGAATTCAATTCCTTGAATTAAGAAGGATTCACAGGTATGATCTCAAGATAAGAACATGAACATTATTAACAATGAGTGTTCAAAGCTATGAACGAATGAGTCAATTCAATAACACATAAAGAACCAAGGTAATATAGGAGCATGATCAATAACTCAGGATGTCACTTAAGTTTAGAATCAAGCACGTATTCACACACACGTGTATCATGATGACTAATCAAACACTTAATGATGCATGCCAACATCCACTATCCTCATCGCCCCCGCGCGGCCACTGACGAATTCGGGCGCTCCCCCCAGGACTGAACCAGCCCTTTATTTGCCAGGCATATTACTCAAATGAGTCCCAAAGACTCGCAACTCGTCATCATAACACACTCATTATTGTAATGAGTCAAGGATACAAGGATTTTACTCATAGTTACTCAAGATTTGCACACAAGAACCAAGGAACTTTAGTTCCTTCACTGATTTCAGAAATTGATAGTTTCACAAGAACAATTTTGTTCGGAACTTGAAGAAATAATTCAAGGAAAAAGGAAAGATCACATGACTGGTTTTAGTAAAGGTTTAGATAGTAAAAAACACAAACTATAGGTAGATTATTAGTTGGAGCAATTGGGTAGGATTTACAACGAAGAACTGAGTCAAAGAGATGCTGGAAACATGGCTCTGTCGAGACCTGTCGACAAGCTTGGGTCTGCTGTCGACAGGGGCTGTTTTTCCAGAACTGGGATTTCAGTTCTGTGTGCACCTGTTGACAGCAAGCCAGGAGCCTGTCGACAGGGACACATAGTGCTGGTTTTCTGGTTCTGGCCAGGGGTTCCTGTCGACAGCCAACCCTAGTCTGTCGACAGGGGCTGTGTAAAACTTCAGAAAGCCACTTAATTCAACCTCAAATAGTTCTAAAAAGTTCCTCTAACATTCCCAACTTGATTAGAAAAACATTAAGGTTCTATCTAACCTATACGATGAGATCAACACTCTGAATTGAGTTGAATTGATCAAAGACAATAACATGTAGTTACTTGTGACTTGAGGATCAACTAAAACTTGGTGTAATGTTGATTTTCTAACATAGACATATTTTCTAAACTTTGGAAATAACATGACTATCAGATTTGACAAAAGTCTGAGTTCTCAGATTGGAAGGATGGCATGCTTAAGGTACCACACGCCATTAACCAAGAATCAAAGAAAAGGTGGCCAGGTAACTAAGAGATTAAGAAAGGAATCCTATCAATACATAAGATTATAATTAAAGACATGAGTGTTGAATAGCAACCATATGAACTCAACAATACAGAGGTAATCAAACAAGCTGACTAAATCCCATGTTCTCAGGAGGTCAAGATGGTTATAGAATTCCAAGACTTAGTAAGGAAGGGGAAATAGAAGATAGTGATCAAGGATTGAATCCTACAGTTGGTTAGCTTAAAACTTAACATAATATGATACTAGAGGAACACTTCTATAACAACAATGAGGTATTCAACAAGAAATCATACAGGATAAACACACACTTCTAAAAGCGTTTATAGAGTCAAGCAATAGTTTGAGGAGGGAACTACCTACACAGGAGGTTTCCTAATAAGTCAATTGAACGAGATTGAGGGAAATAGGAAAAGAATTCTACCTTGCTTTTAGAGAGATGAAGACTCACACCTCCCCCTTAACAGAGGAACCCACAACTGGTAGGAGGAAGAGATGGTAAGCTTGGAAACACAGCTGCAACAAGGGTGGAAGCAACAGCAGCAGCCACGGCTGCAGCACCTCCAACAGGAACAACAGAAATAGCAGCTCCAGTAGAAACACCTTCAACAGAAGCAGCAGCTCCAACAGAAAACGATGACTTCCACCACAATTCACCCACTACACTCACAGTATGAGGTCTTGCAAACACAGTTGCAGAAAGAGCAGACTTAGAAGGTTCGCAAGCTGGGTATTGGGGGGTTTTTATAACCCTCAACGCCGGCCATGCATGATGGCACGATAGCCATCAAGGTGTCAAGGTTTTAATCCCCTTAAACCATGTCTGGACACGTTTGCCATGCATAGCTCCCATAACTTATACCTAAAGGGTTAACATGTTCATCCCACTTCCATGTACGCTGGCCTTCCCAGGGCTTCCCACGTAAACACCCAGAAATCCCAGAAAATCCCTTCCGTAATTAGTCCAAAATTCAGCTAGCCCACTAAACTTTATGTAAACATATTCAAATGGTATCCATTTGTATTAAAATTTCAACCATAGACTAATATAATGGTTTTACAAATTATGGTGATTTTTATTTTATTTTTAGAATTTATTTTACACTAGGTGAAAAATCACCCGAAAAATGGTCGCGTCGACTGTACCTTGAAATCCGTACGTCAAAAAATTCAGATAATTACATATTTGATTTCTCCACATTTTTCTGGAAATTTGATGTTCTCGGATTTTTATTTCGTTGTCGTTTTCCGGTATCGCCCTGTGGAGGCACGCACTTCGAGGTACGATACTGGGATAACGTTCATTACCACTAATTAAGTCTTCATCTAATTATCACAATTTAATAACAACTCTAAGGTATTTTAACCAAATTATTTCTATTTTCTTAACATTTTAAATTTCTGGGGTTACAACTCTCTCCCACTAAAAAGAGTTTGGTCCTCCAAACTTCTTGACTTAGTTTGGATGGATCACAAAGATGTAAGTTTTCAGTTTTTGGAATCTTTATCTATTTCAGATTAGTTTCACTAATCTTATTATGATTACCATCCTATACACTTTCTATAACACGACATCATTAGTTGATGGAAATCTGAATATTAGTTAGCATTTTTAAATCTTATGGAGCCATGTGATGAACAGGGGTTTCATTAGTACATGCTGCTACATTTCTTATTTTTGGTAGTAGTATATTACTCCTAAGATTTCTTTTATCAAGGAATAACTATAACCCTCATAGAGTTATATGAGTACATATTCCCTTGAAAAGGTAATAAGGTTTGATGAGTAAAGATAGACAACGAGAATTTTATTTATCACATAAGATTTCCAGTACATAACTCTATAATCAGCCTTGTAAAATTACATTGATTGGAAAAACTTACCAAGTTTTATCCTACTACAACAACTAAATCCAAGCACTTCTTACTATACTCTAATCCGATTAACTTATACATAAAATTTCTTCTAATAGCTTCAGTCACTTAAAATTTCTTTGTGGCTTCAAGTTTTCTTGAACTCTTGTCTTTGCTCTGAGAGTGCAGGACATTTTGAGATCCGATGCTCTAGACTTCCACACTTTAAACATGCTCCTAGTCTCCGCCAACAATTCTTTTTGATGTGGCCTGATTTGTGACAAGATGCACAAGCTTCGTTTGCTTGCTTTTTGGCTTTCTTATTCTTTTTGTTCTCTTTGCTCCGCTTCATCTTCTGTTTGCCAGTTATTTCTCTATCATTGGGGAGAATTGTCTTCTTCCGTATGGACACTGTAATACTCACTATTTCTTGAGAGTTTAGACTCTTAATGTCCTTATGCAGTTCCATTTTTCCTTGGTTATCGACGGGAACTATTCGTTCTAAGGACTGAGCAAGGTTGTCCATTGCATGTTGAACCTCTTTCCATTGTGCTTCTTCTCCCATTACGCTGGTTGAGCAAACAAATTAAATTTAGTTAGTTAATCATGTGATTTAAAACTCAGCTTTTCTGATTCATACTATTAATACAATTGTTACAGTATGTATCTAGTTATTTGATACATTAACCTCCATGATTAAATGGTACCTTTTTCTTGTAGGATTTTGAGATATGACAGATGATATATGTTGTGTTCCTGGTTTTGATATATTCAGCTAAATGTAATAAATATTTAACACAAGTCTTTTATAACATATGAAAATTCATAAAGTCAAAAGGTCTATTAAGTGTGTTGACCCTGATTACTTCTTAGGTTGACACTACTCATATGTGAGGTTGATACTGGGATATTACAAGATCAACTCTACGTGATGGATAATTAGTCAAAACTGCAATCACCTGATTGAGGTCAATTCTAGAAAATATAGGGTTGATTCATTCGAAACTTCCTACTGACCCAAGTCAATTTGTTTGTGTGTGTTAACACGCCATGCTATTGATTAATTGAAGCAAAATTATAAGATTTAACTCAACTTGAAAACATTGGATCCTTGGGATAGAGTTAGAAAGAAAATTTTGATGAGTTCAAGTCTAAAGATGATATAAATTAAAGGGTGAACAAGTTTGACTTTTCCTTCAGTAGGAGAGGGCTCCCTTGGAGAAGTCATATGTGTGTTTACCATTTTTCACCGGACCTTAGATTCTTAACATTCTACTAGGTTTATTTGAATTATGAAATTTTTAGGTAGGCCAAATTGTGAGAAATTAGAAAGACGCTATTTTGATGGAATTGCAAAAATTACGTTTTTCTTCTTCGGTGGGAGAGTTGACTTTTTATTGGTAAGAGATATGATTTTTCTGATATTTTTATTGGATTCAAATGGGGGGTACTTCCTTATTTACATGTAATATCTTAAGTAAATGAATCATTTACTTAAATGATATGAAATGTAAATAAGGTATGAGTTCAGTCTTACAAGGGTCCTGCTGACATTTCTGACTGAACCTGCTGACACATCTAACTGAAGAAGGATCAGTTCAACACAAACTGGTGTCTGTCGACAGCTAGAAAATGGCTGTCGACAGATGACAACAGACAGAGCAAGGTTTTTCTGGTTCTGAGGGTATCTGTCGACAGACCAGAGTCGGCTGTCGACAGGTAAGTGCTGTCAGTCAACAGGTAAAGTCTAAACTTCCACAAATGTGGTAGAACTACCACAGGAAATTCTACCAAGTGTTCCTATGAATCTTTACATGATTGACAACATTAAAATGGTCTTAATTCTAGTTCTAACACCATATTTCATGAGGGAGACAAGTAGGACAATAGGGATATATTGTGGTATGGGAATCTAAAAGCAAGATGATAACTAGAAGTGCAACACTTCCTAAAACTTTTTTTTTTAATGGGATGAGTTTCATAGTATGCTTGAGTCATAACACAACTCTAGCTAAAACATGATCATAATGGATAGGAAAACAACCCTAATGACGTTTTCAGAATCAAGGATAAATGTAAACATGGGTTTATACGGATAAAGGAACTACAAGCATGAAGTTTTGGAAGTGGAGAAGAATCATAGGGAAAAACCAACCTCCAAATTTTCATTTCATACTCAATAGAATTTATATCCAACTATACTTATCTAGCTTAACCTTAGGCTTTCTACCCATCCTCACAGGTTATCCCTAGATTTATCGAACTAAGGCTCTGATACCATTCTGTCACGTCACGACATTTAATATATCTATAAATGCCGGAACGTGAACGAACGAGAAATCAAGAGTACAATTGAACTAACTGAATAGGACGTTTGCTCAGAGGCTTCACTAAATAAAAATTATTATTCATCATTCAATAGATGTTACATGATTTCTGATTTACAATCTCATAAGTAAAATGTCGTCATGGTTGGTCTCTCCACACACAAATCCCGAAGTTTCCGCCTTCTAGAATTATAGGTACCTGAAATAGTAGGATTTGGTGAGCGAACTAGCCCAGTAGAATTCAATTCCTGGTATGATCTCAAGATAAGAACATGAACATTATTAACAATGAGTGTTCAAAGCTATGAACGAATGAGTCAATTCAATAACACATGAAGAACCAAGGTAATATAGGAGCATGATCAATAACTCAGGATGTCACTTAAGTTTAGAATCAAGCACGTATTCACACACACATGTGTATCATGATGACTAATCAAACACTTAATGATGCATGCCAACATCCACTGTCCTCATCGCCCCCGCGCGGCCACTGACGAATTCGGGCGCTCCCCCCAAGACTGAACCAGCCCTTTATTTGGCAGGCATATTACTCAAATGAGTCCCAAAGACTCGCAACTCGTCATCATAACATACTCATTATTGTAATGAGTCAAGGATACAAGGATTTTACTCATAATTACTCAATATTTGCACACAAGAACCAAGGAACTTTGGTTCCTTCATTGATTTCAGAAATTGATAGTTTCACAAGAACAATTTTGTTCGGAACTTGAAGAAATAATTCAAGGAAAAAGGAAAGATCACATGACTGGTTTTAGTAGAGGTTTAGATAGTAAAAAACACAAACTATAGGTAGATTATTAGTTGGAGCAATTGGGTAGGATTTACAACGAAGAACGGAGTCAAAAAGATGCTGGAAACATGGCTCTGTCAAGACCTGTCGACAAGCTTGGGTCTGCTGTCGACAGGGGCTGTTTTTCCAGAACTGGGATTTCAGTTCTGTGTGCACCTGTCGACAGCAAGCCAGGAGCCTGTCGACAGGGACACACAGTGCTGGTTTTCTGGTTCTGGCCAGGGGTTCCTGTCGACAGCCAGCCCTTCGTCTGTCGACAGGGGCTATGTAAAACTTCAGAAAGCCACTTAATTCAACCTCAAATAGTTCTAAAAAGTTCCTCTAACATTCCCAACTTGATTAGAAAAACATTAAGGTTCTATCTAACCTATACGATGAGATCAACACTCTGAATTGAGTTGAATTGATCAAAGACAATAACATGTAGTTACTTGTGACTTGAGGATCAACTAAAACTTGGTGTAATGTTGATTTTCTAACATAGACATATTTTCTAAACTTTGGAAATAACATGACTATTAGATTTGACAAAAGTTTGAGTTCTCATATTGGAAGGATGGCATGCTTAAGGTACCACATGCCATTAACCAAGGAATCAAAGAAAAGGTGGTCAGGGAACTAAGAGATTAAGAAAGGAATCCTACCAATACATAAGATTATAATTAAAGACATGAGTGTTGAATAGCAACCATATGAACTCAACAATACAGAGGTAATCAAACAAGCTGACTAAATCCCATGTTCTCATGAGGTCAAGATGGTTATAGAATTCCAAGACTTAGTAAGGAAGGGGAAATAGAAGATAGTGATCAAGGATTGAATCCTACAGTTGGTTAGCTTAAAACTTAACATAATATGATACTAGAGGAACACTTCTATAACAACAATGAGGTATTCAACAAGAAATCATACAGGATAAACACACACTTCTAAAAGTGTTTATAGAGTCAAGCAATAGTTTGAGGAGGGAACTACCTACACAGGAGGTTTCCTAATAAGTCAATTGAACGAGATTGAGGGAAATAGGAAAAGAATTCTACCTTGCTTTTAGAGAGATGAAGACTCACACCTCCCCCTTAACAGAGGAACCCACAACTGGTAGGAGGAAGAGATGGTAAGCTTGGAAACACAGCTGCAACAAGGGTGGAAGCAACAGCAACAGCCACGGCTGCAGCACCTCCAATAGGAACAACAGAAATAGCAGCTCCAGTAGAAACACCTTCAACAGAAGCAGCAGCTCCAACAGAAAACGATGACTTCCACCACAATTCACCCACTACACTCACAGTATGAAGTCTTGCAAACACAGTTGCAGAAAGATCAGACTTAGAAGGTTCGCAAGCTGGGTATTGGGGGGTTTTTATAACCCTCAACGCCGGCCATGCATGATGGCACGATAGCCATCAAGGTGTCAAGGTTTTAATCCCCTTAAACCATGTCTGGACACGTTTGCCATGCATAGCTCCCATAACTTATACCTAAAGGGTTAACGTGTTCATCCCACTTCCATGTGCGCTGGCCTTCCCAGGGCTTCTCACGTAAACACCCAGAAATCCCAGAAAATCCCTTCCGTAATTAGTCCAAAATTCAGCTAGCCCACTAAACTTTATGTAAACATATTCAAATGGTATCCATTTGTATTAAAATTTCAACCATAGACTAATATAATGGTTTTACAAATTATGGTGATTTTTATTTTATTTTTAGAATTTATTTTACACTAGGTGAAAAATCACCCGAAAAATGGTCGCGTCGACTGTACCTTGAAATCCGTACGTCAAAAAATTCAGATAATTACATATTTGATTTCTCCACATTTTTCTGGAAATTATGATGTTCTCGGATTTTTATTTCGTTGTCGTTTTTCGGTATCGCCCTGTGGAGGCACGCACTTCGAGGTACGATACTGGGATAACATTCATTACCACTAATTAAGTCTATCATCTAATTATCACAATTTAATAACAACTCTAAGGTATTTTAACCAAATTATTTCTATTTTCTTAACATTTTAAATTTCTGGGGCGTTACACCCTGTCCCTCCCAGAAGCCTATTCTGAAGCCAGTGACCAGTGGTGTCGACATAGGTTGCTTGTGTGTCGACACTCCCTGTCCCTCCCAGAAGCTTGTTCTGTAGGTAGTGGAATGTGTGTCGACACAAGTGCAAAGTGTGTCGACACAAATCAACAGATTAAGCTGCCAGGACTCAAAGACAAGGACTTGTGTCGACACATGTCTCATGTGTGTCGACAAACTTTGACTAATTTTTCCAGATCTGAAATGTAAGGACACGTGGATGACTTTGGTTGATGGCTTTTAAGTGGGAATTTCTGTGCCCCCAAATTCCAAGGCACTTCGTGGACTCGTGGGACTATAAAGGCCCATCATCCACTCATTTCTTGGGGGATACACACTTCAGCCCTCTCATTCCAAGAAGCAGCAGGCGATTTCAGAGAGAAGCTCCATCCTTGAGAATTGCGCCCAGATCTAAAGGATTAGAAGATCCAAGCACCTTTGCTGATCAATCTCAAGTGGAATTCTCAGATTCCAAAGTCTTCATCCTGGAGTTGGAGCTGGAGTTTTGAATTCTCATCTGGAAGCAGAACAGGGGGATTTGAACCAGATTTCTTCTATTCGAAATTCAAGTGTTTCATCTAGTTCTATACTTCAAACTCAATCTATTGTGTGTATTTTGTGAAATTGGAGCAATCCTTGTGCCCAATTTTACGTGTGTGTTCAGATCTGAGATCTTTGTCATCTCAGATTGTGTGTGTTGCAGTGTGACCCATTCTGAACTGGTGATATAAGCCACATTGTATGTGTGTGTGGATGGTGGATCTAGGATATACAATTGTGTAATCCGAACCATCCTAAATCCTTGTGTCTTTGTGGTTTGATTGCTTGGTTAGATGTTTGGTAGGCTCGCTGCTATCACATCATTTGATTTGTCTAATTTGTTCAGAATTGTGATTAAGTCTTAGATCTAAGTTCTTCAATCGAGTGAATTTTTTAATACAGTGAAATCTATTCAACCCCCCCCCCCCTTCTAGATTTCTACATAGTTGTTTTCCGCAACATTACATTTGGTATCAGAGCAAGGTTCTCATTGCACTTCTAAGTGTTTAATCTAATGATCAAGAGTTTTTTTTTCTATGGAAATCACTAAGGGATTCATGGCTAAGGGTCACTCAGTTACTAGGCCTCCTTTTCGATGGATCTAACTACTCTTATTGGAAAAATAGGATGTAGGTATTCTTAAGAGCTCAGGACTATGAACTCTGGAAGATTGTTGACAAAGGACCTGCCGAACTACCAGAAGATGAAGATCTATAGACCAAGGAGCAAATCAAGAAGTCCACACTCAACTGGAGTGCCATGAATATGATGCAGTGCTCCATACATCCCAAAGAGTACTCCAGAGTATCATCATGTAAGTCTGCGAAGGAGATGTGGGATAAACTCCAACTAATATATGAGGGAACCTCTAAGGTAAGGGAAACAAAGGCAAGTATCCTAGTCTCAGAGTATGAAATGTTCAGAATGAAGAGTGATGAGACCATTTCCGAAATGTTTGCTAGGTTCATGCTTATTGTAAATGGTCTTAGAGGTCTAGGAAAAGATTATTATAACAATGATCTTGTTAGGAAAATACTTAGATCTCTTCCATCAGCTTGGCACACAAAGGCCACTGTAATTGAGGATTCAAAGAATTTATCAACCATGCAATTAGATGAGCTGATAGGTTCATTAATGACATATGAGATTAATTTGAAAAGAAATGCATCTATCATTACATCTAAGAAACCTATTGCTTTGAAAGCCTCATCTAGCTCAAAGAATGTAATTGAAAATTTTGATGAAGCTGATGAATCTTCTGATGAAGATGATGATGATGAATTGGCCTTATTGACAAGGAAATTCAAGAAATTCCTGAGAAAGAAAGGGAAAGGTAAGTTCAAACCTTCATCTTCTAATAAAAGGGATTTTTCAAAGAAAAATGATTTCAATAAGAAAATTGAGACAAACAAGAAAACTGATATAATCTGTTATGAATGCAGGAAACCAAAACACATGAGAGGAGAGTGTCCTGATTTGAAGAGAAAGCTAAAAAATCAGATGTTCAAGAAAACTAGAGTCATGCTGGCCACATGGAGTGATGAAGATGAAGAAGAACAAGAAGAAAGTGGACCTGATGAAGAAGAAGTCACATGCCTTATGGCCAGGAATGAAGAGGATAATGAGGTGAATTCTTCATTTGAAGATTTTTCAACTAATGAATGGGAAGAAGCATATGCTACTTTATTTGAAAAGTTGTGTGAATTAAAATAAGAAAATAAATCATTGAAAAAGAAAATTCATAGGATTTTGCATAATTCTCAAGAATCTGAACAAATAAATCTTCTGAATGATGAAATTGTTAACTTGAAAAAGGAACAAGAAGATTTAAATGAACAGTTTGATCATGTTAAAGAAATATGTGAATGCACTGATAAAGAGAAACAAATTCTGATGGATGAAAATGAAAAACTAAAGAAAGAAAAAGAGGTGATTAATGAAGAATTGAAAACTGTTCAAAAGGAACGAAATGACAAGAAAAAACCTTGTCCAAATTTGTTAAAGGGAAAGAAACCTAGATGCTATGTCAGGAGTTCGGATGAACACTACTAAGCATGGTTTAGGTTTTCAGTCTGAAAACAAGAAGAAAATTGGACAAATCTTGATAACTTCATTTGTTAAAGGAAGCACCTCTTATAGTCAGTCTGAGAAAAACATTCAGGGAAAATCACCAATGAACTTAAAAACCAAAAATAAGAATCAATTGAAAATTTTCAAAACACAATCCAAAACATCAAAGAGTTCAAGTTAAAAATCAACAAAATTTGAAGTCAAATGTTGGATCTAACTCTCACTTCAAAAGCAACAAAAATTTCACACCACAAAGAATCATGACATGCGCTATCTGTAGGAAATCTGGTCATACTGATGATAAATGCAGATCAAAAGTGAATGTATGTAGAATGAAGCAAATTTGGATTCCAAAACAATTTGATATTGAATTGAGAAAACTGATGGGACCCAAAGTAATTTAGGTACCAAAATCCTCTTTCTAAATCCTTTTGCAGGAATGTCTTACAACCCACAAGAAAGACAAATGGTACCTTGACAGTGGCTGTTCAAGACATATGACTGGAGATAAAGGGAAATTTTCTTCATTAACTAAGAAAGATGGTGGACAAGTAATCTTTGGAGGTAAAAACAAGGGTCAGATCATTGGAACTGGAAATATTGGTAAGAATCTTTCAAGCTCTATTGAAAATGCCTTGCTAGTTGAAGGCCTTGATCATAACTTATTGAACATCAGTCAACTTTGTGACAAAGGCCTTAAGGTAATTTTTAATTCCGAATCATGTGAAATTGTTGGAAAGGATTCTGGAAAAATAAAGTTTCTTGGTCAAAGAATTAACAATGTTTATCTGGTTGACCTAAATGAGCATCAACATGATAATCTTTGTTTAGTTACTAGTCAGCATGATCTATTTCAATTGTGGCATCGAAGGTTAGGTCATGCTAGTGAGAATGTTTTGAACAAATTGATGAGACATGCTCTTGTGAATGGTTTACCTAAAATGAAGAAAAAGAAAATTGACATTGTTTGTTCTGCATGTGCTCAAGGTAAACAAACTAGAAAATCATTCAAGTCTATTGCATCTTTAATAACTTCCAAACCCTTTGAATTGTTGCATATGGATTTATTTGGTCCTACTAGGACACTCAGTCTTAGTGGACATAGATATGGGTTTTTAATTGTTGATGATTTTTCTAGGTTTACCTGGGTATTTTTTCTGTCTCACAAGAGTGACACAATTGAAAACTTTCATAATTTTGTTAATAAAATTGAAAAAGGAAAAACAAATAAAATCTGCTCTATACTTACTGATCATGGAGGAGAATTTGACAATAATTTGTTTTTTTTATTTTTGCAGTGAAAAAGGAATTGATCACAAATTTGCTTCCCCAAGGACTCCTGAACAGAATGGAATTGTTGAAAGAAAAAATAGGACATTGGTGGAGATGGCACGAACTCTGTTGATTGAAAGTCAGCTTCCAAGGAGCTTTTGGGCAGAAGCTGTCAACACCTCATGCTACATTCTCAATAGAGTCATGGTAAGACCAGTCCTAAAGAAAGCTTCCTATGAGTTCTAAAAGGTAAGAAGCCTCACATTACTTATTTTAGAGTTTTTAGAAGTAAAGTTTTCATTCACAATAATGATAAACATAATCTAGATAAATTTGAAAAGAAAAGTTATGTAGTTATTTTTCTAGGGTACTCTGAGAATTCAAGGTCATATATGGTATTTAATAATGAATCAAGAACTGTGGAAGAAACTCCACGTCATTTTTGATGAAAATTGTGAAAAACCTACTGACCATGATTCTTGCAGGAACCAAGAAGAAGATGCTGATATTCTTCAGAAAGAATCAGATCAACCACTGGAGAATGAAGAAGTTGATGAACATGAGGATGTGTCGACTCAACAAACTATCAGGTTGACACCAGATCAAGTCAATACAGTGACAAGAGGTAACTTGTAACGTAGCGCATTTTTCGGATCTTCATGGATCATTGTTTAGTGGTAGTTTGAATCCGTGTTTATTGGTTTTGGTATGGTGCTCATGACCAATATGGGGTCATTGGGCCTTGGTCGAGTTTTCCGCGAATTGTGTGGAGCTTAGTGGGCCAGTATGTTAGGCCCGTAGTGCCCGTTGGTTCACTGGATGTGAACGCGACGGGGGTGTAGGTCACGTTCTGAACGCGACGGCAGTGGGGTCGTGTTCTGGTTGCCGCTGTTTTGGGTCGACGTCTGCATGTGCACCGCGTGTCGCACACTGGGGTGGCCTGCTGACGTCGGGAGTGGGAGGGTGACACCCTAGTCCGTCGCGACAAGGTCGCGACGGGGAGGTACGTCACGATCCCAACTGCTGTGCGGTTTTTAAGAAGGTTGGCTGAATAGAGCTTTCACAAGCTCTGCTCGAACGAGAGAGGACCTGCCATGGTTTCGTTGGGCGATTTGGCGTTCCAACATGGTGTTCGACACGCTCTCGATGCGAGGATGTCACGTGGAGTGGGGGAAACACCGCGCCATGCGTGGATTACGTGTTCTTCATGAAGGTAGGGAGATTCCACCATGTTTGATTGTGTGGATTGCATGTTAGCTTGTTTACCGTGTTAAAAATAATAGATACCATGTCTAGAAGGTGAAATGAGCATAAAAATCGGGTTGAAACATCATATAGGGTGGTTTGCATGGAAAATCTGGAGATGGTTCCCGGATTAGGGTTTTCGCCTGAGAAGGCGACGGACCCTGCTGTCGCAACCAGGTCGTGATAGGCCGACCCGTTGTGACAGGGTTTCTTATCGCGACATGTCGTGACATCGCGATCAGAAGGCAGCCTTGTCCTCTGTCGCGATCACAGCCGAGGGTTCTGCTTTACATGCTTTTGGTGTTTTGGTTATCTGATTATCGATGTTTAACGTGCATGGCTTTGGTAAGAGGTGCATTGGCACCTGTAGAGCTCTGTGAGCATGTTACCCACGTGGTTAGTGGGTGGTTTACGTATGGTTTATGTAGTTGGTATAGTGTTTTCATAGTATGAATATGTGCATGGCACATAGTGTTGCGTTGACTGGGAAATGATGGTACCAGTGTGAACCTAGATTCAGTCTTGTGATGTCTTTTACGGACTAATAGAGATGGTTTAATTAGTATAATGTAAGTAAGGTTAAGAGTTGGTGTATAGATAGTGTGTATTGTATGTATGTGGCAAGGAGGTCACGTGATGACCAATGATAGGTCAGTTTGTGATTAGTTATCGTAGTTTACATGTGTGTTGGTGTGGGGTAGCTTGTAGGTCACAGGGAGACCAGAGTCAAGGTATTCTTGACATTTGTATCGTGGTTTGTAATAAAGAATATATAAGTATATATCGTGGTTTGTGCATTGCCGAGTGTGGTGGTCCGGTGCCTATTCCGAAATGCCTCTTCAGTTGGGTGCCCCAGGTTTTGTGTGAGCCAGGCACCTGTGTGTGCTTGGGGCTTGTCCTGGTACAGTGGTACCGAAGAGGTCTTGTCAGCTTCCTGGACACCCTCACTCTCCGGGAGAGTTGTCGTCCGGATGAGGGAAAGACGGCAGGGGACAGCAACTTGTGAGAGTTTGTTGTTTGGTCGCTTGTAGCGCGCTCGTAGCTGGGGGTTACGGACACCAGTAGACGTACTGGGTCCTAGTCCTGTTACCAGTGCCTCACTTTAGAGAGATCGGTCCAGAGTCTCTAAAGGTGCCAGGAATGGGCCTGCAGGGTGTGTGACCTGTAGGTTGTGGTGGTTTGGTTGATCTCCATAGTTCTTTGGATTTACTTGTGTTGTGGAGCTGCAGTTGGACCTTACATCCGTGAGTACGAGACTGAGAGGCAGCTCTTGTGTTGTGTTGTCCGGGTTGGATACTGGCGTCATGAACCAGTAGTCTGTCCCGTGTGGTGGCATCGTGCTTTCCGACTCGTGCTTTGCTACTGGTTGTAGCATGTGTTGGTTGTGGTTTTACCCGTCAAGGTGTGCCATGGTGTTGGCACAGTTGTCGTTGCGGTTGGTGAGCGGAGACTCACTGGTTGTGGTTTGATTGGTTGTGGTGTGCCCTGGTGGTGGCACAGTTGTGTTTGTGTTTCAGTGGTGGTACCTCATGGTGGTAGGTACCTGTACCCTTTGTGGGTACTGGTTTCTCGTGGTACACTGAGTACTAGCCTTTTTAGGTGGTGAAGTGGAGGTTGTGCGGTGAGACCTTCCACTTGTTGTGTTTTACCCTTTCTTGGGTAAGTTTCCGAATAAGGTTTTGTGCGTGATGGATTGGCCTCGTGGTAGCCAGTCCTGATACAACGTGGTTTGAGGGTATAAAGGATTAGCTCTTGGTTAGCAGTCCTGTTACCCATGTGTTGGAGGCTTGCCAGTGAAGCTAGTAGCTTAGGCAATGCTTTGCCTGTGTGGCTTACAGCTTAGACGACCAGCTGTTGAGGTGGTGTGCCTGTGAGGCTTGTGGCCTAGGTTTTATTATTATTAGGCAGACTAGTAGCATGGTGCTAGTTCTACTATCTCTTCTTCTTTTCGGGATTTGTGTTAATTGATATAATTATGCTTTGCTGTGAGCATGATATGGTTTGGCTACCGGTGTTGCCAGTGAGACCCATTGGGGTTAAGGTCCTCCTGTATTCTGTGTGTTGTTTTGGGTGGTCCCCTACTGAGCCAATGACTTGTTGAGGCTCACTCCCTTACAGTTCTTTTCAGGGTTTACCATTGATGTGGCTTGCGGAGGTGTCGTGACAGACTTGTACCACCAGCAGTAGTCTAAGTATAGTTGTGTGAGCTTGTGCTCCCTCGGGGTATGCCCCAAGTAGTTGTACTCTTTTTAATTTGGACATGTAATAATGTAATGGGACATTTGTAAATTGTTATATGCAGATATGAGCACATGTACTTTCTTGTGTCTCTTGCTGTTGTGGTTTGTCTTTTATATTCTCTTGGACACGTGTACGAGCTATCCCTTGCGAGACTTCGGTCCGTTTGCGGGAGACGGATCTAGATATGGACCCTTATTGGGTATAAATATCCAGGGCCGTTACAGTTGGTATCAGAGCAATGATCCAGTTAGAATATAAAAAGACATTAAGATTACAATGTTCCAATACATGATTTAATGTCCACTGCTGATAGTAAGTCTGTGGTTTCTTGTGCTTTTTAGTATAGTTTTCACATGAGTTTTGATATGTGAATTGTGGGTATAGTTGGTTAGATTAACAGTTGTGGGTAATAGCAGAGAAATGGTATGGTTGATGGTGTAGTGTGAGTGGTTATTGGGGTGTCAGTTGTGGTTAAAATATAGTTGATTAAAGGTTCTTTGTTATAGAAATTTGATAGAATTGGTGAATTTAGTTATGAAATTCAGTAAAAAGGTGTTTTAATGAGGATCAGAGTTGATAGAGATAGATATAAAGTAGTGATGTGATGGAATAACAGAGGGAATTATATCGTAATGAAGAATAGGGTTCTGTGATCAGGACAGTTAAATGGGTGAATTGTGGTTGAGAATTGTAGTAAAGATAGTTATTGTGTTTAAGATTTATGTTAACAAAGTGTTAAGGAGCTGCTTGAATAATAATATGATTAATGACATGTTAGATTTGAAATGATTAAGTAAAGTAGTCTAGTTTAAGATGAGATGTTGGTAAGTGGAGAGGCAGTGATCAAGATGATCTTTAAGTATAATCTGTGATTAGAAATAATTGCAATATAGAATTTAAAGATAGTGTTGATATGAATAATGAGGATAATAGAAAATTTAATATAGAAACTCATGTAGGTGTGTGTAAAGATGACCAATTGGTTAAAGAGAAAGTAAGAGAGTAATGTAAAGTTAAGATTCTTCCGAAAATTTTATAAGAGAGAGTGATGCTTGTTTAGTAAGAGGCAGTGGATAAAGATTTCGTAGAGAGATTTGTATAAGGTTGTTGTAGTATTAAAGATAAGAGTAGTGGTGTTAGCATTTATGTATAGATTGTGGAAGCAGAGAAGGGAAATTGGTGTTGAAGGCAATTGAAGTTAAAACTAAATAATTAAAGTAAGTTGAAGCTATGTAAGTTAGAATAGACAAAGTTTAGTCCATTGAGAAGTAATGAGGAATAGCAAAGTGGATTATGAATGGATATTTGTGAATGAGCTGTAACGGTGAAATAGTTTATGATTGGCAGTAAATTAGTAATGTGGAATAAAGGAATCAAGTAAAATAAATCATAGTGTTTAAAAGAAATCATTTTAGTTTATAATTATGGTAGAGGGTAAGAAGGATTGTAGCATAAATGGCCCCTGGAGATTAATCAGCTAGTAGACTAATTAAGAGAGAGATATTTTGTAGAAATGGTGTTATGTTATGCTATTGATAGTAAAGATAAGGTTTAGTATTAATGATCAGATGAAGAAAAAGAATGTGATAGATTATAGAATAGTGATAATTAAATGATCTAGGAAGTGTGTAATAAGAATTTGTGTAATGATATGCAGTAAGGTGATCCAGATAAATAAATGAATTTTGTTATAAGAATATTTTCGAAATTTGAAGTAAAGTTATAATACTCAATTAAGGAATAGTGAGCAGATTAAGATATAGTGAAAGGGGGCAGAAAAGGGGAGGAGCAATATAATCAATTTAATGGTAAAGAAATTTTGAGATTTGATGTCATATAATTGAGTGAGGCCTGAATAAAGGTAAAGGTAAATTTTTGGGTATTGAGAATGGAAAATTATGAAAATATATGAATTAGGTTTGTTAAATCAGTTAGAGAATACTATTTAAAGCAAGGAAAATATATAAAGGAAAAAGTATATCAATAGAAATATGTCAAGATTCAGAATTCAGTATGGCACAAATATAGCAAAAGATAGAATATGAGTTGAGTCAATTAAGTAATGTTGATATATGATAAGAAAAATGTGAAGTTAGAGTATGATTTAATAGCAAGATAAGTTATTGATGGATTGAGGGAAATCCAGAATTCATGAAATATTGGATGAAAGGTTTAGTATGATCAGAGTAGCGCAGCAGATGCGTGGAAGAGGTTATCTAAGTTTAAGTAATTAAAAGAAATGTTGCAAACATAACCAAGAAAAATATGGAAATAGATCGAGCCCAAGCAGATAAAGTGCCATCAGCCAGGTAGAATTATTTGGAAAATGTGGAAGTAAGTTCAGACCAAGGAGATAAAGCGCTATAGCAAGGTAGAATCGCTTATAGTTGAAAGGTAAGGAATGACAGAATAGATTTAGAAAATAAAGTAGTTGTGGAATAAATAAAAAGAAAAGGGAAGGCAGAGTAAGTATGGAAATGAGTAGATAGTTTGAAAGGGAAATGCAGAGGAAGCTCTGTGTATGGCCTTGTTTCTTTTTAGGTGATAGTGTGGTTTATTGTCGCTCGTTTTGAATGCCGAGGATGACATTCCTTTTTAGGTGATAGTAATGTAACGTAGCGCGTTTTTCGGATCTTAGTGGATCGTTGTTTAGTGGTAGTTTGAATCCGTGTTTATTGGTTTTGGTATGGTGCTCATGACCAATATGGGGTCATTGTGCCTTGGTTGAGGTTTCTGCGCATTGTGTGGAGATTAGTGGGCCGGCAGGTTAGGCCCGTAGTGCCCGTTGGTTCACTGGATGTGAATGCGATGGAGGTGTAGGTCGCGTTCTGAACGCAACGGCAGTGGGGGTCGCATTCTGGTTGCGCTGTTTTGGGTCGACGTCTGCATGTGCGTCGCGTGTCACATGCTGGGGTGGCCTGCTGACATCAGGAGTGGGAAGGTGACGCCCTAGTCCGTCGCGACAAGGTCGCGACGGGGAGGTACGTTGCGATCCCAACCGCTGTGTGGTTTTTAAGAAGGTTGGCCGAACAGAGCTTTCACAAGCTCTGCTCGACCGGGAGAGGAGCTGTCGTGGTTTCGTTGGGTGATTTGGTGTTCTGGCGTGGTGTTTGATGCGATCTCGACGCGAGGACGTAGCGTGGAGTAGGGGAAACGCCGCGCCATGTGTGGATTGCGTGTTCTTCGTGAAGGTAGGGAGATTCCACCATGTTTGATTGCGTGGATTGCATGTTAGCTTGTTTACCACGTTAAAAACAATAGATACCATGTCTAGAAGGTGAAATGAGCATGAAAACCGGGTTGAAACATCATATAGGGTGGTTTGCATGGAAAATTCGGAGATGGTTCCCGGATTAGGATTTTCGCCTGAGAAGGCGACGGACCCTACTGTCGCGACCAGGTCGCGACAGGCCGACCCGTCGCGACAGGGTTTCTTATAACGACATGTCGTGGCATCGTGATCAAAAGGCGGCCTTGTCCTCTATCGCGATCACAGCCGAGGGTTCTGCTTTGCATGCTTTTGGTGTTTTGGTTATCCGATTATCGATGTTTATTGTGCATGGCTTTGGTAATAGGTGCATTGGCACCTGTAGAGCTCTGTGAGCATGTTACCCACATGGTTAGTGGGTGGTTTACGTATGGTTTATGTAGTTGGTATAGTGTTTTCGTAGTATGAATATGTGCATGGCACATAGTGTTGCGTTGACTGGGCAATGATGGTACCAGTGTGAACCTAGCCTCAGTCTTGTGACGTCTTTTTCGGACTAATAGAGATGGTATAATTAGTATATTGTAAGTAAGGTTAAGAGTTGGTGTATAGATAGTGTGTATTGTATGTATGTGGCAAGGAGGTCACGTGATGACCAATGATAGGCCAGTTTGTGATTAGTTATCGTAGTTTACATGTGTGTTGGTGTGGGGTAGCTTGTAGGTCACAGGGAGACCAGAGGCAAGCTATTCTTGACATTTGTACCGTAGGTTTGTAATAAAGAATATATAAGTATATATCGTG
Organism: Colocasia esculenta; assembly: GCA_014218235.1. Lineage (NCBI taxonomy): Eukaryota > Viridiplantae > Streptophyta > Magnoliopsida > Alismatales > Araceae > Colocasia > Colocasia esculenta. The sequence goes on from CM024763.1 coordinate 86,649,128, forward strand.
GTTTGTGCATTGCCGAGTGTGGTGGTCCGGCGCCTATTCCGGAATGCCTCTTCAGTTTGGTGCCCCAGGTTTTGTGTGAGCCAGGCACCTGTGTGTGCTCGGGGCTTGTCCCGATACAGTAGTACCGACGAGGTCTTGTCGTCTTCCTGGACACCCTCACTCTCGGGGAGAGTTCTCGTTCGGCTGAGGGAAAGACGGTAGGGGACAGTGACTTGTGAGAGTTTGTTGTTTGGTTGCTTGTAGCACGCTCGTAGCTGCGGGTTACGGACACCCGTAGACGTACTGGGCCCTGGCTAGTCCTGTTACTAGTGCCTCACTTTGGAGAGCTCAGGACAGAGTCTCTAAAGGTGTCAGGCATGGGCCTGCAGGGTGTGTGATCTGTAGGTTGTGGTGGTTTGGTTGGTCTCCACAGTTCTTTGGCCTTACTTGTGTTGTAGAGCTGCAGTTGGACCTTACGTCCGTGACTGCGAGATTGAGAGGTAGTTCTTGTGTTTTGTTGTCCGGGTTGGATACTGGCCTCATGAACCAGTAGTCTGTCCCGTGTGGTGGCGTCGTGCTTTCCGAATCGTGCTTTGCTACTGGTTGTAGCATCTGTTGGTTGTGGTTTTACCCGTCAAGGTGTGCCATGGTGTTGGCATAGTTGTCGTTGTGGTTGGTGAGCGGAGACTCACTGGTTGTGGTTTGATTGGTTGTGGTGTGCCCTGGTGGTGGCACAATTGTGTTTGTGTTTCAGTGGTGGTACCTCGTGGTGGTAGGTACTTGTACCCTTTGTGGGTACTAGTTTCTCGTGGTACGCTGAGTACTAGCCTTTTTAGGTGGTGAAGTGGAGGTCGTGTGCTGAGACCTTCCACTTGTTATGTTTTACCCTTTCTTGGGTAAGTTTCCGAATAAGGTTTAGTGCGCGATGGATTGGCCTCGTGGTAGCCAGTCCTGTTACTTAAGTGTGACATTCGATACAACGTGGTTTGACGGTATAAAGGATTAGCTCTTGGTTAGCAGTCTTGTTACCCATGTGTTGGAGGCTTGCCAATGAAGCTAGTAGCTTAGGCATTGCTTTGCCTGTGTGGCTTATAGCTTAGGCGACCAGCTGTTGAGGTGGTGTGCCTGTGAGGCTTGTGGCCTAGGTTTTATTGTTATTAGGTAGACTAGTAGCGTGGTGCTAGTTCTGCTATCTCTTCTTCTTTTCAAGATTTGTGTTAATTGATATAATTATGCTTTGCTGTGAGCATGATATGGTTTGGCTACCGATGTTGCCAGTGAGACCCGTTGGGGTTGAGGTCCTCCCGTATTTTGTGTGTTGTTTTGGGTGGTCCCCTACTGAGCCAGTGACTTGTTGAGGCTCACTCCCTTACAGTTCTTTTCAGGGTTTACCATTGATGTGGCTTGCGGAGGTGTCGTGACAGACTTGTACCACCAGCAGTAGTCTTAGTACAGTTGTGTGAGCTTGTGCTCCCTCGGGGTATGCCCCAAGTAGTTGTACTCTTTTTAATTTGGACATGTAATAATGTAATGGGACATTTGTAAATTGTTATATGTAGATATGAGCACATGTACTTTCTTGTGTCTCTTGCTATTGTGGTTTGTCTTTTATATTCTTTCTGGACATGTGTACGAGCTATCCCTTGCGAGACTTCGGTCTGTTTGCGGGAGACGGATCTGGATATGGACCCTTATTGGGTATAAATATCCAGAGCCGTTACATAACTTCAAATATTCCAAAGATCATCCACTTGAGAATGTAGTAGGTAATGTTCATGATAGAGTTCATACTAGGTCTCATTTTAAAAATATCATTGAACAAGACCAAATGGCTTTCATATCTCAAGTGGAACCTAAAAACATTGAAGAAGCATTGAAAGATGACTCTTGGGTAGAAGCAATGCATGATGAATTGAATCAATTCAAAAGGAATAATGTGTGGAGTCTAGTTCCCAGAAATCCTGAAAACTCAATAATTGGAACTAGGTGGGTATTTAGGAATAAATTGAATGAAGAAGGAAAAGTTGTAAGAAATAAAGCTAGACTAGTTGCAAAGGGATACAATTAGGAATTTAGGGTTGACTTTGAAGAGGCATTTGCACCAGTAGCTAGGCTAGAAGCTGTAAGGATTTTGTTGGCATATGCATGTTCGGAAAATTTCAAATTGTTTCAAATGGATGTGAAAACTGTCTTTTTGAATGGTTATATTAAAGAGGAAGTATTTGTTGCTCAACCACCTGGATTTGAAGATCATGATAAACCTAACCTTGTGTATAAACTGCACATAGCTTTGTATGGATTGAAACAGGCTCCAAGTGTAAGACCCGGCCCCCTTGGGCCCTTTGGCCCTGTCCTCAGGGTCGCGACAGGTGCCCTGGCCGCGACTTGGCCGCACAAGATCAGCTTGTCGGGATGGGGTTGGGTCGCGCCGTACCCGGCCGCCGCGTTCTTGTCGCGGCAGGGGTGGCCGACGCGCCCTGGTCGCAGCGTCTGACGGCGTCGCGACTGCTTTTCTGACAGACGTGACTGCTGTCCTTTCTATCATAATAGCCTTGTCGGGTGTCAGGCATGCGCAGTGTTGACGCGGCCTTGTCAGCCATCGCGATTGCTTTTCCGGTCTTCGAGGTTTGATCGCCTTTTTAGGGTTGCACCGGGGACTGTCGTCGGCGTCGCGACACGGTAATTGTCGCTCCAGGTCGCCCGGTCGCGTTCTGGGGGTCGTCAGTTTACCGAACGTTGTGCCCCATTCTTCCCCTCACCCCTTCCTCTCCTTCTTCTTCCCCTCTCTTTCCCTCCGAGCTCCCCTTGCGTTTTCTTGGTGTTCTTCCGAGCTTGAGGCATTCGTGCTGAGGAGGGTATCTTCCCATTCGTGCAGGGGACGTGTTCGTGTCGTTTGGAGTGAGGAGAGGCGGTCATTCCTAAGAGAAGGCCCCAACGGGTTTGCTCTTCTTGTAGAGGTAGGGACTCTTGATCCTCTCACCCTAAGTATGCCCCCCTCCCTTTAGAGATGGTGTTTCCTCGTGGTTTGTGGTTGTGGGAGAGTGAGGATCCATGCTCGTGGTTGAGTGAGTTTTTCCCCTTCGAGCGTAGATTCTTGTTAAATCCATATTTATGGGGTTGTATGGGTGGTTTGCATGATTTACAGCTTTTAATACATGTTAAGCATGCTCCCCTCCCCCTGTGGAATGCTTGTTTTGTGTTTTTGGGGAGGTCTCCAGAAGAAGCGCTCCGGAACCCCCCTTTGCTGAAGACGTGACCATTATGGAGGTCGCGATCTTGTCGCAACGGCCTGGCCGGTTGCGACAGGATCACGACGCTCTTGAGTGTCACGACCTGGTCGTGACAGCTACGGCCGCCGTGACAGCATCGCGACAGGGTAGGGCGTCACGACCTGGTCGCGACGGCCCGATGCGTCATGACTTCAACCGAGAGACAGGTTTTGGTCTTCGCCATTTTTCCATTTCATTTACTGTACTCGTGGCACCTGTGCTAGTTTCCTAGTACGGTCCTACACTAGTCTTTCGCCCGATGTGCGGCACTTGAGGGCTTGTTCCGTGTGAGAGGTTGTTACCATTGCCTGGGACCCCCGTCCTCGGGAGCCTGTTGAGGGAGTACTCCGGGCTACGAGTGTGCTCGAGTTGGCAGCCCAGCAGGCGGACTCAGGAGCTGAGGAGAAAATGGTGGTTAGGACAGTGGCGTTGAGTAGCTTGTAGAGCTCTCGTGGTTGGTCTGGGACGTCGAGGACGGTTAGGAGTTCTACCCGGCGCAGGTCAGCCAATCCTGTTTCTCCCTTCCTCGCTCCTTGCAGCCCCAGAACCGCTTGGAGAGGTCAGGCGTGGGACCGTAGTCCAGCCAGACTACGGCGGTTACTGTTGTGTACTTTGTGTCCTACCTCGCTCTGACGAGACAAGAGGGTCAGGACCCAGATCGAGGGTAAGACGTCGGTGGGCACGCCTGACCTTTGACTAGTGGTAGTGTTTTCCGTAGCTAGTGCTCCTTGTCTAGGCGAAGTCCCTTTTGTCTGTGTTGACTAGCCTTGTGGTGGTCACGACGAGCAGTCGTATGGAGTTTCTGACCGCGTTGTGTTCCCATACCACGCTAGTTGTGTTGCCCGGTTGGCTAACCCAGAGGGGGGGTGAATGGGTCTTTAATTTAAATTTATCAGATAAATACCTGAACTCAAACATACATAAAGAGTTCTTGAAAGAGATTAGTAGTGGTTAGTAAAAACAACAATCACACAATGAAGACAATCACACAACACACAGATTTATCCTGGTTCAGATCTCCTCTCCTTAAGAGTCCTACGTCCAGTCCCTGAGCAACCCTCAGGATTTCATTAACTAGGGTACAGTCCCCCTATGGACAAAAACAACCACCCAGCTCAGCTGGTCTTCCTTCACTCCTGAAGGGAACACAACACCCTGGTACCACCAGGTCTTCCTTCACTCCCGAAGAGAAAAACACCACCCTGGAAACCACCAGGTCTTCCTTCACACACGAAGGGAAAAACACAAGAAAGTCTTGAAAGGAATGACTAGCCCCTAGATCAAGCTTTTACAAAACTCAATCTGAAGCTACAAGCACTAAGAGACGAAGATCTACACAGTGTGCTCTCTCTCAGAACTAATCTAGCTCTTCCTTAATTTTTCTTCTCACAGCACAAGGAGCTAAGAGCCAAGATGGAAAGGAATGAATTTCTGGCTCTAGAGATCTTCTAAAAACTTGAAAGCGGCAGAGTTCTAGGCTCTCTTGAATGTCAATAATGCTTCCTTCATAGATCAAAAACTGTCTTCGGAACTTCGTCTTGTATTTATATCTCCAATTTGAATGAGGACGAAGAGATGACCGTTGTCTCACAGCTTTGGTGTACGTTAGACTGAAGGATCTGTAGAAACTTCCTGTCGACAGTCTTTTGTTCTTTGGAGCACGCAAAGTGATGAGATCTTCTTAGTTGGCTTGTAGTTCTTTCTGTGTCAGATGTTGTAGGATAGTATATCCTTAAGGTTCTGCAAGGTTGAGCTTTAATGGTAGATAGCTATACTATCTCCAGATGTCAATCAACGTTAGAGCAGATAGACATAAATATGGTAGTGACAGTTTATCGTTCTAGAAGATGCATGCAGAGGATACACGAGAATGGAAGATATGTTCTGTATCCGTGCAGAGATACGTTCAGTCTTTATTAAATGCATGGCAGTCAAATAGACGTGATGCGACTTTGACTATTCAACGTATCTTAAATCAAGGAAAACAATTAATTAATGGAAACATGACTTATGCAGTCATTATGAAAGTCTGATAGAATCGTTATGATCAAGTTGTTGTAGACTCATAAGAAGTCGTTATGATAACTTATGAAATCGTTACCACAACCAAGTCGTTCTATAACAGATGATATAAGAAATCGTTATGAAACATGGCAAGTCGTTCTGATTTTGAAGAAATCGATATGAAACACTTATCAAATCGTTATGAGATGCAAGTCGTTGTGTTTCTGAAGAAATCGTTGTGAAACACTTAAGAAGTCGTTATGAGATACAAGTCGTTATAACTTTCTAAAGAAATCGTTACGATGACTTACAAATCGTTATGACGAGCAAGTCGTTATAACTTTCTAAAGAAATCGTTACGATGACTTACAGAATCGTTATGACGAGCAAGTCGTTATAACTTTCAAAAGAAATCGTTACGATGACTTACAGAATCGTTATGACGAGCAAGTCGTTATAACTTTCTAAAGAAATCGTTACGATGACTTACAGAATCGTTATAATGAGCAAGTCGTTATAACTTCTGAAGAAGTCATTACGATAACTTACAGAGTCGTTATAATGAGCAAGTCGTTATAACTTCTGAAGAAGTCGTTACGATAACTTACAGAGTCGTTATAATGAGCAAGTCGTTATAACTTCTGAAGAAGTCGTTACGATAACTTACAGAGTCGTTATAATGAGCAAGTCGTTATAACTTCTGAAGAAGTCGTTACGATAACTTACAGAGTCGTTATAATGAGCAAGTCGTTATAACTTCTGAAGAAGTCGTTACGATAACTTACAGAGTCGTTATAATGAGCAAGTCGTTATAACTTCTGAAGAAGTCGTTACGATAACTTACAGAGTCGTTATAACATCGACTTGTTTGATACAGCAAGGTTATTCAATCTTTCAAGTAAATCGTTACAGCTTGTGAGGAAATCATTACAGCTCTTCTGAAAACAAAGTATGTAAGTACTTACCACAAGTGCTTGACTTTCTTTGGGTATTTCCTGTGCTTAAGGCTAAATAAAACATAGTTAGAAAAACTTTTGACAGTGTTTTGTTTATCACCAAAATAGGCATGTAATTAATTTAAAAGTACATGGGGATGGACTGTTCATCAATCTCCCCCTTTTTGGTGATGACAAAACTATGATCAACATTAAGTAGTACTTAACAGTAAACATGAATTTAAGCATGATTTCAAGAATGTGTCAGACACATGTAGTAGGTAAACATTCTCCCCCTTTTTGTCATTAAGCAAAAAGCAATAGGAAAGAGACAAAGAATAAGAGACAATGAGGAGAAAGAGCACAATCCATTCATTAAGGTTGAGGAGGTACAGGCAAATAATAAGCAGGAGAGAGAAGGGAGGCATAATGAGAAATAGCTTCCCAGGCCTGCTCTTCCTGACGCTTGAAAAATTGCCTAAAGGCACCACTCTCAATGGAGAAGGTTGGTCCCACGGTTGGAGCCATCTTGGATAGATAGATGCTGCGCTGCTTGGTAAGAAACTGGTCATACTCATCTGGATCCATGGAGAAGCAGATGATGAGAGTTGTACCAAAACTTGCACAGGCAAGAAATTGATCCATGGTGACAGGATAGAAATCTATTTCTCCTTGAGTTCATAGCGAAGAGCTAAGAACTCCTTGTACCTTTCAGCCCAAACTTTGTAGGGATCAAGGACCAGATGGATTGAGTTCATATCCAAGAAGGTGGCAGGAGAGACAGGAGCTTTTCCTTCCCTGGCCTGAGCAGCATTCAGATGAGCTAGCTGTTGAGCTGACAGAGAATAAAGCTTGGACCATTCGGAGGCATTCAGCCTTTCACATTCTGAGAGTAGAGGGGCAAGAACATCTGATTTGACAAACCCTCTATGATATTCCCGGAAGAGAAATCTAGGAAAACCAACTTGGAGGCCTTTCTGAATCTCAATTCTACCCATAACTCTTGCAAAACGCTCAAAGATGATTGAACCAATCGAAGACTCCATGATCAGGAAATGAATCTGAGGCAGGAGAATGTCTTCAGGGAAATGAAGAGTTGCAAAATCTACTCTGATTTCCTCAGACTGCTCAGAGTGGATAAGAACCTTGATGGCTCTCTTGAACTGGCTAAGCTGAACTTCAGGTAATCTGTTGAGATACCTGTAGTTGTTGAACATTTGGAAATGCCTGACCAGCTTGATTAGCTTCTGAATGGCAGGGGCCCAGGTGTTCTGGTGGTGAAACTTGAACCACTCAGAAAGGGTCAAGGCGTGATCCCTGGGAGGAAATCTTGCTGCCTTAGCCTGAAGAAAGCGATTGTACAAATCTTTATGAGATTTAGCCCATTACTCCTCAGTTTTGGAGTGGGCTGAGGAGAAGATTTTGGATTTTTCGGCTTTAGACAGAGGAGTATAGGGAAGAATTACATCTAGATGATCAGAGAGGTTAAGAAAAGGAAGATTGTGAAGAGTGGCAAAAACAACCTTTTGAAGGTATTCTTTGTACAGTGAGGTATGCTTGTGGGTGACTGTAAGAGAAAACCACAAAGGTGGGTAAAGAGGAGTGTTAGAGGAAGAAAGTTTGCGTTTCTTTGAGACAGTACTGGAAGAGTCTGTCTTGGAAAGGTGGTCTTCTACCTTTAGCACAGACCTAAGGATAACCTCTTCAAACTCATCCTTAATTTTATCAAGAAAGGGAGAGTCGATTTGGACATTCGTAGGAATATTAGTGATAAAGGAGGGAGGTGCAGGGGGGTAGAGAAATGCATCAGAATTGAGAGATCCTACTTCTGGAAATGAAGATGTACCAGAAGAGGATGAGGCTCCAGCTGAGGATGCTGGAGGGGCCTCGAAATTTTGAGAAGAAGAAAGATGAGAAGTGGTAGAAACAGGAGAGGATGAGATAGGATGAGGAGGGAAAGGTGTGGGAGAAGAAATGGGCCTGGTTCTAGGCCTTTTGAAGTGAGATGGAGCAGGTGGAGCTGTGAAGTTAGTGGGTGGAGAAGGAGGAATGGGAGTGTGGTAGAAGTGGGAGCAATGGGTGGAGGATCTGAAACCACTTCTTCAGGCAAGGGAGGCAAAGGATCCAACACTGCCGGCCCTGGTGGCCCTGATTCCAACACAACTGGCCCTGGTGGCCTGATTCTTCATCTGGCCCTGATGGCCTTGACTCTTCAGCTGGCCCTGATGGCCCTGACTCTTCAGCTGGCCTTGATGGCCCTGACTCTTAGCTGGCCCTGATGGCCCTGAGGGTTCGGCCTCTGCTGCTGCCTGGGCTTCATCTGCTGGGGCTGCTGCTGCTGTCTGGCCGGAGGGCTCAGGTACACTTGGGTTAGGCTCCTGAGCTGCTGGAGGAGGAGGAGCTTGAGCTCCAACTGCTTGAAGGATGTCTGATAACATATTCTTCATGGTCCCCATCTCCTGATGGAACCATGTCATGGCAGAGCGAATCTGAACCAGTTCCTTGCGGGCTGAAGCTTGGCTTAGAAAGATGGAATTCACATCAGACTGGAGTGAACAAAGCAGCTCACCCTGAATATCCAACCTCTCAATCACAGGTTTTAAATTGATGACAATCTTTTGCTTGACCTGTCTTTCAAATGGTGCATCAGCTAAAAGGGGTACTTCAGGAGCTATATCTTTCTCTTTGCCCTTTGTAGCTGGAGGAGGTGGATCATTATCCTCATCAGAACTTGATGAACTAGCTGTCTCCCTTCTCTGGCATCCAAATTTTCAGAATCTCTCTGTTCTTCCTCCTGATCTCTGGTGGCTGGAGGTGCATCATCTAGTTTCTCTTGGAATTGCTCCCCCTCAAGTGGAGCATCTTCTGCAACTGCACCAGTCTCCCCCTGACAGGGAGCATCCATTTCCATAGAATCATCTTAAAGATTTTGCTGCTCTTCTTCCACTGGACCTTCTTCAAAGATGTGGCCTGATGCCACAGTCTCTTCCACAATAGGCAAGATGTCTTCTCGGAGAATATCCTCAATTCTCCTTTCAGCATGAAGTACAACTGGATCTGCCGCTGCTGGCCTTTCTTCTTCTTCCCTCACTGCTGTTGCTGCCTCTGATTGATTTTTGGCCATAAATGGCCCTTCCTGCTCTGCTTCTACAAAGACTGGAACAGAACCTGATTCCAGTGGCAATTCGGGCATCACATCATCTGCCGCCAACTGAGATTGAGCAACTGAAGGCTCACCAATAAGTGCTTCACCTTCTGCAACTGAGGCCTTGGACCAGACCCCATTGACTACTGAAAAACCACTCTTCTTTAGATTTCTGGACCTGATTGCTTGGCCCATCTTCTCTACAACTGCCCCTGAGACATCTACACCGAAGTGTCTGAAGATCCTGGTAAGTAAATGGGCATAGGGCAGGGACACATTCAACTTGCTTTTAGTGTCCCAAATCTGTTCCCTGGCAAATTTCATTCTCTCTATCATTACTGCGGCCATATTGATTTCCTCATTTTTAATGGCCCAGTACATTAGGTCGGAGTCAGCCTTAGTGCAAGAGGAGAAGGTTGCACTACGGGGAACCAAAATCTGACAAACAATGAAGTGAAGGAGGCGATTGAAGGCACTTAATTGATTGATATCTAGCTTGCCATCCCTCATCCTGAACCCGGCCCAATAATCCCCAAACCTTTTTCTTGGGTTTCCACAGAATGAATCCCACTAAAATCGGATGTGCTTACTCCAAATAGCATCCTAAGCAGTTCCTGGTCGATTCTGATTAGGGCTGTAAGACCCTCGAATTTCCGTCGTATTTTCGTATTTATGTGTGTATATTGTGTTGAGTATGTATGTACGTATTTACGTGGATATTAAAATAGTATAAATACGTGTACATGTGTTTATATTAAACGTAAATAATGTATGTATTACATGATGATAGTGTGAATATAATACCATGTACATATTGCATGTATAGAAGCTTGGTATACATGGTTTCTGCATAAATTAGGGTTCTGGCCGAAGGCCCTTTTGGCGTCAATCCCCAGGCCGTTGAGGTGGTGTTAGCGTCCAGCCCTGGACGCCAACCCTAATTCCGGCGTCCAGCGATCTGGATGCCAACTTCTCTGGCCTGCATGCGCAGCAGAGCTGCTGTCTTCTGAAACAAGGCATGGCAACCATTGGGGGGATGTCCCCCAACGGCTCTAAGCCTGTCTAATCGGCATGATGAGTGGGTGAGGGCCTCTCCTACATGCTGAACCCGAAATGGCCTCTCCCCACTTCTCATTTCACCCTTGCAAGAGGAGAGAAAAACCCTAGAGCTTTCTGTGAGAAAAACCCCTTTTTGAACCCCCAAATCCGACCCCTTGGAGGTTCATTTGAAGATCTTCTGCATCAAGGAGGAAGCTGAAGCATAGGGGAAGGCCTCCCCATCATCCCCTCGGCGAGGAGATCAACCAGGAACCCGGAGGAAGGCGATCTAGAGGAAGGTTCTGCAACTTCTTGGGACTGCCCAAGGAGGTCTTCACCAAGCCTCTAAATCCCTTAGAAGAAATTTTGAAAGGCAAGTGACCTATCTATGGTGTCCCCGTATGAGTCTAGGAGGTTTTTATGATTTTTGTGAAATTTTCCTCGAGTCCTAGACCCTCCATTTCACCCGAATTTCAGAGCTCGGGTCTGTGTTTCTGCACAGACCTGAGTAAACGGCAAGGTCCCTGGACGCCCAGTTCTTCCTTGGCGTCCATCGACCATGCCGCTGACTCTGAGTCAGCGGCCAGAGACCGCCGTCTAGTTCGCCAGGACAGAACAGTGAGCTGTTCTGTCCCTCTTATACGTTAATTTCGTTATGATTTCTGTGATGAGGATATATGGTATTTCTATAAGCTATGTATATTGTGCATTGTGGTTGTGAATGAATGTGGCGTGATGGTGAATGTGGAAAAATGGTGTCTTTAATCTTGTGAGCATGACTTGTAGATAATTTTGCAAACCCATGTTCCATGACTACAGTGAGTTGAATGCCTTGATTTCGGTCTAATCATGAAGATTGTGGGTCAGCACGTGTGTTTGCAAATTTAGGAAACTTATCCATGATTGTGCAATTTGTTAATAGTTTCGGTTCGATAGAATAGAAGTATGTAAAAATGATTCATAGTGTTAAATCCATAGATGTATGAATTAGGGAAACGTTGTACTCTAATTTCATGCAAATGTTGGTAGCTTATGGCTAAACAGAAAGTGGTAAATTGCATGATGTGTAAATTCCATGTTAACGTAAATTGTGAATAATGTGCTAATTAGGTGTTTGATTTTCTGTAAATCCTATTTAGCTCAGAAAAATCTGAAAAATTGAGGGTATGATTTTGAACCCGAAAATAGCATGTGGTTAAGATTTCAGGTTAATTGGAACAGTAAATAAAAAGTTATGGGTTTTCATGTGAATTATGAATAATTCGTACATATGATCAAAACGTGATTAGATTTTGTCTAAACCCAGCATGATTGGTGTGTTTACTATGTGTTGAATCCTGAAAACTCTGTAGTACCATGTTAGGAAAACAGAGGTGTTCATGTGAGTAAGAAAGTGTGAATGAAATGAAGAGTGTCAAGTGTAAAACCATGTGTAAAACGGTGAATGTGTAAAAGTGTAAAATGTGCCAATGTGATACTGCTTCCGAGAAGGCAGTGGAGCCGTATCAGGGAAAAGTCCCCCTGAGAAAGTTCATTGTGTTAAGTGACCCTAAGGGCATTAGGGGGAAATCCTGGAGGTGGACAAGTACCACTGGTTAGGGTGGAGACTTGTTCTCCCGGTCTGCGCAGTCCAAGAGTCGCCGTTGTATTGCCTAGATGGCGTCTATGTGTTATGTGATATGAATGTGTCCTTCTTTGGTGGTTTGGACTATGTGTCACGGCACTAAAATAAGTGTAAAGTGTAATGTGTAAAGTGTATGTGACCATGTGTAAATGTGTAAGTGATATGTGAATGTGTATGTGTAAAGTGTAAATATGTGAAAAGAGGAACCTAGTGTAAAGAAAAATGTGAAATCTTAGATATGTAAATTTGTTATAGAAACCATGTGAAACTAAATCTGAAACCAAGTGAATTCAGAAAATACATGTCATTATTCTCATGTTTATGTGTGCAAAAGTGTTTAGAATCCATGTTAGGGACAACAAATGAGTATGTGAGTAAAATGGCGTGATGGATTGTTCATGTGTTATGTCTAAGCAACGTTGTAGCTTTCATGTGTAGGTTATAGTCATTGAACCATGTGAGATCAGCAATCTAAAGCATGATAAAAAGTTATGTATGTACTTAAGAACACGTGGGATCCATGCTAATTATGCTCCCCGTTCATGTATGTAAATTGTTCATGTCAATAGCTCTCACGTTTTGATTAAAGTCCCATGAGTGAATTGAATAGAGACCATGTGATAGGTGAATGTTATTTTGAAATCTGAAAGCATGCGTCATGTATAAAATTGTAGAACCTTCATGATAGGTTGAAAACTTAAATGGATTAGCATGCTATGTGTTGTAAAGTGTAATGTGCGTGTAGAAACCACTAGGACTTGTACGTGTATATCATGCATAGTGTTACTTGCTGAGTCCCTGGACTCACTCCTTGCTTCGGCGTACAGGTATAGTTGGTGACACAGTACCCTCGGAGGAGGCAGCGGAGACGGACTCTGAGCGTGGAGACTAGCCAGTTTTTGAGATCTTGTGATTGTGTACTTCTTAGTATGTACTTGGACATTGTATTAGAACTATCATTAAAAGAATGTAATATATGGACATTTGTATTCTATTTCAGCAAATTAAATCCTGTGAACTTTAGTTCCTTTTTGCAAATTGTAAGCTGCATGTATGTTTAATGCGGATGATGAATGAATGGAGATAGTTCTCTTTTACTTCCGCTACTCTGTTATATATATTCGCGTGTATCTTAGCTGTTTGTATCGTTGGGTAAATGTCCCACTGTGAGGACTCTCACTATACCGACGTGGGTTGGTATAACCGTACCGGTGTAACGAGGGCCGTCACAAGGGCGCCCTTGACCGAAGAAACGAGGGCCCCATCTTCTTCTGTTCTTAAGCACACAAAGAACGCCTTACCAAGTCCGGATAACTTACCTCTGAGCAAGTGGTAAGCCCTTTCCATTTCATCTGATTGATCTTCTCAACGATGCTGCTCATTCCATTCTTTTGCAGATCTGTAATATCTACTTCCTTGTGACCACAGAGATTCGTCTTCACAAAGGTGAAACGCTCCTCCTGAGCTGGTGTGAGGTATTCGGCGCTGTAGCCACCCACACTTCCGACAATAGCTGGTGCGGCCATGGATTCAGGTGGGAGAAGATTGGAAAGGTTGAAGAGAAGGGTGACGAGAAGAAACCCTCAAACAATTTCGCGGGAAGGAGATGGAAGCTTCAAATTTGCAGAGGATAGAGGCAAGAGTCGCTAGGGCATCGGCTCGTGCGTCGGGACGAAAGAGGGAAAAAGGTGAGCGAGGAAGGGGAATCGTTAACGCATCGATTTAAAGAAAATAAAAGCTCCAAAAGATGAGGCGTCAGAAAACGACAAACGAGGTTGACCGCCTCGAAAGACTATGACTTAAAGGACGGAAACGCTTAAACTGAGAATTTTGAATTGATTTTGCCTTAAAAGGAGAGAGAGAAAACCTACTTAAATTCTGAGAATTTTTATACCAGCTTTAAATGAAGATCTTTTCACAAAATACACATGCCTAACTCCCTTCTAAGAGATGTAAATCTCTCTTCAGGTAAGGCCTTTTTGAAAATATCTGCTAACTGATTGTTTGTATCAATAAATGATATTTCAATATTGTCATTAGCTACATGATCACGAATAAAATGGTATCTGACCTCAATGTGTTTGGTCCTGGAGTGCTGAATTGGATTTTTGGTGAGGTTGATAGCACTGGTGTTGTCACATAGCAGTGGAATTGTCTTGATTTTGAGTCCAAAATCCTCAAGCTGTTGCTTTATCCATAAGAGTTGTGTACAGCAACTTCCAGCAGCTACGTACTCGGCTTCAGCTGTAGATAGTGCTACTGAATTTTATTTCCTTGAGGACCATGAGATTAAACACCCTGCAAGAAATTGACAGCATCCACTGGTGCTTTTTCTATCTACCTTGCATCCAGCATAATCAGCATCAGAATATCCTACTAATTTTACATCACAGGAGTTTGGATACCATAGTCCTAGATCATGAGTCCTGGCTAAGTATCTGATAATTCTTTTAACAGAAATTAAATGTGATTCTCTAGGGTCGGCTTGATATCTAGCACACATGCATACACTAAATAATATATCAGGTCTACTTGCGGTTAGATAAAGTAATGAACCTATCATACCTCTGTAGATCTTTTGATCTACCTTCTTACCATCCTTGTCACTGTCCATCCTAGTTGATGTACCTATTGGTGTGACAGTGGCTTGGTGTTTTCAAATCCAAATTTCTTTAGCAGTTCTCTGGTGTACTTTGCTTGACAGATGTGAGTTCCTTCCTTTCCTTGTTTGATTTGAAGTCCAAGGAAGTAGTTAAGCTCTCCCATCATACTCATCTCAAATTCTCCCTGCATTAGCTTTTCAAAATACTTGCACAAGGATTCATCAGTAGATCCAAAGATGATGTCATCCACATAAATTTGAACCAACAGTATATTTTTGACTTTTGTTTTTATAAAAAGAGTGTTATCTACTTGACCTCTACTGAAACCATGTTTTAGGAGAAAAGAACTAAGTCTTTCATACCAGGCTCTAGGTGCTTGTTTTAAACCATATAAAGCCTTATGCAATTTAAAAACATGATTCGGAAAGTCTGTATCATCAAAACCCGGCGGTTGTTCCACATAAACTTCTTCTTTTATAAAACCATTTAGAAAGGCAGATTTAACATCCATTTGAAATAACTTTAGATCTAATGCAGAAGCATAAGCAAGTAAAATTCTAATGGCCTCAAGTCTAGCCACTGGTGCATAGGTTTCATCAAAATCTATGCCTTCCTCTTGACAATAGCCTTGAGCCACCAGTCTGGCCTTGTTTCTTAGAATTACACCAGATTCATCCAATTTGTTTCTGAACACCCATTTAGTGCCGATCACAGGATGGTCTGATGGTCTAGGAACAAGTGACCATACTTGGTTTCTCTTGAATTGATTTAATTCATCTTGCATTGCTATTATCCAAGATTCATCAGTTAAGGCTTCATTGACTGTCTTAGGCTCTATTTGAGATACAAAAGCAAGGTAATCACAAGGAATCAAGTTACCTCTTGTTCTTACCCTACAGATGGATCACCAATGATGTTTTCAGGTGGGTGATCTTTCTTGTATCTCCACTCCTTTGGAAGAGTTTCATGAGACATTTCTTCTTGTTGCAATTCTTCCAGAGGTGGATCATCCTTGTCTTCAAGTGATGTGTCTTTCAGTTTATTAGACAGTTCATCTGCATCATCATTATCGCTTTCTACTTCCTTCCTCAAAGAAGGGTTAGTTTCATCAAAGATAATGTGTACAGACTGTTCAATCAATAAGGTACGTTTATTAAACACTCGATAGCCTTTGGGTTAGAAGTGTACCCCATGAAGATGCCTTCATCTGATTTGGCATCCAACTTACCAATATCCCTTTTTCCGTTGTTGTGTATAAAGCAAGGACATCCAAAGGTTCTGAAATGGCTGATCTTTGGCTTCTTCCCTTTAAACAGCTCATAAGCAGTCTTCTTCAGGATTGGCCTGATCATGACTCTGTTGACAATGTAGCTGGCTGTGTTGACTGCTTCTGCCCAGAAATATCTTGGTAACTCATATTCACAAAGCATGGTTCTTGCCATATCCAAGAGAGTTCGGTTCTTCCGTTCGGCTATACCATTTTGCTGTGGTGTCCGTGGTGCTGAGAAATTGTGCTGAATTCCTTGATCATCACAGAATCTAGCAAACTTTCATTTTGGAACACACCACCATGATCAGATCGAATGGATACTATACTGAACTTCTGATCTTTCTGGACTTTCCTGCTGAAGCTAACAAAATTATCAAAAGTATCATTTTTGTGTTCTAAGAATGATACCCATGTGAATCTTGAGTAGTCATCTACTATAACAAATCCGAAATTCTTTCCTCCAAGACTGGTAGTTCTCATTGGCCCAAATAGATCCATATGTAGGAGCTCTAAGGGTTTTGAGGTGGTCACCACCGTCTTTGACTTGAAGGAACTCTTTGTGTGCTTTCCCTTAGCACAAGGTCTGCAGACACTTTCTAATTTACCATTGATTTTCGGTAGACTTTCCACAAGATTCCTCTTTCTGAGCTTGCTCAAGCCATCCAAGCTGCAGTGGCCTAGTCTTCTGTGCCACAGATCAATTGATTTGTCTTTGCTGGCAACCAGACATACATTTTGCTCTTTGAGTTCTTCAAGGTAGAGCACATACAGATTCTTCTCTCTATTTGCTTCAAAGATGACTGCTCCATCCTTTAGTATGCTGCATTTTGACTCTTGAAATTTGATTTGATGTCCTCTATCACACAGCTGACTTATACTGATGAGGTTGTGCTTCAGTCCTTTGACTAACAGCACATCTTCTATGACTGTTTTTCCTTTGCTGTTTACTGATCCACTGCCTACTACAGTTCCTTTTCCATTATCTCCATAAGTGACTGTTCCTTCTTCATCTTGGAGATGGGAGAAGAGCTTCAGGTTTCCAGTCATGTGCCTTGAGCACCCACTATCCAAATACCATTTGGATGCTCGAAGGTTAACCTTATCCCCGGTATTTGCCATAAGAGCTAAGTTGGCTTCTTCTTCTTCACTGCTGGAGCTTGACTCACTGTCTGAGTCGCTGCTGTTTTCCCATGTAGCTGCCATGGCTTTCTTTTTGTATCTTCTGAACTTCTTGGAGCTGTCCTTCTTCTTGTGATCATTTTTCTTTAGCATTGGACAGTCTGCCTTAATATGTCCAGGCTTCTTGCATTCATAGCAAAGTGGCTCATTTCTCTTCTGATCTTTTCCGTCTGATTTCTTGAGATCTTTGTTTTTCTTGAAGTACCTCCTACCAGACTGAAACTTCTTCTTCTTGGCCAAGATTCTCTGCAATCTTCTTGACAGCATGGCTTCTTCATCATCACTATTTTTGCTATCTTCACTGTTATCCAAGGATTCTTCAGATGAGTCCCCATTAGCTTTAAGCGCATTGGACTGCTTCTTTCTACTGGAGGATTCTCCTAATCTTTCCATGTTTATTTCATGGGCCATGAGAGACCCGATGAGTTTTTCTACTGACATTCTCTTAAGGTCATTAGCTTCTTCGATAGCTGTGACCTTTGCCGTCCATGAAGATGGCAAGGATCTGAGAATCTTCCTTACCATATCTGCAATCTCATATGACTTTCCTAGACTGGCTAAACCATTAGTGATGTCAGTAAATCGACTAAACATTTGGGTAATAGACTCACCTGATTGCATTTGAAATCTTTCATACTGAGTGACAAGAATGTCGATTCTTGTCTCCTTTACTTTGTCTGTACCTTCATACGTAATCCTTAGCTTTTCCCACATTTCCATGGAGGATTTGCATGCTGAGACTCTGTTGAACTCCTTCTTGCTTAGAGCACAACATAGAATGCTCTTAGCTTTACAGTTCAAGGAGATTTTCTTTCTATCTTCATCTGTCCATTATGCTTTCTCATTGGTGACGACCAGATCACCTTCTTCCACTATCGACCAGATTTGATAGTGGTGGCCTTGTAGAAAGTATTCCATCCTGGTCTTCCAATACGTATAATCTTCACCGTCGAACAAAGGAGGTCTGTTGACAGACTGACCTTCGAAGTGACCTTGGGCTGCCATGGATCTTTACTCTTCAGATCGTTGGATCTTGTTCTTTGTCGAAGAGACTCGCTCTGATACCACTTGTTGCCCGGTTGGCTAACCCAGAGGGGGGGTGAATGGGTCTTTAATTTAAATTTATCAGATAAATACCTGAACTCAAACATACATAAAGAGTTCTTGAAAGAGATTAGTAGTGGTTAGTAAAAACAACAATCACACAATGAAGACAATCACACAACACACAGATTTATCCTGGTTCAGATCTCCTCTCCTTAGGAGTCCTACGTCCAGTCCCTGAGCAACCCTCAGGATTTCATTAACTAGGGTACAGTCCCCCTATGGACAAAAACAACCACCCAGCTCAGCTGGTCTTCCTTCACTCCTGAAGGGAACACAACACCCTGGTACCACCAGGTCTTCCTTCACTCCCGAAGGGAAAAACACCACCCTGGAAACCACCAGGTCTTCCTTCACACACGAAGGGAAAAACACAAGAAAGTCTTGAAAGGAATGACTAGCCCCTAGATCAAGCTTTTACAAAACTCAATCTGAAGCTACAAGCACTAAGAGACGAAGATCTACACAGTGTGCTCTCTCTCAGAACTAATCTAGCTCTTCCTTAATTTTTCTTCTCACAGCACAAGGAGCTAAGAGCCAAGATGGAAAGGAATGAATTTCTGGCTCTAGAGATCTTCTAAAAACTTGAAAGCGGCAGAGTTCTAGGCTCTCTTGAATGTCAATAATGCTTCCTTCATAGATCAAAAACTGTCTTCGGAACTTCGTCTTGTATTTATATCTCCAATTTGAATGAGGACGAAGAGATGACCGTTGTCTCACAGCTTTGGTGTACGTTAGACTGAAGGATCTGTAGAAACTTCCTGTCGACAGTCTTTTGTTCTTTGGAGCACGCAAAGTGATGAGATCTTCTTAGTTGGCTTGTAGTTCTTTCTGTGTCAGATGTTGTAGGATAGTATATCCTTAAGGTTCTGCAAGGTTGAGCTTTAATGGTAGACAGCTATACTATCTCCAGATGTCAATCAACGTTAGAGCAATAGACACAAATATGGTAGTGACAGTTTATCGTTCTAGAAGATGCATGCAGAGGATACACGAGAATGGAAGATATGTTCTGTATCCGTGCAGAGATACGTTCAGTCTTTATTAAATGCATGGCAGTCAAATAAACGTGATGCGACTTTGACTATTCAACGTATCTTAAATCAAGGAAAACAATTAATTAATGGAAACATGACTTATGCAGTCGTTATGAAAGTCTGATAGAATCGTTATGATCAAGTTGTTGTAGACTTATAAGAAGTCGTTATGATAACTTATGAAATCGTTACCACAACCAAGTCGTTCTATAACAGATGATATAAGAAATCGTTATGAAACATGGCAAGTCGTTCTGATTTTGAAGAAATCGATATGAAACACTTATCAAATCGTTATGAGATGCAAGTCGTTGTGTTTCTGAAGAAATCGTTGTGAAACACTTAAGAAGTCGTTATGAGATACAAGTCGTTATAACTTTCTAAAGAAATCGTTACGATGACTTACAGAATCGTTATGACGAGCAAGTCGTTATAACTTTCTAAAGAAATCGTTACGATGACTTACAGAATCGTTATGACGAGCAAGTCGTTATAACTTTCAAAAGAAATCGTTACGATGACTTACAGAATCGTTATGACGAGCAAGTCGTTATAACTTTCTAAAGAAATCGTTACGATGACTTACAGAATCGTTATAATGAGCAAGTCGTTATAACTTCTGAAGAAGTCGTTACGATAACTTACAGAGTCGTTATAATGAGCAAGTCGTTATAACTTCTGAAGAAGTCGTTACGATAACTTACAGAGTCGTTATAATGAGCAAGTCGTTATAACTTCTGAAGAAGTCGTTACGATAACTTACAGAGTCGTTATAATGAGCAAGTCGTTATAACTTCTGAAGAAGTCGTTACGATAACTTACAGAGTCGTTATAATGAGCAAGTCGTTATAACTTCTGAAGAAGTCGTTACGATAACTTACAGAGTCGTTATAACATCGACTTGTTTGATACAGCAAGGTTATTCAATCTTTCAAGTAAATCGTTACAGCTTGTGAGGAAATCGTTACAGCTCTTCTGAAAACAAAGTATGTAAGTACTTACCACAAGTGCTTGACTTTCTTTGGGTATTTCCTGTGCTTAAGGCTAAATAAAACATAGTTAGAAAAACTTTTGACAGTGTTTTGTTTATCACCAAAATAGGCATGTAATTAATTTAAAAGTACATGGGGATGGACTGTTCATCAAGTTGTAGCTTCGCTTCCTCACTTTCGTTCGTAGATAGAAGATATAAAATGTTGTTATTTAATTGTTATATATATATATATATGTATATATATATATATGTATATCCTTCTGCCTGTTAGAGCCAGTAGGAGATTGGTAGTCCCTACTGAGCTTCTGTTGTGAAGCTCATTCTTCCTTTTTCCAGGTTAGACTTCTCAGCAGCGGCAGGGCGCGCGCCGAGCGGAGGAGACAGGGCAGTAGGCGAGGACTCCGTAGCTAGCAGTGTTTCCCCTTTTCTAGTGTACGTCACCCTCGGGGTATGCCACTAAGGGATTTGTTCTTCCCCTACCTTTTACTTGTACTAGTGTGCGTGCGTTGGGGCTATACTTAGAGCGATACGCAGCGGTCTCGCTCTCTTTCCTATTTCCACTTGTACGCTTCTAGTTTAGCAGTTGATGTTTACTTCCGTTACATATCCTGTTAGATATATATTATAGCCCTTCCGGGTCTTCGGATCCATGGGCAGCGACCGTGAAAATCGGGTCCTCGGTGTGGGCCGAGGGTCGGGTTCTCGGGTCGTTACCTAGAGTCTGACAGGACTTGTAGGGGATTTAAACTGCAACAGAAAGTCCCAACAAGTAGTATAAGTATACTGCTAGCCTCCCGAGTGGTGTGGTTAAGCTTTGTTGGTTGTGTGTCATGCAGGACATGGCTCCGCGCAGGCGTAGGTAGGTCAGAGAGCTGGTTGAGCAGCAGAGTGAGTCTGAGATGCCGCTCAGGGGTAGGTCCAGGAGGAGGTGTCCGCAGAGGAATCAGTGGCACAGCCTCAGGGTGCAGCGGTAGCGGCAGCGGCAGGTGGGCAGCAGCAGCAGGTGGGCAACAGCAGCAGGAGTACCAGCCTTAGCCGCAGCAGTATGCAGACTGGTTTCCCTTAGCAGAACAGTTCTTTAGGAACTTGTACCAGAGAGCGTACCAGCCCGGGCATGCAACAGCAGGTGGTCAGCCTCTGGTACCTCCCCCAGCGGTGCCGGAGTAGCAGGTAGAGCCAGAGGTTGGGTAGCTAAAGCGTCAGCAGCGGTCGGGCACTGGGAGTACCCGGGCCGGGCTGCAGAGGATGGCGGTTACGGAGGACAGGACCACTCTCCTTGAGAGGTTCTTGCGTCTCCGGCCACCAATGTTCTCCGGTGAGTATGATCCAGACAAGGCAGAGAGCTGGACCCACGAGTTAGAGCGCATCTTTGAGACCATGGAGTGCACCGAGGTGGACCAGGTTAGATTGGCGGTGTACCAGCTCAAGGGAGCAGCCCATGAGTGGTGGAGAGTTCAGAGGCAGACTCACTTTCAGGGGCAGCGGTTGGATCATATCACTTGGCAGCGGTTCTTGGAGGTCTTTCACGGTGAGTACTTCCCCGACTACACTCGACGTGAGAGACGGGACCAGTTCCACGAGTTGGTTCAGGGTGACCTCACAGTTTCTCAGTACCACAAGGTCGCGACGCCTAGGGGCATCGCGACATGGTAATTGTCACGCTGGGTCACCCGGTCGCGTTCTGGGGGCCATCGGTTTAAAACCGAACGCCGCGCCCCATTCTCCCCCTCACCCCTTCCTCTCCTTCTTCTTCCCCTCTCTTTCCCTCCGAGCTCCCCTTGCGTTTTCTTGGTGTTCTTTCGAGCTTGAGGCATTCGTGCTGAGGAGGGTGTCTTCCCGTTCGTGCAGGGGACGTGGTCATGTCGTTTGGAGCGAGGAGGAGGTAGCCATTCCAACGAGAAGGCCCCGACGGGTTTGCTGTTCACGTAGAGGTAGGGACCCTTGATCCTCTCGCCCTAAGCATGCTCCTCTCCCCTTAGAGATAGTGTTTCCTCGTGGTTTGTGGTTGTGGGAGAGTGAGGATCCATGCTCGTGGTTGAGTGAGTTTTTCCCCTTCGAGCGTAGATTCTTGTTAAATCCATGTTTGTGGGGTTGTATGGGTGGTTTGCATGATTTACAGCTTTTAATACATGTTAAGCATGCTCCCCACCCCCTGTGGAATGCTTGTTTTGTGTTTTTGGGGCGATCTCTGGAAGAAGCGCTCCGGAACCCCCCTTTGCTGAAGACGTGACCATTATGGAGGTCGCGATCTTATCGCGATGGCTTGGCCGGTCACAAAAAGATCGCGACGCTCTTGAGTGTCACGACCTTGTCGTGACGGCTATGGCCACCGCGACAGGGTAGGGTGTCTCGACCTGGTCGCGACGGCCCGATGCGTCGCGACTTCAACCGAGAGATAGGTTTTGGTCTTCTCCGTTTCTGCTTCTTTTACTGCACTCGTGGCACTTGTGCTAGTTTCCTAGTATGGTCCTACACTAGTCTTTCGCTCGGTACACGGCACTTGAGGGCTTGTCCGTGTGAGAGGTTGTTACCATTGCCTGGGATCCCCGTCCTCGGGAGCCTATTGAGGGAGTACTCTGGGCTACGAGTGTTCTCGAGTTGGCAGCCCTGCAGGTGGACTCTGGAGCTGAGGGGAAAATGGTGGTTACGACAGTGGCATTGAGTTGCTTGCAAAGCCCTCGTGGTTGGTCTGGGACGCCGAGGACGATTAGGAGTTCTACCCGACATAGGCCAGCCAGTCCTGTTTCTCACTGCCTCGCTCCTTGCGGCCCCGGAACAGATTGGAGAGGTCATGCGTGGGACCGTAGTTCGGCCAAACTACGGCAGTTACTGTTGTGTACTTTGTGTCCTACCTCGCTCTGACGAGATGTGAGGGACAGGACCCTGGTCGAGGGTAAGACGTCAGTGGGCGCGCTTGACCTTTGACTAGTGGTAGTGTTTTCCATAGCTAGTGCTCCTTGTCTAGGCGGAGTCCCTTCTGTCTGTGTTGACTAGCCTTGTGGTGGTCACGACGAGTAGTCGTACGGAGTTTCTGACCGCGTTGTGTTCCCGTACCGCGCTAGTTGTAGCTTCGCTTCCGCACTTCCGTTCATAGGTAGAAGATATAAACTGTTGTTATTTAATTGTTTTATATATATATATATATATATATATATATATATATATCCTTCTGCCTATTAGAGCTAGTAGGAGATTGGTAGTCCCTACTGAGGTTCTGTTGTAAAGCTCATCCCTCCTTTTTCCAGGTGAGACTTCTCAGCAGCGGCAGGGCACGCGCCGGGCGGAGGAGACGAGGCAGTAGGCGAGGACCCCGTAGCTAGCAGTGTTTCCCCTTTTCCAGTGCACGTCATCCTCAGGGTATGCCCCTAAGGAATTTGTTCTTCCCCTACCTTTTACTTGTACTAGCGTGCGTGCGTTGGGGCTGTACTTAGAGCGGTACGTAGCGGTCTCGCTCTCTTTCCTGTTTCCGCTTGTATGCTTCTAGCTTAGCAGTTGACGTTTACTTCTGTTACATATCCTGTTAGATATATATTATAGCCCTTCCGGGTCTCCGGATCCGTGGGCGGTGACCGTAAAATTGGGCCCTCGGCATGGGCCGAGGGTCGGGTTCTCGGGTCATTACACCAAGAGCATGGTATGATAGGCTAAGCAGTTTTCTGGTTAGTAAAAATTATTCCAGAGGTAAGGTGGATCAAACTCTTTTCACAAAATCTGTCCACAATCACATCATTGTAGTTCAGGTTTATGTGGACGATATCATTTTTGGTTCCACCAATCCTTCACTGTGTGAAGAATTCTCACATCACATGCACATTGAATTTGAAATGAGTCTCATGGGGGAATTACAATTTTTCTTGGCTTACAGGTTAAACAACTTGAAGATGGATTCTTCATCAACCAAGCAAATTATATCAAAGAATTGTTGAAAAGATTTTAGTTTGAACAAGCTAAGCCAGCATCCACTCCCATGAGTACAAGCATCAAATTGGACAATGATGAGAAATGTAAAATGGTTGATGCAAAGTAATACAGAGGTATGATTGGATCTCTCTTGTATCTTACTGCAAGTAGACCTGGTATCCAATTTAGTGTGCGTCTTTGTGCTAGATTTCAATCTAGTCCCAAAGAAAGTCACTTACTTGCAGTTAAGAGAATTTTTAGATATATCTGTGGTACTTCTGAATTGGGTTTTTGGTATCCAACTGGATGCCATGCTGATTTAATTTCTTATTCTGATGCTGACTATGCTGTTTGTAAACTTGATAGAAAAAGCACTAGTGGTTACTGCCAATTCTTGGGAAAATGCATGGTAACATGGGCATCCAAGAAGCGACACTCAGTTGCACTCTCTACTGCAGAAGTAGAATTTGTTGTTGTAGGGAATTGTGCAGCTCAAGTGTTGTAGATTAAAAGTCAACTGCTTGACTATAATATTGATATTGGATGTTCATCTATCATGTGTGACAATACTAGTGCCATTAATCTCTCCAAAAACCCAATTCAACATTCCAAGACAAAACATATTGAAATCAGACATCATTTTCTTAGGGATGAAGTTGCTAATAAGAACATTGAATTGGAATTCATTCCTACTGAAAAACAAATTGCTGACATTTTTACAAAACCATTGACTGAAGAAAGATTCACATCATTGAGAAGAGAACTTGGAATTTGCAACAGGCAATAAAAATAGAAATCAATTGGGATTCTTATGTAAAGATCAAATTGGTATATCAAATGGTGAACTGTGGAAAGACAAGTCAGGCTTGTCTGGAAACTATCATTGTGTGTGAGGAATAACCTCCGCCAAGTACCAATGATCTACCTTGTGTAAGAATCATTTTAGTTTATAATTATGGTAGAGGGTAAGAAGGATTGTAGCATAAATGGCCCCTGGAGATTAATCAGCTAGTAGACTAATTAAGAGAGAGATATTTTGTAGAAATGGTGTTATGTTATGCTATTGATAGTAAAGATAAGGTTTAGTATTAATGATCAGATGAAGAAAAAGAATGTGATAGATTATAGAATAGTGATAATTAAATGATCTAGGAAGTGTGTAATAAGAATTTGTGTAATGATATGCAGTAAGGTGATCCAGATAAATAAATGAATTTTGTTATAAGAATATTTTCGAAATGTGAAGTAAAGTTATAATACTCAATTAAGGAATAGTGAGCAGATTAAGATATAGTGAAAGGGGGCAGAAAAGGGGAGGAGCAATATAATCAATTTAATGGTAAAGAAATTTTGAGATTTGATGTCATATAATTGAGTGAGGCCTGAATAAAGGTAAAGGTAAATTTTTGGGTATTGAGAATGGAAAATTATGAAAATATATGAATTAGGTTTGTTAAATCAGTTAGAGAATACTGTTTAAAGCAAGGAAAATATATAAAGGAAAAAGTATATCAATAGAAATATGTCAAGATTCAGAATTCAGTATGGCACAAATATAGCAAAAGAAAGAATATGAGTTGAGTCAATTAAGTAATGTTGATATATGATAAGAAAAATGTGAAGTTAGAGTATGATTTAATAGCAAGATAAGTTATTGATGGATTGAGGGAAATCCAGAATTCATGAAATATTGGATGAAAGGTTTAGTATGATCAGAGTAGCGCAGCGGATGCGTGGAAGAGGTTATCTAGAGTTTAAGTAATTAAAAGAAATGTTGCAAACATAACCAAGAAAAATATGGAAATAGATCGAGCCCAAGCAGATAAAGTGCCATCAGCCAGGTAGAATTATTTGGAAAATGTGGAAGTAAGTTCAGACCAAGGAGATAAAGCGCTAATAGCAAGGTAGAATCGCTTATAGTTGAAAGGTAAGGAATGGCAGAATAGATTTAGAAAATAAAGTAGTTGTGGAATAAATAAAAAGAAAAGGGAAGGTAGAGTAAGTATGGAAATGAGTAGATAGTTTGAAAGGGAGAAGCAGAGGAAGCTCTGTGTATGGCCTTGTTTCTTTTTAGGTGATAGTGTGGTTTATTGTCGCTCGTTTTGAATGCCGAGGATGACATTCCTTTTTAAGTGATAGTAATGTAACGTAGCGCATTTTTCGGATCTTAGTGGATCGTTGTTTAGTGGTAGTTTGAATCCGTGTTTATTGGTTTTGGTATGGTGCTCATGACCAATATGGGGTCATTGTGCCTTGGTTGAGGTTTCTGCGCATTGTGTGGAGATTAGTGGGCCGGCAGGTTAGGCCCGTAGTGCCCGTTGGTTCACTGGATGTGAATGCGACGGAGGTGTAGGTCGCATTCTGAACGCAACGGCAGTGGGGGTCGCATTCTGGTTGCCGCTGTTTTGGGTCGACGTCTACATGTGCGTCGCGTGTCACATGCTGGGGTGGCCTGCTGACATCAGGAGTGGGAAGGTGACGCCCTAGTCCGTCGCGACAAGGTCGCGACGGGGAGGTACGTTGCGATCCCAACCGCTGTGTGGTTTTTAAGAAGGTTGGCCAAACAGAGCTTTCACAAGCTCTGCTCGACCGGGAGAGGAGCTGTCGTGGTTTCGTTGGGTGATTTGGTGTTCTGGCGTGGTGTTTGATGCGATCTCGACGCGAGGACGTAGCGTGGAGTAGGGGAAACGCCGCGCCATGTGTGGATTGCGTGTTCTTCGTGAAGGTAGGGAGATTCCACCATGTTTGATTGCGTGGATTGCATGTTAGCTTGTTTACCACGTTAAAAACAATAGATACCATGTCTAGAAGGTGAAATGAGCATGAAAACCGGGTTGAAACATCATATAGGGTGGTTTGCATGGAAAATTCGGAGATGGTTCCCGGATTAGGGTTTTCGCCTGAGAAGGCGACGGACCCTACTGTCGCGACCAGGTCCCGACAGGCCGACCCGTCGCGACAGGGTTTCTTATAACGACATGTCGTAGCATCGTGATCAAAAGGCGGCCTTGTCCTCTATCGCGATCACAGCCGAGGGTTCTGCTTTGCATGCTTTTGGTGTTTTGGTTATCCGATTATCGATGTTTAACGTGCATGGGTTTGGTAATAGGTGCATTGGCACCTGTAGAGCTCTGTGAGCATGTTACCCACATGGTTAGTGGGTGGTTTACGTATGGTTTATGTAGTTGGTATAGTGTTTTCGTAGTATGAATATGTGCATGGCACATAGTGTTGCGTTGACTGGGCAATGATGGTACCAGTGTGAACCTAGCCTCAGTCTTGTGACGTCTTTTTCGGACTAATAGAGATGGTATAATTAGTATATTGTAAGTAAGGTTAAGAGTTGGTGTATAGATAGTGTGTATTGTATGTATGTGGCAAGGAGGTCACGTGATGACCAATGATAGGCCAGTTTGTGATTAGTTATCGTAGTTTACATGTGTGTTGGTGTGGGGTAGCTTGTAGGTCACAGGGAGACCAGAGTCAAGCTATTCTTGACATTTGTACCGTGGTTTGTAATAAAGAATATATAAGTATATATCGTGGTTTGTGCATTGCCGAGTGTGGTGGTCCGGCGCCTATTCCGGAATGCCTCTTCAGTTGGGTGCCATAGGTTTTGTGTGAGCCAGGCACCTGTGTGTGCTCGGGGCTTGTCCCGATACAGTAGTACCGACGAGGTCTTGTCGTCTTCCTGGACACCCTCACTCTCAGGGAGAGTTCTCGTTCGGCTGAGGGAAAGACGATAGGGGACAGTGACTTGTGAGAGTTTGTTGTTTGGTTGCTTGTAGCACGCTCGTAGCTGGGGGTTACGGACACCAGTAGACGTACTGGGCCCTGGCTAGTCCTGTTACTAGTGCCTCACTTTGGAGAGCTCAGGACAGAGTCTCTAAAGGTGCCAGGCATGGGCCTGCAGGGTGTGTGATCTGTAGGTTGTGATGGTTTGGTTGGTCTCCACAGTTCTTTGGCCTTACTTGTGTTGTAGAGTTGTAGTTGGACCTTACGTCCGTGACTGCGAGATTGAGAGGTAGTTCTTGTGTTTTGTTGTCCGGGTTGGATACTGGCGTCATGAACCAGTAGTCTGTCCCGTTTGGTGGCGTCGTGCTTTCCGAATTGTGCTTTGCTACTGGTTGTAGCATGTGTTGGTTGTGGTTTTACCGTCAAGGTGTGCCATGGTGTTGGCATAGTTGTCGTTGTGGTTGGTGAGCGGAGACTCACTGTTGTGGTTTGATTGGTTGTGGTGTGCCCTGGTGGTGGCACAATTGTGTTTGTGTTTCAGTGGTGGTACCTCGTGGTGGTAGGTACTTGTACCCTTTGTGGGTACTAGTTTCTCATGGTACGCTGAGTACTAGCCTTTTTAGGTGGTGAAGTGGAGGTCGTGTGCTGAGACCTTCCACTTGTTATGTTTTACCCTTTTTTGGGTAAGTTTCCGAATAAGGTTTAGTGCGCGATGGATTGGCCTCGTGGTAGCCAGTCCTGTTACTTAAGTGTGACATTCGATACAACGTGGTTTGATGGTATAAAGGATTAGCTCTTGGTTAGCAGTCTTGTTACCCATGTGTTGGAGGCTTGCCAATGAAGCTAGTAGCTTAGGCAATGCTTTGCCTGTGTGGCTTATAGCTTAGGCGACCAGCTGTTGAGGTGGTGTGCCTGTGAGGCTTGTGGCCTAGGTTTTATTGTTATTAGGTAGACTAGTAGCGTGGTGCTAGTTCTGCTATCTCTTCTTCTTTTCAAGATTTGTGTTAATTGATATAATTATGCTTTGCTGTGAGCATGATATGGTTTGGCTACCGGTGTTGCCAGTGAGACCCATTGGGGTTGAGGTCCTCCCGTATTTTGTGTGTTGTTTTGGGTGGTCCCCTACTGAGCCAGTGACTTGTTGAGGCTCACTCCCTTAAAGTTCTTTTCAGGGTTTACCATTGATGTGGCTTGCGGAGGTGTCGTGACAGACTTGTACCACCAGCAGTAGTCTTAGTACAGTTGTGTGAGCTTGTGCTCCCTCGGGGTATGCCCCAAGTAGTTGTACTCTTTTTAATTTGGACATGTAATAATGTAATGGGACATTTGTAAATTGTTATATGTAGATATGAGCACATGTACTTTCTTGTGTCTCTTGCTATTGTGGTTTGTCTTTTATATTCTTCCTGGACATGTGTACGAGCTATCCCTTGAGAGACTTCGGTCCGTTCGCGGGAGACGGATCTGGATATGGACCCTTATTGGGTATAAATATCCAGAGCCATTACATAACTTCAAATATTCCAAAGATCATCCACTTGAGAATGTAGTAGGTAATGTTCATGATAGAGTTCATACTAGGTCTCATTTTAAAAATATCATTGAACAAGACCAAATGGCTTTCATATCTCAAGTGGAACCTAAAAACATTGAAGAAGCATTGAAAGATGACTCTTGGGTAGAAGCAATGCATGATGAATTGAATCAATTCAAAAGGAATAATGTGTGGAGTCTAGTTCCCAGAAATCCTAAAAACTCAATAATTGGAACTAGGTGGGTATTTAGGAATAAATTGAATGAAGAAGGAAAAGTTGTAAGAAATAAAGCTAGACTAGTTGCAAAGGGATACAATCAGGAATTTAGGGTTGACTTTGAAGAGGCATTTGCACCAGTAGCTATGCTAGAAGCTGTAAGGATTTTATTGGCATATGCATGTTCGGAAAATTTCAAATTGTTTCAAATGGATGTGAAAACTGTCTTTTTGAATGGTTATATTAAAGAGGAAGTATTTGTTGCTCAACCACCTGGATTTGAAGATCATGATAAACCTAACCTTCTGTATAAACTGCACATAGCTTTGTATGGATTGAAACAGGCTCCAAGTGTAAGACCCGGCCCCCTTGGGCCCTTTGGCCCCATCCTCGAGGTCGCGATAGGTGCCCTGGCCGCGACTTGGCCGCACAAGATTGGCCTGTCGTGATAGGGTTGGGTCGCGCCGTACCCGGCTGCCGCGTTCTTGTCACGGCAGGGGTGGCCGACGCGCCCTGGTCGCAGCGTCTGACGGCGTCGCGACTGCTTTTCTGACAGACGTGACTGCTGTCCTTTCTATCATAATAGCCTTGTCGGGTGTCAGGCACACGCAGTGTTGACGCGGCCTTGTCAGCCATCGCGATTGCTTTTCCGGTCTTCGAGGTTTGATCGCCTTTTTAGGGTTGCACCGGGGACGGCCGTCGCGACGCCTAGGGGCGTCGCGACACGGTAATTGTCGCTCCAGGTCGCCCGGTCGCGTTCTGGGGGTCGTCAGTTTACCGAACGTTGTGCCCCATTCTTCCCCTCACCCTTTCCTCTCCTTCTTCTTCCCCTCTCTTTCCCTCCGAGCTCCCCTTGCGTTTTCTTGGTGTTCTTCCGATCTCGAGGCATTCGTGCTGAGGAGGGTGTCTTCCCATTCGTGCAGGGGACGTGGTCGTGTCGTTTGGAGTGAGGAGAGGCAGTCATTCCTAAGAGAAGGCCCCAACGGGTTTGCTCTTCTTGTAGAGGTAGGGACCCTTGATCCTCTCACCCTAAGTATGCTCCCCTCCCCTTAGAGATGGTGTTTCCTCGTGGTTTGTGGTTGTGGGAGAGTGAGGATCCATGCTCGTGGTTGAGTGAGTTTTTCCCCTTCGAGCGTAGATTCTTGTTAAATCCATATTTATGGGGTTGTATGGGTGGTTTGCATGATTTACAGCTTTTAATACATGTTAAGCATGCTCCCCTCCCCCTGTGGAATGCTTATTTTGTGTTTTTGGGGAGGTCTCCGGAAGAAGCGCTCCGGAACCCCCCTTTGCTGAAGACGTGACCATTATGGATGTCGCGATCTTGTCGCAACGGCCTGGCCGGTTGCGACAGGATCACGACGCTCTTGAGTGTCACGACCTGGTCATGACAGCTACGGCCGCCGTGACAGCATCGCGACAGGGTAGGGCGTCACGACCTGGTCGCGACGGCCCGATGCGTCATGACTTCAACCAAGAGACAAGTTTTGGTCTTCGCCATTTTTCCACTTCTTTTACTGTACTCGTGGCACCTGTGCTAGTTTCCTAGTACGGTCCTACACTAGTCTTTCGCCCGATGTGCGGCACTTGAGGGCTTGTCCCGTGTGAGAGGTTGTTACCATTGCCTGGGACCCCCGTCCTCGGGAGCCTGTTGAGGGAGTACTCCGGGCTACGAGTGTGCTCGAGTTGGCAGCCCAGCAGGCGGACTCTGGAGCTGAGGAGAAAATGGTGGTTAGGACAGTGGCGTTGAGTCGCTTGTAGAGCTCTCGTGGTTGGTCTGGGACGTCGAGGACGGTTAGGAGTTCTACCCGGCGCAGGTCAGCCAATCCTGTTTCTCACTTCCTCGCTCCTTGCGGCCCCAGAACTGCTTGGAGAGGTCAGGCGTGGGACCGTAGTCCAGCCAGACTACGGCAGTTACTGTTGTGTACTTTGTGTCCTACCTCGCTCTGACGAGACAAGAGGGTCAGGACCCAGGTCGAGGGTAAGACGTCGGTGGGCACGCCTGACCTTTGACTAGTGGTAGTGTTTTCCGTAGCTAGTGCTCCTTGTCTAGGCGAAGTCCCTTCTGTCTGTGTTGACTAGCCTTGTGGTGGTCACGACGAGCAGTCGTATGGAGTTTCTGACGGCGTTGTGTTCCCGTACCGCGCTAGTTGTAGCTTCGCTTCCTCACTTTCGTTCGTAGATAGAAGATATAAAATGTTGTTATTTAATTGTTATATATATATATATATATATATATATATATATATATATATATATATATATCCTTCTGCCAGATAGAGCCAGTAGGAGATTGGTAGTCCCTACTGAGCTTCTGTTGTGAAGCTCATGCTTCCTTTTTAAGGTTAGACTTCTCAGCAGTGGCAGGGCGCGCGCCGAGCGGAGGAGACAGGGCAGTAGGTGAGGACCCCGTAGCTAGCAGTGTTTCCCCTTTTCTAGTGTACGTCACCCTCGGGGTATGCCACTAAGGGATTTGTTCTTCCCCTACCTTTTACTTGTACTAGTGTGCATGCGTTGGGGCTATACTTAGAGCGATACGCAGCGGTCTCGCTCTCTTTCCTATTTCCAGTTGTATGCTACTAGTTTAGCAGTTGACGTTTACTTCCGTTACATATCCTGTTAGATATATATTATAGCCCTTCCGGGTCTTCGGATCCATGGGCAGCGACCGTGAAAATCAGGTCCTCGGTGTGGGCCGAGGGTCGGGTTCTCGGATCGTTACAGTGGTATCAGAGCTAGAGTCTGACAGGACTTGTAGGGGATTTAAACTGCAACAGAAAGTCCCAACAAGTAGTATAAGTATACAGCTAGCCTCCCGAGTGGTGTGGTTAACCTTTGTTGGTTGTGTGTCGTGCAGGACATGGCTCTGCACAGGCGTAGGTAGGTCAGAGAGCTGGTTGAGCAGCAGAGTGAGTCTGAGATGCCCGCTCAGGGGTAGGTCCAAGAGGAGGTGTCCGCAGAGGAATCAGTGGCACAGCCTCAGGGTGCAGCGGTAGCGGCAGCGGCAGCGGCAGGTGGGCAGCAGCAGCAGGTGGGCAACAGCAGCAGGAGTACCAGCCTCAGCCGCAGCAGTATGCAGACTGGTTTCCCTTAGCAGAGCAGTTCTTTAGGAACTTGTACCAGAGAGCGTACCAGCCCGGGCAGGCAACAGCAGGTGGTCAGCCTCTGGTACCTCCCCCAGCGGTGCCGGAGTAGCAGGTAGAGCCAGAGGTTGGGCAGCTAGAGCGTCAGCAGCGGTCGGGCACTGGGAGTACCCGGGCCGGGCTGCGGAGGATGGCGGTTACGGAGGACAGGACCACTCTCCTTGAGAGGTTCTTGCGTCTCCGGCCACCAATGTTCTCCGGTGAGTATGATCCAGACAAGGCAGAGAGCTGAACCCACGAGTTAGAGCGCATCTTTGAGACCATGCAGTGCACCGAGGTGGACCAGGTTAGATTGGCGGTGTACCAGCTCAAGGGAGCAGCCCATGAGTGGTGGAGAGTTCAGAGGCAGACTCACTTTTAGGGGCAGCGGTTGGATCATATCACTTGGCAGCGGTTCTTGGAGGTCTTTCACGGTGAGTACTTCCCCGACTACACTCGACGTGAGAGACGGGACCAGTTCCACGAGTTGGTTCAGGGTGACCTCACAGTTTCTCAGTACCACAAGGTCGCGACGCCTAGGGGCGTCGCGACATGGTAATTGTCACGCTGGGTCACCCGGTCGCGTTCTGGGGGCCATCGGTTTAAAACCGAACGCCGCGCCCCATTCTCCCCCTCACCCCTTCCTCTCCTTCTTCTTCCCCTCTCTTTCCCTCCGAGCTCCCCTTGCGTTTTCTTGGTGTTCTTTCAAGCTTGAGGCATTCGTGCTGAGGAGGGTGTCTTCCCGTTCGTGCAGGGGACGTGGTCATGTCGTTTGGAGCGAGGAGGAGGCAGCCATTCCAACGAGAAGGCCCCGACGGGTTTGCTGTTCACGTAGAGATAGGGACCTTTGATCCTCTCACCCTAAGCATGCTCCTCTCCCCATAGAGATGGTGTTTCCTCGTGGTTTGTGGTTATGGGAGAGTGAGGATCCATGCTCGTGGTTGAGTGAGTTTTTCCCCTTCGAGCGTAGATTCTTGTTAAATCCATGTTTGTGGGGTTGTATGGGTGGTTTGCATGATTTACAGCTTTTAATACATGTTAAGCATGCTCCCCACTCCCTGTGCAATGCTTGTTTTGTGTTTTTGGGGCGATCTCTGGAAGAAGCGCTCCGGAACCCCCCTTTGCTGAAGACGTGACCATTATGGAGGTCGCGATCTTATCGCGATGGCTTGGCCGGTCACAAAAAGATCGCGACGCTCTTGAGTGTCACGACCTTGTCGTGACGGCTATGGCCGCCGCGACAGGGTAGGGCGTCTCGACCTGGTCGCGACGGCCCGATGCGTCGCGACTTCAACCGAGAGTTAGGTTTTGGTCTTCGCCGTTTCTGCTTCTTTTACTGCACTCGTGGCACTTGTGCTAGTTTCCTAGTATGGTCCTACACTAGTCTTTCGCTCGGTACACGGCACTTGAGGGCTTGTCCCGTGTGAGAGGTTGTTACCATTGCCTGGGATCCCCGTCCTCGGGAGCCTGTTGAGGGAGTACTCTGGGATACGAGTGTTCTCGAGTTGGCAGCCCTGCAGGTGGACTCTGGAGCTGAGGGGAAAATGGTGGTTACGAAAGTGGCATTGAGTTGCTTGCAAAGCTCTTGTGGTTGGTCTGGGACGCCGAGGACGGTTAGGAGTTCTACCCGACATAGGCCAGCCAGTCCTGTTTCTCACTGCCTCGCTCCTTGCGGCCCCGGAACAGATTGGAGAGGTCAGGCGTGGGACCGTAGTTCGGCCAAACTATGGCAGTTACTGTTGTGTACTTTGTGTCCTACCTCGCTCTGACGAGATGTGAGGGATAGGACCCTGGTCGAGGGTAAGACGTCAGTGGGCGCGCTTGACCTTTGACTAGTGGTAGTGTTTTCCATAGCTAGTGCTCCTTGTCTAGGCGGAGTCCCTTCTGTCTGTGTTGACTAGCCTTGTGGTGGTCACAACGAGTAGTCGTACGGAGTTTCTGACCGCGTTGTGTTCCCGTACCGCGCTAGTTGTAGCTTCGCTTCCGCACTTCCGTTCATAGGTAGAAGATATAAACTGTTGTTATTTAATTGTTTATATATATATATATATATATATATATATATATATATATATATATATATCCTTCTGCCTATTAGAGCTAGTAGGAGATTGGTAGTCCCTACTGAGGTTCTGTTGTAAAGCTCATCCCTCCTTTTTCCAGGTGAGACTTCTCAGCAGCAGCAGGGCGCGCGCCGGCGGAGGAGACGGGGCAGTAGGCGAGGACCCCGTAGCTAGCAGTGTTTCCCCTTTTCCAGTGTACGTCATCCTCAGGGTATGCCCCTAAGGAATTTGTTCTTCCCCTACCTTTTACTTGTACTAGCGTGCGTGCGTTGGGGCTGTACTTAGAGCGGTACGCAGCGGTCTCGCTCTCTTTCCTATTTCCGCTTGTATGCTTCTAGCTTAGCAGTTGACGTTTACTTCCGTTACATATCCTGTTAGATATATATTATAGCCCTTCCGGGTCTCCGGATCCGTGGGCGGCGACCGTAAAATCGGGCCCTCGGCATGGGCCGAGGGTCGGGTTCTCGGGTCGTTACACCAAGAGCATGGTATGATAGGCCGAGCAGTTTTCTGGTTAGTAAAAATTATTCCAGAGGTAAGGTGGATCAAACTCTTTTCACAAAATCTGTCCACAATCACATCATTGTAGTTCAGGTTTATGTGGACGATATCATTTTTGGTTCCACCAATCCTTCACTGTGTGAAGAATTCTCACATCACATGCACATTGAATTTGAAATGAGTCTCATGGGGGAATTACAATTTTTTCTTGGCTTACAGGTTAAACAACTTGAAGATGGATTCTTCATCAACCAAGCAAATTATATCAAAGAATTGTTGAAAAGATTTTAGTTTGAACAAGCTAAGCCAGCATCCACTCCCATGAGTACAAGCATCAAATTGGACAATGATGAGAAAGGTAAAATGGTTGATGCAAAGTAATACAGAGGTATGATTGGATCTCTCTTGTATCTTACTGCAAGTAGACCTGATATCCAATTTAGTGTGCGTCTTTGTGCTAGATTTCAATCTAGTCCCAAAGAAAGTCACTTACTTGCAGTTAAGAGAATTTTTAGATATATCTGTGGTACTTCTGAATTGGGTTTTTGGTATCCAACTGGATGTCATGCTGATTTAATTTCTTATTCTGATGCTGACTATGCTGTTTGTAAACTTGATAGAAAAAGCACTAGTGGTTACTGCCAATTCTTGGGAAAATGCATGGTAACATGGGCATCCAAGAAGCGACACTCAGTTGCACTCTCTACTGCAGAAGTAGAATATGTTGTTGTAGGGAATTGTGCAGCTCAAGTGTTGTAGATTAAAAGTCAACTGCTTGACTATAATATTGATATTGGATGTTCATCTATCATGTGTGACAATACTAGTGCCATTAATCTCTCCAAAAACCCAATTCAACATTCCAAGACAAAACATATTGAAATCAGACATCATTTTCTTAGGGATGAAGTTGCTAACAAGAACATTGAATTGGAATTCATTCCTACTGAAAAACAAATTGCTGACATTTTTACAAAACCATTGACTGAAGAAAGATTCACATCATTGAGAAGAGAACTTGGAATTTGCAACAGGCAATAAAAATAGAAATCAATTGGGATTCTTATGTAAAGATCAAATTGGTATATCAAATGGTGAACTGTGGAAAGACAAGTCAGGCTTGTCTGGAAACTATCATTGTGTGTGAGGAATAACCTCCGCCAAGTACCAATGATCTACCTTGTGTAAGAATCATTAATTAAAAAAAAATTGGTTGTGTTTGAAACATGTCTGATTGTTCATGTACATATCTTTCATGATGATCATGCTTGAATGAATGTTGAAATTGAGTGCTGAATTGATTGTATATCTTTGAATACCATTTGTTCCTTTAATGCATATTGTGAGGGGGAGCATTAAGTTTTGATAAGTGAAAGTGAGTTCTGAAAGAAGACTTCAAGAGTCTCAGATTGGCACATGAAGTATTTGAGCACAAATTGTTGTGTTTGATCAGAATTGTTGAGGAAATATGAGTATCTGCAATGTTGTCAGGTCGACACACAACCAGAGTAGTGTCAACACTAGATCACTATTCCTCAATTGTGAGTGATCTTTTCACAGACTCTGTGTCAACACACATCCATTTCTGTGTTGACACATCTTCCCTATATCATTCTCAAACTTTTCAATCTGAGTCACATTCACTTCATTTAACTTCTTGTAAATTCCATGATTGAAGAATGGATTTCTTTATTTTTTTGATAAAAATTGATAAGGTCAATAATTCAGGGGGAGCTAAAGGCTTCACTATTTTTTTTCTCTCATCAAACCTGAACCAATTTGGTGATTTGATGAATATGTAATTCATGAAATGATCATTAATTCTTTTGAAAACAACCAGGAATACATTCTTAATAGTCTTAACATATTCTTCAAGTCAACATTCTTTTATTGTCTAAAAATTCTAAAGTAATTTGATTTATTTGGTTGAAGAATGTTCAATTTAGTATTGTCCTTACACATTTCTTTTGAGTTTGATGAAGGTTAAAGTTGTATCAATTTCTTGATGACCATAAAACAAGTTATTTTCTGACAGAGCAATGACATGTACACTGAGAAACTGCACACCTTCACAAAAAGTGAGCTATGCATGTCATGAGGTGTTATGATATCTCTGTTCTAAGGAGTTAAATCAAAAATACGCAAGATCAAACAAAATGAACAATTTATGCCTACTTCAAATCTTTTAAGGATGTTTAACTTCAATACTAATTACATTTATCTGAAGAAATCACCTTACTTTGGCTTAGTAAGGTATAAAAGAATGAATTTGTCTGAAAAGAATGTTTTAACTCAATCAAGTTGTAATCAAGGTGTTTCAGAATTACTTAATGATCAAATCTTGTATGGTATTCCTCAATCTAGTAAATTTTCCAAGGCATGATGATGAGAATTTGTATGTGAAATCTTTAACATGTTAAAAATCCTTGAATAATTGGTTTTAGATTCTTTTTATCATAATAAAGATTTTCCTTCTCATAATTTTCCAAAATTCAACATTTCTTGTCAACTCAGTCTGGTCACAGGTCGACACACATCTGCTTCTGTGTCGACACAACATGTAGTCAGGTCGACACACATCCTCTATGTGTCGACACAACTGGACCCAGGCGCTGGTCCCGGTTTGGGATAAATGGACCCAAGGTTCATTTTTTCACCTCTCTTTCTGTGTCGATCCTATTCTTAAATGCTCTAAATTCTAGGTTGACCATACTTTTTCAGTTTCCCATTCTTTCAAACTTCCTCCTCTCCCACAACCTTGGAACCGATCCTCTGCTTCTTTCAGGAGTCCTTCGTCCGACCTCCAAGCCTCTCCATCTCTCTTCTTCTCAAGTATCTATGGCACCCAAGCAGGCTCCAAGGTGTGGAGCAAAGTCCAAGACTACTGCAAAAGGGGTGGTTATCGAGGAAGCACTAGTTGAGAGGAGAATCAAGTTTCGCCATGATCGGTCCAAGAGAAAGCTTGATTCCGGTCATTCTGGTACACCCTCCAAGCGGGGCAGATCAACCCCCCAAAGCAAAGGCAAGTCTCCCATGCCTTCTAGATACCTTAAAAGAAGGTTCTTCAAGATTCCAGTGATTTAGATGAAGATGGTTCATCCTTTGATGGCACTCCTTCTACAAACCCTAAGAGACAGTTGATAGAAGAGTCATCTTCTGACACATCTGGGACTCTAGTGGCAACACCATCTAAGACTATTACTGAAGGGAGGTCCATCTTAAAACCTAGGGCTGTTGATTTATCTGATCAAGCATTTACAGATGCCTTTCCTGAGTTTAGACCCTTCTTTGAATTTCAAGGGTGGTTTCATTTCATATCAGATTTCAGACCCTTTTATCCTCGTTTAGTTCAAGAGTTCTATCTAAATATTGTGGATACTGAAGAGGGTTTCAAATCAGAGGTTAAGGGTGTTCAAATTCTTTTCTCTCCAGAATTGGCTTCACAGCTGTTTCATATACCAAGCTCTGGTAAAGATTATTGCATGTATGAGTTCAATCTTCATGAGGCATACACACTACTCACTGGTCTCCCTCATGACAAGAAAAATTCTAAACAGAAAAATGTCACTAGTTTCAACACAAACACCTTTCCTCCAATACTCAGATTGATTCATCATGTCTTTACCACCATAATCACTCCTCAAGGTGGTGGCAGAAACAGGCTCATAGACATTCAGAGATTTATCTTATATTTCATGAAGAAAAATATCAAAGTCAATCTGAATTTGATCATGTCTTAAATCATCTCTGAGACAATTCGGAAAGATTTTCATAGATCTTTACCATATGCTGCTCATTTGACTGCTGTCTTTGAGCATTTTGGAGTTTCCTTTCTGAATGAGAAAGTGAAAAAGATTCCTCAAAACAACATCTACTGTTTGCATCATCTGCAAAAATTTATGAAGTTTAGAGTTGAAGGAGATCAGGTGTTTAGAGGGCCTATTGTGGAACCACCAGTAGTAAATTTAGAAGAAGAACATGTTCCAGAAGTTGAAGTTCCTCAAGGTGATCCAATGGAACAACCACATGCTGAATCTGAAATTCCCCAAGATATGCCAGTTCCACCCACTCCTCAAGCCTCTCCAACTCCTCAACATGTACTTGTTCCTTCAAATTTTTTCCAACAATATCACAGCTCAGCATTCACTTCATCTGTTGGATCATCTATTCCTCCTGAACTTTATAAATTCCTTCAAGTTCAATTTGATAATTTGAACTCTTCTATGAGGGAGATGTCTGCTTCTTTTGAGCTCAGAATTTAAAGATTGGAGAATATAGTGAATGGTCAATTTTTGAGACAGCAAGAGATGGCTGAGCATGCTACAAGAAGATTCAACAGACTGGTTGGCACTTTGGGTGATGCTTCCACTCAACTCCAGTGTCTTCAATTTGATTTGCAGACTGTCCTTTCTAATAATCGTAAACATATCGAACAAAGTATACAAACTAGAAAGGATGTTGTGAACCAAGTGTCAAAATGTCGATTGTCCTTTACACATTTTGTTGAAGACATGGAACATATGAAGGGACATACAACACATATTGATTAGGAGATAGAAGCTCTCAGAACTGATTTTGGCAACATTTGGCAAACATGCACTATTCCTAGTTCATCAACTATTGTTCCACCCATGTCTTAAGGCTTCACTCAACTTCAAGCACAAGTTTCAGAAAATGGAAGAGATATTGCATACCAGATTGACCACAATGCAATCCCAACTGAGGCATAATTTGGGTGCTTTGAAGCACAACTGAAGACTATTGAGGATAAACTTCCTCCTGCTCCTCCATCTACATGATGCTTCTTTTAGTTTGATGATGTCGACAAAGGGGGAGAAGGGTGTAAAGGGTGTAAAGGGTGATACTTTAGTTTTGCTTAATTCTGGTTGTTGGTTTTGAACATTGAATGTCATGCTTGCTCATTTTAGGAGTTGAATGTTTGAATTATATGTTTGTTTTTGATGTGATGTGAATTTGGAATGCAACTGTCATCTTTGTATGTTATGGAATGATGTAAATGATTGTGTCAGAACATCATGTTTGTATAAACAAAAATTGTTTAATGAATCATAGTTGCCATCATCAAAAAGGGGGAGATTGTTGGATCTCTTGTTTTGATGATGTTTAACTATGATCCATACAAATGTGGAAATCATGCTTCAATAATATCTAACACTATTTTTCATGTGTAGCCCACAGAAAATGTTCATTTGATGATAGTGGTGTCAACACCATTCAGATAGTGTGTCGACACATGACTCAATCCTAGAGCAAATAAACATGAAAGCAAGCCAGTTGTGTCGACACATGTTCAGTGGTGTCGACACATCCCATGCATCTAGTAAACAGTGAAGTATGAAAGTGGACAGTGGTGTCGACACAGGTTGCTTGTGTGTCGACACTCCCTGTCCCTCCCAGAAGCCTATTCTGAAGCCAGTGACCAGTGGTGTCGACACAGGTTGCTTGTGTGTCGACACTCCCTGTCCCTCCTAGAAGCTTGTTCTGCAGGTAGTGGAATGTGTGTTGACACAAGTGCAAAGTGTGTCGACACAACTCAATAGATTAAGCTGCCAGGACTCAAAGCCAAGGACTTGTGTCGACACATGTCTCATGTGTGTCGACACACTTTGGCTAATTTTTCCAGATCTGAAATGTAAGGACACGTGGATGACTTTGGTTGATGGCTTTTGAGCGGGAATTTCTGTGCCCCCAAATTCCAAGGCACTTCGTGGACTCATGGGACTATAAAGGCCCATCATCAACTCATTTCTTGGGGGATACACACTTCAGCCCTCTCATTCCAAGAAGCAGTAGGCGATTTCAGAGAGAAGCTCCATCCTGGAGAACTGCGCCCAGATCTGAAGGATTAGAAGATCCAAGCACCTTTGCTGATCAATCTCAAGTGGAATTCTTAGATTCTAAAGTCTTCATCCTAGAGCTGGAGCTGGAGTTTTGAATTCTCATCTGGAACCAGAACAGGGGGATTCGAACCAGATTTATTCTATTTGAAAATCAAGTGTTTCATCTGGTTCTATACTTCAAACTCAATCTATTGTGTGTATTTTGTGAAATTGGAGCAATCCTTGTGCCCAAATTTACATGTGTGTTCAGATCTGAGATCTTTGTCATCTCAGATTGTGTGTGTTGAAGTGTGACCCATTCTGAACTGACGATATAAGCCACATTGTGTGTGTGTGTGTGGATGGTGGATGTAGGATACACAATTGTGTAATCCGAACCATCCTAAATCCTTGTGTCTTTGTGGTTTGATTGCTTGTGTGTTAGATGTTTGGTAGGCTCACTGCTATCACATCATATGATTTGTCTAATTTGTTCAGAATTGTGACTAAGTCTTAGATCTAAGTTCTTCAATCGAGTGAATTTTTTAATACAGTGAAATATATTCAACCCCCCCCCCCCTTCTAGATTTCTACATAGCTGTTTTCCGCAACATTTCAAGGTCAACTCACAAAGTCTGCCCAGCAAGCTCCTGATGAATAAGTTATAGTAGTGTCGACACTAGTTGACAATCAGGTCGGCACTAGCTGTCAGTCAGGTCGACTCTAGTTGAAAGTCAGGTCGACACTAGTGTTCTGCCAGTAAGCTGAAACTGTTACTTAGTCAGTAGTGTAGACTCACATGAAAACCTGAGTCAACTCACTTTGTGTGAAAACTCAGAAACGCGCAAAGTATGATATCTAATGGCCGTGATTTATCTCTGGAGACTTTTTGGGAGATTCTATTATTACCAAAATGCCCTTTCACCCAAGTGGCAATGAGGAAAAGGCCTTTTGGACACGTGGCAGCCTTGGGTGCATTCTAGGTTACTGTGCACATCTCTCCCACGTACAAGGGACTGGGGATTGCACAGAGGCTATAAAAACTCTCATGTCTCATCTGGAGCAGCCATCCATCGATTCCATCCTAGAGGACGTGGGGATCAAGGCCAAGCAGTGGAGAAAGCATTGTAGTGCTGAAAGAAGAGCAGATCAAGAAGAAGAGCAGCAGAGGATGAAGAAAGAATCGTGCAAGCAGCAGATCTAAAAACAGAGCATCATAGATTGAAGGAGTACTCCATCTGATCTTCTCAAAAACCTTCAATTCAAGCTTCTGCAAATCATATTCAACAAGGGACATCCAATTCACCTCTTGTTTATTCATTTCTATTGGAGTGTTCTTCTCAGCTTATCTTTGAGTGCTCATGAGATTTGTACATGTGTTCTGTGTAGATTTCTGTGTGCTTGTAAGGGTGTGAATCATATCAATGCTAGAGGATCTGATTTCTTGTGGATTTGCTCTGTGTGTGTAGTTTGAGCCTTCAAGCTCAAGGGTGTGTGTTGTAGTCAGATTTGAGTAGTAGTGCCTCACTGTATAAGGGGTGGATGTAGGAATCACTGGTGTGATTTCCGAACCACCTAAAAATCTCCTGTGCAATGGTTTGACCTATTTTTCTGTGCTAGATACTTGCATAGGATTTCGCATTCACACTACTTGTCTAATTGCTTCACACATCATATACACACATTCACACATCAGATCACTAAGATTATCTGTCTAAATGGATCTATAATTTGAAATAATTTTAAATTGCTTAAGCTTCTGCAGTAATTGGTGTCAGATCTATTCAACCCCCCCTTCTAGATCTATTCATCTACTTATTTGATCCTACACACCATCTGTCATAACCACTACCACACCCATCATCTTGCCACCACCTAGGCTGGATCCTCAACCTTCCGCCGCCACTTTATCCTCCACCAGACAACCTGTCACCCATCAAACTACCCTACGGAGTGGACGGGTCTTTTGTCGGCCCTATCTACCCATCTTCACTACCTCCACTAGCCAAAACAATCCCCAACAGGTTCTACAACCACATCAGCAACAACCTCAACAGCAAGGGCAAGAAGAGGGGGTGATTGAGCCGCTGCTCGGGACACACTATGACATCCTCAAGCATCTAGATCATGTGCCTGCCAAGATTTCAATACTAGAATTGATAAAGAAATCCAAAGAGCACCAAGAAGCTTTAAGATACTTTCTGCAAATGATTGTCGGCCCACGGTAACCCCTGGTCATCAACCATGTAGCAGTAGGGGCAACATTGGTCGACACTGGGGCATCAAACAATGTCTGCCCACTGAGCACCCTGAGAGCATGTGATGTGTTAGAAGGATTGCTAACACCAACCAACATAGCCGCTTATGACAATTCCAGGAGATCCTATCACGACATGGTGACTGTACAAGCCGAACTGGGGCTGTTAGCTGTCACTGTTGACTTCTATGTACTTGATATCAACCCCATGTTCAAGGATATCCTAGGACTCCCATGGTTATAAGCACTAGGGGTTGTCCATCCACTGCACATCAATGTTTGAAGTTCCCCTTCCAAGGATGGGTCATTAAAGTCAAAAGCATAGCCACTGCCCACACAGTCGACGCCATTAATGATACCCTACTTCCAATTGTCTAGCCCTCCAACAAGCCTATTGTCTCTGTGTTAGACATTAACTACCCTTGGGCTTATTCATTCCACTCAAAGCAAGAAGCTAGTTCAGCACAGGTTAATGCTGTCAAGAGAAAGGAGCCACTAAGCACTAAAGGGTGGCAGATCATGATGAGGCTAGGCTATGAGGAAGGAAAAGGCTTAGGGGCAGAGATTCAAGGCATCACCAAGCCCATCCCAAACATTGTGATGAAGATTCGATGGGGACTTGGTTACAGGGAAAAGTCCAAGCCATGGTCATCCAGCACATCCACTCTTAAGGCTGACTGCTGACCGCTCACATAGACACTGTGGTGTCATTTTGTCAAAGGCCCAACCCAACCAGGATACAACACTGTAGTGGTTGAGGCAAAGCTTTCACAGCACGACATACATGGCAAGAACTTCTTATGGCACATGGCCCACATGCTCACATACAAGGCACTGGAGACACTCCGCCCGGGGAAAAGAAGGAAGACGGGCGACCCAGAGGCTGAATGGTATCACTAGTTCGACATGGAGGGCGTCACTATAGCCCTCGGCCATCTATTCTGGGATGAGGACCAAACTTGGCCACCAACTGCATCTGAACTGCTAGAGCCTCCCACATCCATCACATCCAAGTGGCAATTGATGAATGATGCCACGAACGTGGGAGAACCAGACATCCTTATGAAGAAGGGAAGACGGTGGACGAGCTATGGAGGAGCAGATGCCTGGCTATCCATCCA
This sequence comes from Colocasia esculenta, assembly GCA_014218235.1. NCBI lineage: Eukaryota > Viridiplantae > Streptophyta > Magnoliopsida > Alismatales > Araceae > Colocasia > Colocasia esculenta. The sequence goes on from CM024763.1 coordinate 86,693,599, forward strand.
TCAATCCTGCGCTCTCTTCTTCCAAATCTTATTCCTCCATCACCACCCATAATCAGTCATCTGTCTCCCAAAATCTTGGCAACCATGTGTAACATCTTCAGTCCTGGCCTCCCACACTCAGTCCTCACTAACCTGCACTCTAATCCAAGAGACTATGAGATCACTCTCTCGTGTTGCATGCTCTCCACTGGTCCCCAAAAAAAATGCCAATCTTAAAATGCACATTGAGGCCGAGGAGCCAACATACCTCCTTCACCTTCCTGATCAGGGGCACCCCTCAATTGGGGCTTCCCCTTCCACTCTTTCATTAAATTCCATCCTCTTCGAGGACCCCATGTCCTCAACTTGTCTTGTAGAGTCATCTAGTCAAGTAGAGTCATCTAGGTTAGGAGAGTCTAGTCCTAGTCTAGGTAAGTCTAGGGTAGGGAGTCAGGTCAACCCACAGCCCACCAAGTCCAAGAATTGTCCTAGGAAGCAACGGGGCAAGGCTATTCCCCTCAGATACCTTCAAGAGTTAGCTTGGCAATGTCAAGCATTATTGTTGATAGAGGAGTTCACAAAAGAAGCGGTAGTGTTAGAAGAAGAAGTTGTGCAGGATGGGGTGTTCGTAGACGATGGATTTGGTGTCTATGAAATCATGAATGATGAGGACTCAATTGATGAAGAGGATAGCGAAGTAGACAACACCGCCAAAATGTATGCTTGTGGCGTAAGAAGATTTGATGAGCCTACAACGGTGGTAGATGAACCTGCTAAGGAAGTCAACCTTGGACAGAAGAGGATCCCAGGCTTGTGATGATTGCAGCAAATCTCCTTCTTGATGAAGAAGAGGAACTAGTGAAAATTTTGAGGGAGTACAAAGACACATTTGCCAGGTCATATGAGGACATGCCCAGCCTAGACCTCTGATTAGTGGAACATCGACTCGCGTTGAAAGAAAGGGCAAAGGCCATAAAGCAAAAACTTAGAGGATTCCACCCACTGATGGCCCTGGAGATGAAAGAAAAGGTGGACAAACTCCACAAAGCTAGATTCATCAGGGTGGTACTTTATCCTAATTGGGTAGCGAATATAGTCCCAGTCATGAAGAAGGATGGAAAAGTCAAAATCTGCATTGACTTCCGGGACCTAAATAGGGCATGTCCCAAGGATGACTTCCTGCTTCGTCACATTGATGTTCTAATTGATAACACTGCTGGGTGCGAGACCCTCTCATTCATGGATGGATATTCTGGCTATAACCAGATCCTTCTAGCTCCTAAACATCAAGAGAAAACATCCTTCACCATGCCTTGGGGCACATACTGTTATGTAGTCATGCCATTTGGGCTAAAGAATGATGGGGCTACCTATCGAAGGGTGATGATTGCTATCTTCCACGACATGATGCATGTCTATGTAGAAGTATACGTGGATGACATCTTGGTGAAATTAAGAACAAGGAGAGAACACCTCGGGATCCTGGCCAAGGTGTTGCAAAGATCAAGGGAATACCAACTGAGAATGAATCCAAAGAAGTGTGTGTTCGGGGTATCATCAGGAAAGTTGCTAGGTTTCATAGTTATCAAGCGGGGGATTGAGATTGATTCAAACAAGGCTAAGGCTATTGCGGAAATGCCGCCTCCCAAGAACATTTCACAATTAAGAGGTTTGATTGGGCGTTTGCAATTCATTAGAAGATTCATATTGCAGCATTCACAAAGATGCCGCCCATTCTATGATATTTTGAAAGGAGGGGCAAAGTTTGAATGGAATGACAAGTGCCAAGAAGCCTTCAACGATTTGAAAAGGTATCTCATTAATCCCCCAGTTTTGCAATCTCCTGTACCTAGGAAACCACTAATCCTATATCTCTCAGTCATTGAGGACTCCCTAAGTGTTTTCCTTGCACAACATGATGAATCATGGAAAGAAAGGGCAGCATACTATCTTTCTAGACTTTTCAACACCACAGAGGCCAAATACACCACCGCAGACAAGACTTGTGTCGCGCTTGTGTGGGTAGTCCAAAAGCTTAAACATTACTTTCTTGCCCATGAGGTCAAGTTGATCTCGAGGATGGATCCACTCAGGTATCTCTTAGAAAAACTCATCCTCTATGATCGACATGCACGCTGGCAGAGCTTCCTCTCTCAATTTGACATCTCCTTTGTAGTCAAAATATCCATCAAGGGATATGCCATCGCCGAGCACCTTGCCCATTTGCCATTACCTCACAGCGATTCCATCCGAGAGGAGTTTCCTGATGAAGAGCTCTTGGTCATTTCCAAAGACCCCTTCTGGTCCCTCCATTTTGATGGTGCACTCAACTCTGAGGGACGGGACACTGGAGTTGTGCTACTTACCCCGGAGGGTATTACCATCCCCATAGCTTTTCAACACACCTTTTCTGCCACTAACAACATGTTTGAGTATGAAGCTCTCCTAGCTGGTCATAAGCGTGCTTATATCCTCGGTGCATCCCACCTTATAATCATAGGAGACTCTCAACTTGTTTTGCGGCAGGTGCTCTCAACTTACCGCACTCGTGACCCAAAGCTTAAACCATATCAAGATTTGGTCACGTTGTTGGCAAGGAAATTTCACAAGCTTATCTATGTCCACACTCCTCGCTCACAAAATATCTTGGCTGACGCCTTAGCGTCACTAGCCTCTTCTCTATCCTTCCCCCTGAGCCATCGGACTGAGACAATTGTCGTCCAACAGCTCGATATTCCATCTCCCCAAGATCCTTAGTTCAAGAACCTTAGGACAACCTTAGAAGAGAGGGCTAGGAAGAGAGAAGCGCAACAGATCATGCTAGCTGAGCTCGAGGAGATCTAGATGAAGAAGAATTGCCATGGTATTTTGAGATTGAGCAGTACTGTAAGGATGGGTCATATCTCTAAGGGGCAAACTCGGAGGATCACAAGGCCATAAGAAGAGCCGCCTTAAGGTACACAGTCATCAGAGGAGTTCTGTACAAGCGGGCTCTTAATGGAGTTCTTCTGAGATGTCTCAATGATGACGAAGCCTGGAAAGTGGTAGAAGGATCCCATGCTAGTGAATGCGGAGGGCATGTCAATAGTCAAATGCTTTCTAAGAAGATCATTCGGCAAAGCTACTACTGGACAATCCTAGAAGAAGACTATGCCATCTACATCAGTAGGTGTGTCAAATGCCAACTCCATGCTGATAGAATTCATGCTCCTTCATCTTCACTTCATCCATTCTCCACGCCTTGGCCATTTTCCATGTGGGCTTTTAATATTGTTGGCCCCCTTGGTGATCCTAATGCTCAAACCAAGCACAAATCATTTATCCTAATAGCAACTGAGTATTACACCAAGTGGGCATAAGCAGAAGCGTTCACAGAAATCAAAGCATCCATAGTGTGCCTTTATCATGAAGAATATCATCTCGCGGTTTGGAGTGCCAAGCAGCAGCATCACAGATAACGGGCCACAATTCATCTCGCAAGAATTTCATGATCTCTGTAAGAAATACAATATCACTCTGCATCATTCATCTCCATATTACCCACAAGGCAATGGCCAAGCTGAAGCAACTAACAAAACCCTTCTTAAAATCTTAAAGAAAACTTGTGAATCGCATAAATTCGTTGATTTGCCAGAAAAGCTAATAGAGGCTCTATGGGCTTACCACACCTCAGTCCGTACTCCCATGGGACAAACCCCATATGCTCTCACTTATGGGATGGAGGCAGTAGTTCCATACAAGATCTTGATTCCTTCACTAAGAGTCCAACTTCATAAGGAACTTAATCTTGACGAACGTCGAGAGGCGTTGCTAGTCCAATTGGAACTCTTAGATGAAAGGCGGTTAATGGCAACTGATCACGTGCTCTCATATCAAAGGTGAATCTCAAGGTCTTTTGAAGAGAAGGTAATTGAACAAAAATTCCAAGAGGGTTATATGGTCTTGAAACGCATTTTTATCAAACCCGGAGGTCCAAGGTCCAAACTACAACCAAATTGGGAAGGTCCGTATGTAGTGAAAGAGGTGTATCCGAAAATGCCTATCGCTTAATCAATGTTGAGGGCGTAGAATTTTCACATCCGAGGAATGGGTTGTACCTTAAAAGATTCTTTCCCTAGGTTTATAGGTGTATCCGGAAAATGCCTATCGCTTAATCAATGTTGAGGGCGTAGAATTGTCACATCCGAGGAATGGGTTGTACCTTAAAAGATTCTATCCCTAGGTCTGTAGGTGTGAGGCCACAACACTTAGATTAGGGATAACCCGTGTTAAGAGTCAGAAGTCCCTTCCCCAGTCGTCAAGGGTTGCCCTAAGTTAGGACCAACACACACTCACATGACAAGCCTAGGCGGCTGCGCTTAGTGGACGTCGTGTCTACGTAGGCCATGCGTAAGTAGTGCAAAGGTCATTCTCTCCCAAATCGGTCAAAGTGTAGAGGCAAGGGTCATAAGGGCGAGGCCATCAACCTTAAGCACACTCTGACAAGAGGAAGTCTCAAACAGAGACGTCAAATATGAAAATAGCAAAAGTGAAGAAACAAAGAAGCAAATGAAAGAAAAATAACATAATAGAATAGGGGCATGGCAAAGAGTGGAAAAGTCCCGCGGGACGCTCATGAGCCCGGTCGTACACATGCTCTAGACAATATAAATCTATAAGAAAATACCACAAAGTTCTTATGCAAGAGACCTAATCTTTGAGGGATATGTGTGGGGAGAAGCCTAACCTAACATCCTTAAACCTATATTAGACTTTTCTTAAATAATCTTCCACTTCCCTCTACAAGATCAGGTCGTCTCCTAGGTATGGCCTAGGTAGCCGCACTGTCAACTAGGGGCAATCGCCTATGGCATGTCACCCCTAAGCACACATCCTATCTTAGTAAAGCCCTTGGTAAGAGGGGAGGTGACCAAGACTCCTAACCAGCAGTTTGAATTGGTCTATGTGTTGTGGCCTAAAAGGGTGAGTACCTTCCATCTCGCACGTCTTATTTTAGGAAGGGCTAACACTGGCTTTAGGCACCTTTCAAAACTCCAAAAACATCGAATATTTTGAAACACCAAAAAATCAAATATTTCAAAACTCCAAAAAACCAAATATTTCAAAACTCTAACAAAAATCAGATATTTTCAAATCAAATGATTTCAAAACCCCAAAAATATTTTACTCACTCATGCTTGCATGTCATTTGTTTACTTATTTCTTTTGCCTATTTAATAAGGTTTAGCCCCTTGACCATTATCAAGGTTGGTCACTCATCATGCTCAAGGCAAGGGGCTAAGTCGAAGAACGGATCTAACTTGGTTTAATGTTTTCTTAATTGTGCAGGTCGCAACAAAAGAAAGAAAGTGGCACTTATATCTTACTCGTCACTGTCACACAATCACATTCCAATGCCAAAAAAGGATTCATTCTATATCATTATATCTACACATCATCATAATACATGATAAATAAAAAAGTGAGAAGAATATAAGTCATCAACCACTCTCCCCTGTACCCTCAGGCAGATGAGAGGGTGGAAGGGCCATCTCCCTCGGTCTCGTCGTGCTCCCCTCAGCTGCTGCCTCATGTCACCTCGTCTCCTCCTCATTCCTCCGTCGTCCGAAGGAACCTATTAGGTAGTTCCCCGCCGAGCCGCTAGGGGTACCACTTCTGCTGGCCGACGGGCGGCCACGGCCGATCAGCACCAGGGCCCTCTCTAGTCCCCTCATCTCCACCCGGATCACCAAGACGGCCTACCGCTCAGTCCCCAGCTGTGAGCAGAGCTCGTCAACCTCCAGGCGCAGTCTTGTTGCCTCGTCTGCTTGGGAGCGTAGGTGTAGCTCTGCCATCTCCATCTCTAGTGCAGTCGTTCGTGCTAGAGCACCCCTCAACTCAGCCTCCTGCAAGTCAAAACATGTGTCAATAGAGAAATAAGGTATAAAGGGCATGAAATTGGTAACTTACCCGCTCATGAAGCTGGGTCATGGCCTCCTTTTCCAGGGCCACTGCTACTGCTAGCTAGCCCTCCAAAACAGAGCGGACGGGATCTTCGCGGGAAGAGGAAGCACCACCCACCATGTGTTGAGCCCGCTCAAGCTCGGCACGCTACACGGTAAAAACACAAAGTTAGAAATCTAAAGTAAGAATGTAAGAGACGGGTAGTGAAGCACTCACTAGCTTGGTCACGGTCCTTTGGAGATCGTCCCTCTGTTGGATGGTGGAGTGGACGATGCCCTCAAGAGAGACGATCCTGCCCTCGGGGTCAAGCTGCCAACACAGGTCAAGTTAGCCAAGGAATTAATGATCAAAATATTTAGAAAAGGCTAAATTAATTGTACTCACCGGGCGTCGGGTCCCCCTGTACACCTAGGCCCCGTACCTCCGTGCAAAGGCACGAAGGTAGTCCTCGTCATTGGTAGCCTCAGAGGTCACCTCTTGACCTCGTTGCCGCCAGTCCTCCAGCTATTCCCGAGCCCACTCCCGCCAGTCCGTGACCTGCTGGATCCAGCGGAAGCTGCGGCCCGGCCTCTGCCTAGTTAGGAACTCCACTTCCGCCTGGTGGAGCCCCAATGTCCTCGCGACCAGCCGCAGGTGGACCGGTACCACCGTGTTGAAAGCATGAAGCCAAATCTTCCTACCGAAGTAGGGGTAGCCCTACTCCACCCATGACTGGTCTGCATCCTCCTTACCAGCATAGGGAGTCCACTCGACCTACACATCACATATAAAAACAATTAGTTATTTGTCACAATGAAAAGGAAGTAAGGGTTGCAAGTAGAGTGGTACTCACATGAAGGGGACGGTGTCTAGAGCATCCTGGATGAGGGTCACCTGCAGGTGCAGGGACCGCTCATCTCGGTAAAACTGCTAGCGCTGCAGAAGCGGTACGGCGCTCAGTCGCCTCGACACTCCCCGGCCAAGGGAGGGAAGGTAACAATAGGCCCACACCTGCGAAAGAAGATGGTCAGTGATACAGTCAATTATAATAAAGTAGGAAAAGAAATAATGAGTAAAAGCAAGAAATATACCTGTAAGAAAGGGAAGAAGCCGGCCACTGATTATCAATAACAATTATATACTTATCACACCCCCTAACTTACTCATTGCTAGTCCCTTAGCAATGCACACAAGTGAATAATTAGACTAACAAGAGCACAAGACATCATATTTCATGACAAGAAAGTAAGAATGAGAATGCTTGATCATAAGTATTTCAAGTTCCAGTCGAGAGTGTCAAGTCAAAGGCAATTATGTCAGTTCATGTCATTAGACAGTTCCTCAAGATACACTCAAAATTTCATGGATTTTTTTTTTCAATGTTCGAGCATGAATCAGAGGATGCATGGGCTTTTTACATATCACTCAAGGATGATATCAACTCTACACTCCTTCAATTCAATCCTCAAATTATAGGTAGCTTCCACTCTGCCTAGTTCTCTTTTTATGCTCTTTTTCTTTTCTTTTGAGTTACATGGTGTTGCACTTCCCTTCATTGTTTGACGTGAGCCTCAACTCTTACCTTAGTAGTAGCAGGCCCAGTTACTAAGATCAGGAGCATTTTCCATGTTTTTTTTTCGGTACTACTCTCTTTATATATATACACACACATTTTCACATTTATTTGTAGGCAGGTAGCTTTTTCCCCACGATTGGTCTTCAATAGGAGTGTAGAATATCAATCAATCAACATGAATGTTAGGTAAAACTCTCATCATCCATCTGAATACTCCTAATGATCTTTTAATGTACTAATAGAATTTCAAATGTATCTTGAGGAGGCTGCTAAGAACATAATTAGTTAACTTACCCTTTAACTCACCACTTTCACAAGTACACACTGTGAGTCAAGCTAGAAAAAATTTTCATGCATGAAATATGAAACATGAAGCACAATGTTAGGGACAAAAATTTGAAATACAATTTGTCTCTCCCCCCAACTTGAAAGACATTGTCCTCAATGGCATAAAAGTAATGAAATAGAATAAATCCAATGTAAGTTAAGAAAGGAGAGACGCAACCTGATGATCACATGAGGGCAGTTGCACAATAGCTTCATCCAAGGATAGTGGGACTTCAAACACTAAGACACAAAATAAAAACTAAATCAATAGAAATCAATTTCCTAAAAATATTGGGTTGCCTCCCAACAAGCGCTAAGTTTAATGTCTTCAACTAGACACATAGAGGTAACATGCTCACGTAACACCCCCAATCAATTGACGCCAAATTCTTGCTTTGTAAGACATCACCAGCCATGGTGGGTCAAGTGGTCCAAACGCACCTTGCATATCAGTAAATGATAGAGAAATTGGGGCGTTCAAGGTCATATCTTCAATTAAGAAATATTCATTTGTACACTGAAGATCTTTATATGTGTTGAACACATTAATGCGGACTTTACTTCCCCCCTCATTTTGATGTTGACATTTGTATCATCAATTGCAAAAAATTCCTCTTCCTCATTAAGATCTTTATATGCATTGAGTCCTTCAATTTGGACTTTATTATTTTCACTATTGTCACCCACCACTTCCATTTTCAGATCCTCTTTCATGATGTTGAGGTCAGATTGGGTTGAATGCTCAGAGGATTGCTTGAACTCCACAGGCTGACTTGCGTCAAAGATAGTAGCATGATCTGGAATGAAATGGTTATGATCCTTAACAAAAGGATGCTTGAAAGGTTCAAGTAGAGTTGACCAATCAGCTAGTGCTAGCCTGTCCACAGACATATTGGATTTTCCAAGGTCAAGAATGGGTAGAAGTTCCATGTCTTTCCCGAAATCAAGAGAGACCCAGTCAACGTGGACTTTAGGTAGAATTTCTAATTCTTCTCTTACCCAAGAAGAATGATTGATGATTACACCCAATTCTTTCTCCACACTCACCTCTTCTTCGTCACCCACTTGAAATAATGTCACATCAAACTCCGACCCAACATCTAGATGACATTCTTTCTTCCCCCCCCCCCCCCCAACTTGAGTTCAGCTAACTCACTAGAGCTTTCCTCAAATATGACATTATGGATCGAGTCTTCTTGATGGTCAGTTTCGAGTTGGGAGAAGATTATGGATTGATTTTTAGTGGCACCCATCTCCTCTTGATTTGACTTTTTAAAATTCTCTCTCATTTTCCAAGTGGGCTTGTCCACAATCATATTGGACTGAGAAGTTTCAAATAGAATTTGAGAGTCAAATTGTTGATCACAATCAATATAATGATGTTCATGATTTTTAATGGGTTGAAATGGTGATTGACTATCTTGCCTCCTTCTGATTTCCATCAGTTGAGCAATCAGGAGGTCAGTTTTGACAAAGGATTGCTCTAATTCTTGTTGTTGTTGGGTGAATGTTTGCTCAAAGACTTGTTGATTATCATGGAATTTTTTGTATAAATTGCCCAATTTGATCATCAAAGAGGCGTAATTGTGGGGGAGATGTATGAGTGGGCTGTGGATATGCATGTTGTCCCTCATGATGGCTTTTATCATGAATATCAATTTTGGAATTGGGCCCATTGTTGACAGTTGTGGGTAGGTGGACTTTGGGCTTGGGCCAAAATAGGTTGATCTCTAGGTGTCAAATGTGGCATTACTTCTCCAAGTTGTTGGAAATGTGTGCCTTCAGAAGCATTTGCTAAGCACACTGGCAGATCAATGCCAAAAAAAATTTGATCAAACCATGATATGATTTCGGCACCTAGAAAGGGTCCTTGAATCTCTCCTTGAGGATTTTGGTAGAGTAAACTTAATTTCTCAGGAGAGACATCTTGGTCAACCTTTGAATAAGGAGTGGGTGTGGATAGCACTTGAAATTTTTGGGTCTGTTCTTGGGTTGAGGGAGGAGATGAGGTGTAAAGTGGGTCAACATATTTCCTCCATCCTGAATCATGCATATGATCTGTAATTGGGTGACCATGAAGATGATGGACTTGAGTCCATTTGGAACCATTGGCCTGGTAAGTAGGGTTTGATGAATAAGGTGGGTTAGGTTGAGAGTGAATACTATAATGGGCTGACCTAATTTGCCCAATTGATGTGCCAATTCCATAACCATTATTATCAACCCACATAAATCCTTTTTTTTCTTTTTTTTTAAATTTTTTTTATTGATTTGAAAGATTTGAATTTTTTTTTCAAATAAGTTAGCAAACAATTAATCCTATGACACCTATGGTTCCCTAGGACATAAAGATTTGATTTCTCACTAATCAACTGAGGCCCAGCTTAAATCCACTCTCAAGCCCATTAACTGGCCAGGTAAGAGGTGGGAAAGTGGGAGGTTCCCTTTGCTCTCGTAGGGACCTAATTAAGTAACAAGTTGTCCACTTAGGCATTTGCCTATGAACCTCTAGCCTAAGACACCAGTCTCCAAACTTGATAGCGGGCCCAAGTGGGCCTAAGTCTCAAAGTGAACCTTAGGTCAAGTTTCTACTTTCTTTTATTGGGCTTGGGTTGGTGAGTGCAATGGTGGTTGTTTTTGGGCCAAGGAAGAGTGATGAAATCTCCACCTTATCTTATTAATGGGCTTGCCCTTAAGATGTTTTCACGTGAAGTGAACAACCAAGAATCAAATAAAGTGTTCAAATGCACGATTTAATTAAATATGCATGAATATGATCCTGACAAAAATTAAAGTACTCACCTTGCCCCCGCAATCTTCAACAAAAAAAGAAATTGACACAAAAAGAAAATCTAAAGATGAAAGTCTAAATGATGCATGTCCTAAAGATGGAAAGTTTCTAATCTTGACATGACATCTTTTTATTGGGTTCAAGTGACTTGATTTTTTTGTTTTTAATTATCTAAATATGGCAACTAGGAAAAGGAAACTAAATCAATAGAGTTTTAAGGGTACTTACCTCCAAAGCAATCCCTCATTCTTTTGGAAATGAAAATAAATAGAAAGAGTGAGAAAGAGAAGGACACTTACCTCAACTTACCTTTTTCTGATTTTTTTCCTGTAATTTTTGGGATTTTTTTTCACAACAGAACTTTTTACTTATAGATTCTGCTTTCAGCGACAGTTTTCTGGACATAATTTTTTTCTACAGTTTTCAGGCATTTTTCAATTTTTATTTGACACCTACAAAAAGAAAGAAAATATTAGTATGAATATATACAAAAGACACCAAGATTATCAAAACTAAAAATCTAATTCCCCAGCAACAGTGCCAAAAATCAATAACCCACAAATGCATCATTAAACATGTGTCTAACAATCTTATAATTATCGGCTTGCACAAAATATTTTAATAATAGTTAAGTGGTGAGAGCCGAGTCAAATCCATGGAGAAATAAATTTTAGAGTTGAAAACTTTGGGGTTTTGTTTAGAAAAATAACGTGGTGATATTAAAACTAAGTTGCACGAAGTAAATATAAACTAAGCGAAATAAATAAAGAGAGAGAGGGATAGATAAAGAGTGGATTAGAGAACACGAGATGATATTTAAAATTACAATCCACTAAATAATAAAAAATTTTAACAAAAGAATGTTTTATACTAAAAATAAATCTACAACTACAACAAGAAAATATGAGAAATTGAGAGAGAATGAGAGAGATAGAGAAGAGAGAGACGAGAGAGGAGAGAGGAGAGAGAGGCGAGTGGAGAGAGAGAGAGGAGGCCTCCTCTACGTGCATGCAAAAGCATGCACGTGGAGGAGGGCGGGGCGCACAGATGGGGCGCGAAGGCGGAGGAGGGCTCGGACGGGGGTGGATGGGGACACGGGGGGGCGCAGGCGCGGGCGAGCATCAGCGTGGGCAAATGCGCGCGGGTGCGGCGGGCGCTGGCGCGGGTGCTGGCAGGCAAAGGCAGGCAGACGTGCGCAGGCGCGACAGGCACTGGTGCGGGTGTTGGCGGCCGTGGGCGGATGCTCGTGTAGGCTCTGGTGTGCGGCAGACCGAGCCAGAGAAAGACAGGGAGAGAGGAAGAAGAGAGAGAGCAGGAGAAGAGAAAAAGAAGAGGAGGACTGGGGGAAGAGAAAGAAGATCCGGAAGAAAGAGGAAGAGGAAGAAGATAAGAGAAGGGGGGAGAAGAGATCGGCCCCCCAAGGGGAGAGAGAGAGGAGGTAAAAGATGGGAATGAGAGAGGAAAGAGAGTGTTTATAAAATAGCTAGAGAGAAGAGAGGGAAGAGGAGAGAGATTTTTGGAAAATAGAGGGGGTTTTAAAAATGAGAGGGGGTTTTAAAAATTGAAAAGAAAGAGAGAGAGAGGGAAGATTTTAAAATTAGAATCTCTCATTATTTTCTTTTGGTCCATTAACATCTTGTTGATTGGCTCATTAACCTGAAAATAAAATGCACACAAGAGTTTTAGTCAATTATCATATTTATAATGAAATGGTAATAGATTCTTATGAAACTAATGACCATTTGTCAATAAAAATAACATAATTATTAATAACAATTGTATACTTATCAGCCACCCCTGTCTCCCTACTGAAAGTGCCCAGGCTGTCGAAAAGGTGGGCCAGAAGGGCCGCACCCCATGCATAACTCCCTACCTGGGATAGGTCCTCCAGTAGGGGCAGACACCTACAGCTTACCGACTCCCCTCGAGTCCGTAATATGAGCTTCCCGATCTCGAGGTTCAGAAAGTGTCTCAAGTCTCGGTCAGCTGCTGCTCCCTCATCCTCTGCCAGTGTTGTCCTGGCATCCTCTGTCAACCTGGCCATGTACTCCACCTGGCCCTCTCTCGACAGGTGGCGAGCGTCCACCACTCCTAGGCTCTCCTGCAACCTCGTCCTCAACAGTAGGGACGATCTCTCCCGTGCCATCTCCAACCACAGGAGCCTCTCCATCAGCTCCTGGTAGTAGGTGTAGGCTGTCACCGCCTGGCCATCCACCCTCAGGCCGGTGATCCATGCCACGTCCTCCAGTGTGGGGATCATATGACCCCATGGAAGGAGGAAAGCGTGGCACTCAAGGTCCTACCTCCTCTTCAGTGCCACATCAAGCGTCAAATCATCCAGTCTCAGGGAGGGGTCGAACCCCATCTGCTCTAGTCGAGCCTCTGGAAGTCTGGCAATCCTTGGTACACTGCCCGGACGACGGCCCATCCCACCCGGGACCACAACTCGCTCTGCAAAATAGCCAAAAAATGCACCAAAGTTAGTCAAAAAATCCACACATACAGTCTGTTCAGGTCGTGACAGGGGTTCTGTCACCTTATGAACGCAACACATTCGGTGTCGCGTTGACTTTCAAAAGGCGACATGTCGAACCATCGCCTTCTGAACACGACAATCTTGGTGTCGCATTCTCCCCTGCCAATGCGACAGCCATCTTGTTGTGTTCACAGGGTGCCCGAGGACGGCCAATGACCATTCCCCAGTGATTTCACCATGGGCCAAAGGCCCTACAATTGGTGCTAAGCACCTTGTCCACCCTCCCATCTGACCAATCACACGAAAGAGAGGGATTCGTCCACCTACCTTCTTGGGGACGATGGCATCCTCCTCACCCGGTGCCTCTGTGGGGTCCACCTCCATCGAGGTGGCCGGCGCTTCGGCCCCTGTCGCCGTAGAGGGCCCCTCAATCGTTCGCCGCCGGCTGATGGCCCGCTTGGACCACCTCAGCTGCTCACCGTCATCGCCTCTATCACCTCCACCGCCCTCCATGGTCTCAGGTGAACAGGGAGAAGCAAGGTAGAAGAGGAGGAAAAGGAAGGAAGAGGAAGAAGGGGAACTGCCACTGGCAGAAGGTCGTCGGAGGAGATAGAAGGAAGAGAAAGGGTTCTCAGTCGCCAGAGGAGAGAAAGAAGAGAGAAGGAGGAAAAGGGGGAAAAGGGAAGCTTCTGTGGGGCCGAAATTCAAAATGTTCTTGGGTCTGTGTTCGCGACAACTTAGGTGTCGCGTTCACTTTAGATCGCAACAGGTAACCTATCACCTTCTAAACCTTGGTTGTGACCATTGACCTATCGCCTTCAGGGTCGGGACAGCCATCCTATTGCCTTCTCAGTATGTTCACGGAATCTTTAAATAATTCATATTTTCATTTCTAAATCTCTAAAATACATCATATAAAACCTAAAAATCATGATAAGAGGTCTGATACATCACTATCACACTCTCAATACATCAAATCCCCAAAAAGCTCAAAAGTACAATCAAGTCTCTCTCACAAGCTCATGGTCGCCATGTGGCCAGATCTCTCTATACTCTGTGAGGTAAGCCTGATACATCTCACGCTCCTCGTGCACCGTGGGTGGTAGAGCATGAGTGGTACACACATGCCACATCACTAGCGCGCTACGCACAGCCTGCTCGTCCCCCAGATCTCCCATGTAGCAACCGGATATTTTACTAAATAAATAAATCAAAAAATTTAAAGGAAAATGATTTAATTAAAACCCATTAAACAAAAAGAAGTAATGGGCTTTGCTAAATAGTTGATATAAAAGTTATTGGGCCAAAATAGGAGTTATGAAATTTGGAATAAGAGAAAAATACCCTAAATTCGCAACCTTAATGTTTCCTAAATTGAAAAGAGCAAGTAAATCATTAAAATAGTTAGTATATGATGGAATTGGACTCCTAACCCTACCCTAATTAGCTAGCCATGAAATTGAAACCCAACCTAACCCAATTAGGAGAAGGAAAGCTAGGAAGGTTGGAGGAAACAAGGAAATTCGGAGTTTAATAGAAGTTAGAGTTGCAATAGGAATTAAACACACTAGATGCTTAAATACACCCCAACCTCTTCATGGCCGACCCTAATGCGGTTCTGAGACTTCCTGGACGAGGAGGAGAGACCAAAGGAGAAGGGAATCATGGGAAGAAGGCTTGCTCAAAGATCTACAAGTTGTTCTTCGAGTTCTAAGCCCTAAAAGTCAAATCGACCCAAAGGTAGGCATTCTCACAAGAAAAATTAAATTACTCTCGTCTGTAGGATGTTCTTGACATCAGGAACAAAAGCCCTCTGTTTGCCCTAATTTCCATCGACCATATCATGAGATTTTCATGTTGGAAGTTCTGTTAAAAACCTGCTCCCGAACCCTCATCTTCACCTTAGATCTCTCTCCACACTTGATCTCGTGCTATGCAAATTTTACTGTAGATACTACATGTTGTCAGGAATCATTTTCCATCTTTTCCCCTAATTTCTATTGATTATCTTGTTTGAATTAATTCTTTTTCCATCACTCCATCATGTTCTGTGTTCTTCATGAAAGAACCTGATCAAAGCCTGTCAAAACCATGATAAGTTTCTAATTCCTCTTTACTGGTTATACCCTCGCAAGTCTAGTTTCATTTAAAACTAGTTTCATGATTTTTCATCAACTGTACAGCGAGATTTTGATTTTTAAACAACCCTGTATCAAACCTTGGAAAGCCTGGACCGCAATCCAAGGCAAGGCCTCTTCCTATTTGGGCTCAGGCTCAAATCCTGAGAACGCGACGGCCCAATAGGCTGCGCTCTCAGGAGTGGATCGCGACCAGGAACCTGTTGCGTTCTGAATGCGACAGGCACTGGCATCACATTTTGGTTGTCTACCCTGACAGACCTGTCGCATTCCTTGACTGACCCTGTCGCGTTCTGGATGTACCCTATGGCGTTCCTTACAGGGTTACGTCACCTTCTGGACTTTTGTACATAAAACCCTAAATTTTGGTTTTCTTGTCTTTCTACAGTGACTATATACCCTGTTAATTGTTTTAAACACAATAAAAGATGATGTTTGAACATGGATATGTAATAGTTAATTAAAAGCCATACACATGATCTTTTCATATCTATGATTCTCTTTATCCCATGTACATACTTGTAACTATCCATTATGACTTGACTTGGCATGAAAATGTTTCATAATACATTGGGTAAATTACTTCAATATTGTATATAATTTCCCTATTTTAATGGACTTGTCTTCGTTTCTCTCAATGTTTTAGGATACCGTTACCGATGCTCCGTTGTTCTAGAATTCTTCTGGAACGTTGAGCACTTTGTTTCTATATACACTTTCTCTTGACTTTGACAAACTCTCCGTCGGATTTTCCTTCTGCCGAACTAGTGAATCCTTGTTCAAGGCTTTTGTAAGTCTCCTCTGTCCATGGATTCCCACATGGTCGACGAGCCGGTTGTACCCTCAATACCCATAACACCCTTTAGGGATTAGTAAGATCCAAACGGCCTTAGAATGCTCTCTCTCTTACCATGAGATCACACTGAACTTCTGGACTATGCTCATAGCATGGCTATTGGTTGGTTAGTGAATTCTACCTAACTGCCAGCACCAATCATGCGTGTTGTGCAATTGTTACTATTGCCTATTTAACGATGTTTCGTACGCATTGACCCCTAGTTCTCATCTATACTCTATTCGCTCATCTATTTACGTTCTATACACTCTCGTCTATTCATCAAATATTCACATCTATTCTTGGGACTCTTTATGGCCATTTAACTGATTGTCTAAAGATAAACAATATGACTAATGTTTGGCAATATAAAGGCCCGATCTGGTTCTGGGAGGTGAGCCCAAAAGTGCTAGTGCCCGCGGGAGTTAATTGGCCAAAGTGTTTGGCATTACACTCAAGTGCTATCTATCTCGACTATCTATATGACAATCAAAGTGTTATGCTATACTCGTTGTGCTATCGTGAACTGCATTGTGCTATTTGTGCTATGGCCATCCTGCACTTTGTGCTATACTTGACGCTTGTGCTATATGAATCATGCTATCACTTGCTTGACAATACTTGACTCTCGCTCTCTATCATTAGTTACTCTGCTCTTTAATACATTAATCATTTAAAGCATGACTGATCATGAAATTTAAGTCCTACTGGGTGTCATCGCTCATGCTGTGCTATTTGATATGTGTTCTAAGGTGAAACTGAAGAAGATACCTACACTCATGAGGATGGGAATGACCAGGATTGAATCAAGAGTACCCTGGCACATTAGTATTATGTTAGAGTCTTAGTTAGTCTTTTACTTTCATTCAATGTAATGATGTCAAGTGGGCCCTATAGAATGGCTCTGATATTAGTGATTGTAATTTGAAGAATTATCAATAAAAATACATTTGATTTAGCATTATTCTTTGTCCAATGGTTTGATGTCTATTATACGCTCTGTGCTTGTTTACTTGCAACTGCCTCACGTTCCAATATTCCGAGTCGAGGTGTGACATCCCAAGTGCCTTGCTTTCTTAGGAGGCAAGTGTGATGGCTGAAGTAGCTTTGTCCGAGGCTTCCCAACCTGAAGGTAGCACCTGTGCGGATTGTAGAGAACCAATGCCATGTTCCCCATGAGTTGTAGGTCCAATCCACGTTTAAGGGAAATCTTAATGTCCACTCTGTGTAGTGCCGCTATGTCCATGGCGAAGTGCTCTACTGGAAGCGTGTTGAAGTATAGCCGTCATGCACTCCGGGTCTTCTTATCCTTCGTCCTGCACACAACCTGATCGGAGATCTTGGCCGCTCCGCCAAAGAAGCACAAAGGGTCGCACCCATAGATCTGGCTTTCCGTAGTGGGGTTTTCTACGGGTTTAAACTTGATCCTTGTTGAGCAAAATTATTTAGAGAATTGTTGAGCAACTATCCTAAGAATACTATTGTACAATTATCTTTTCCAAATGTTTAATCATTATGTTTTTTGCTATGACAAAATCTTTTAATATCTCCTAAAACAAGTTTATTCAATTATACCACAACTTATTTTGTATAGAAATTAATTGACAAAATGAAGGCATACAGGTATTATACTTTGTATCACTAATTTATGTTTGTGTGTCAACACACAAGACCTAAGTATCAACACTGACACACTTGATAAGAAAATTTCTCTAAGTCCACAGCGTATACCCTATATCATACTGACTCCAACCCTAGAAAAGTCGAAGTGTTGTACCAATTGCTGAACAAACGGGTCGCACTCTGACTCCATGAAAATCGAAGTGATCCATCAATTGTTGAACTGGAATCACTTCGACTCTGAAGAAGTCGAAGTATAATTGAACTCTGACTCTGGAAATGTCAAAGGTATCTGCTGATTGTTTATCAACTGGGTTCACTCTGACTCCTAAAAAGTCGAAGTCTAGTATCGATTGCTTTTTAGTTTGCTTCGTACTCTGACTCCTTGAAAGTCGAAGTATGAGATCGATTGATGAACAAACCTTTATCACTCTAACTCTCCAGAAGTCGAAGTTTGTTATCAATCAATTTCTCACTGCGACTTCTATATAGTCGAAGTTTAGTATCAACTTCTGTGTTCACTCACACTTAGATAATTTTTTATGTATCTGTCATTTCTTATAGAACCTAATGAATTATTATCTTGACTATTTCAATGATGTTCTTTATTCCTTTGGGATCTCTTATGAATAAAAATATCTTATATGATCCTTGTGATTATTTCTCTACTATCAAAATTCAAATATTTTTTGCGAGGAAAATATTGTCTTTAAATATTAGTCTCATTTAAAATATCTTCTTGAACTCTAAAAGATTTGTATATCTATTCTCTCTCTCACTATCAGAAATGTAGTTCTATCCTTGTTTGACAGATGGTCAAGAGTTTTAATGCGATGGTAGGTATAACCAGCATGGGTTATCTGTCAGAACTCACCTACCACATCCTCTTTCTGTCAGAACTACATGACTTTCAGAAAAAGTCCTTGTATTCCCCATGCAACTATCTGTTTGTCCTTAAATGCTCTGAACAACTATCTATCTGAACTCTTTTCTACTTTATATATTTTTATCTCACCTACCTCCGAGAGAATGGAGGTATCTGTGTCTTTCTTGACCTCCTAGGTTTGCAGCTACCCACTGAAGCATGCGATGCTTTCAGTCATTCTATGGAGCTTGAAAAACATTTAGTGAAGTTGTCTATCGAGCCTTGAAGATCTCTACATAGCCTGAAGCCATTGAGACTCCAAGAGCTGACGATCTGATGGACTACTCAGAAGTCTCAATACCTATCTTTCAAACGGCTATTTTCAAATGGTCAAATTCAAATGAGAAGCTCAAGTCTCCAATGCTTATATATGTGTTGAAGTTTGAACCTGAAAAAATACATACTGAACTCCGTTCAAAAATTCGCATGAAGAGAGAACCACAACGACATACACAACCTCACCTTCTACATAAAAGAAAAAGAGAAGAGCTCAAAATCTGAAGAGAGCCTATTATTCTCAAGTTTCAACTTCCAAGCTCTTTTGCTTTTTAGAAGTCTTTCTCTTTGGGTGGCCTTCTGTAATTCTAAATCTTTTTAGTCCGCCCTCTTAGAGTTAGAGCTTCCATTCTTACTTGTATCTCTTTCTGATGTTCTATGTTTGCTCATCCTTCTGAGCAAGCACACGGTGTGTATTTCTGTGAAGTAAACCAGCAGGGGGTTTGTTCCCTGTAGTACCCCTCTTGTGAAGGGAAGACCTACGGCTGTAGGTGGTCTTTGTACCCCTTGGTGAAGGGAAGACTTGCTTGGGGTTGTAATACCTTTCAGGTTGAGAGAAGGCAAAGTGTTCTTTGCAGTTAGTGAAATCCCAAGAGGTTCTTGGGGACTGGACATAGGACTTCCATGTGGGAAGGGTCGAACCAGGATAAAATCTCTTGTGCACTTGTGTGATTGTTTCCGCAATGTTCAACACTTGTTTCACACACTACACTAAATACTAACGATTATATTTAGTGTTACCTATTTTCATATAATTTTTAAAGTGCAAAGAAGTCCTATTCACCCCCCTCTAGGACATCTAAAGCTCCATCTCGATCCAACAAGTGGTATCAGAGAGAGGTCTTCTCAGAAGAATCAAACGATTTGAGAAGAGATGGCAGCTGAAGCTCACAACTATGAAGGACATTCTGTCACCAGACCACCATTCTTTGATGGTGAAGATTACCAGTATTGGAAGATGAGAATGGAATGATTCATCAGAGGCACAGACTTTGATCTGTGGCAGGTAATAGATCAAGGTGACTTTGCTATCATTACTGAAGGTACTGCTGCACTATCTATAGTTGATAAAAGGAATATTTCTCTAAATTTCAAAGCTAAGAATTATCTATGTTGTGCTCTATCTAAGAGAGAATTTAACCGCTTATCTGCTTGTAGAACTGCTAAAGAAATGTGGGATAAACTACATGTAACTTATGAAGGTACTGATAAAGTTAAACAAACTAGAATAGATATTCGTCTCCCAATATGAACAATTCAAAATGCTACCAAATGAGAATATAACTCAAATGTATAATAGATTCTCAAACATAATAGTAGGATTAAGTTCACTAGGTAAAAATCTTACTAATGAAGAAATAGCAAGAAAATTCTAAGATCATTAACTCATAACTGGACCCCTAAGGTCATTACTATTAAAGAAGCTCATGATCAAACAAAACTCTCTATTGATAAATTAATTGGTTCTTAAATGGCACATGAAATTAACATGGAAAGATTTTCTGAAAGCTCTTCGAAAAAGAAAATGTCAAATGCTTTCAAAGCTGTAGATTTCTCTTCCTCTGATGATTCAAAAGAAAAATCTGAAGACAGTGATGATGAAGCCATGCTGTCAAGAAAACTTCAAATGATTCTTTCCAAAAAGAAGAAATTCGGCTCGAAGTGATATTTCAAAAAGGAAAAGAAAAAAGAGCCAACTTGCTATGAATGCAATCAGCCAGGACACTACAAGTCAGAGTGTCCTAAGCTTAAGAAGAAAGATCCAGGTGAAAAATATGAGAAAAAGAAAGGAAGTTCAGAAAGTACAAGAAGAAGGCAATGGCCGCAGCTTGGGATAATGAGGAAGCTACATGCTCAGACTCTTCAAGTTCAAAATCAGAAGAAGAAGACAATCTAGCCCTCATGGTAGGACTAGAACAGGTAAATTCTGAAACCTCTTTACATCATGTTCTGAATCTGATTCTGATAGTCTAGAAGATGCATTTAATGAATTATATGAGAAATATAAAACAGTAGTTAAACAAATGAAAATAGTTAAGTTAAATTTACTAAACTAAGAAAAATCTAACACCTTTCTGAAAAATGAAGTAGAAAGATTAGGACAAAATTTAACTGAAACTAAAAGATCAAATGAACTATTGTGTGAAGATTTAAAAACTAAGAACAGCAAAATCATGGAACTTGAATCAAACTTAAATGAATTAAGAGATGAAGAAAAACTTAGAGAAGAAAACAATTATCTAAGAGCTACCATAGATAGAATCACAAACTGTAGAACATCTCTGGTTGTAAAACTGAAAGGTGCTTGAACAGGTAAAAAGAAGTATGGAGTAGGTTATACACCTCCAACAAATGTAGAAAATATTATTTATCCTGAAAAGTACCTAACTCCTAAGTTTGTAAAAGAAAATGAAATTAAAAATCCTAGAAAGGTTAATCGATATGTCTACAAACAAAAACTGAAAACTAATAACACTACACATGCAAAGAATGCATATGATTTATGTTGTAGTCATTGTAATCAACTAGCACACACAATCAGCACCTGCACAACTAGGCACTTGTGATGGATTCCAAAGACTAACCATCAAGGACCCAAGAAAATTTGGATACCAAAGGTCACAACTTATTTCTGTTTGTAGAGGCGCCTGAGAGCATCTAAATGGTATTTGGATAGTGGGTGCTCAAGGCATATGACAAGTGACAGAAAGCTATTTACAAGTTTTAAAGATGAAGTTGGTCAAGTCACTTATGGTGATAATGGAAAAGGCAAGGTGATAGGATGTGGAATAGTAGGGACAAAAGAAAAGGATTTAATAGAAGATGTTATGTATGTAGAAGGACTAAAGCATAACCTTATTAGCATCAGTCAGTTGTGTGACAAAGGTCACTTGGTAAAGTTTCAGAACGACAAATGTATTATTCAAAAAATGGAAAAATAGTCTTTGAAGCTCAAAGAGTTAAGAATTTGTATACCTTATAATTGGCATAACTGAAAGAAGTCAATTTGTGTCTTGCAACTACTAAGAATGAAGAGACTGATTTATGGCATAGAAGACTAGGACATGCAAGCACATCAGTCATTAAGAAATTAATTAAGCATGATCTAGCTGAGGGTTATCCAAAGCTAAAATTGAAGAAATCTGAAATCTGTACTGTAGCAACCTGAATTTTTGAACAAAAATAAAAATTTTACATAATATTAAAATTTGTTAGAAAAATCAATTAAAAGAAAATAAATGACCTAGGAAATTAATGGAAAGGGATTAAACGAAAAGAAGTGGTGGGCTTTGTTAAATGGACCCATTAGAATTTAGTGGGCCAAAATATGGATTTTTAAAAGGGGAATAATGGGAAATTACTCTAAATTCGTAACTAAAATAATGCTTAATTATAAAAGAAGCATTTAATGCATTAAAAAAGAAGTTTGAGTTGGAATGGGATTCCTAAACCTACCCGAATGGGTTGCCCACGAAATTAGCTCCCATCCAAACCCAATTAGGAGATCTCATGCCTAAAAAGGGGAGAAGGAATTAGGAAATTCGGAATAAAAAGGAAATTAGAGTCATAGTAGGAAATAGAATGGGGAGATGCTTAAATACTCTCCTAAAACCCTCATGGCCGGCCCTAGCTCGTGCCAAGGGTTGCTGGACCAGGAAGAGAGGCCAAGAGGAGGAGAATTCGTGGATAAGAGGGATCTCCCAAGTTCTTCCCCGAGTTCTTCAAGTTCTTAACCCTAGAAGAGGAAAACGATTACAGGTAGGCATTCTCACGAGCATAAACCATGAAAATTATTCTATAGGATATCTCCTCCGTTAGGAACAAAGGCTCGTTGGTTTCATATTTTTCCATCGAGCAAATCTTTAGTTCTCAATTTTCAAAGTTCGGTAAACTTCATGACCCCGAACCCTCTTCTTATATTCATATCTTCATGTATACTCCTCCTCATGCCATGAGATTTTTACTGTAAGAACTGATGTATGTTGGTTTCTTTGCCCCTGAAAGCCCTAATTTCCGTCCATCCTATCATGTGAATTAATTCGTTGATCCCCTCTGTGTACTGCTCTATGTGCTTCACGATTACCTTGATTAAACCATGTTGAAACCTTTGTTGTTTGCAAATTCCTAATTATTGGAAGTACCCTTACATGTCTGGAGATGATTAAAATTGGTTTCATGATTTTTCATCAACTGTGCTAATTGTTCTTATTTTCTAAAGTCTCTTGCATCAAATACAGTCAGTTTGGCCCGCAATCCTTTGAATAAGGAGTGGGTGTGGATAGCACTTGAAAATTTTGGGTCTGTTCTTGGGTTGAGGGAGGAGATGAGGTGAAAGTGGGTCAACATATTTCCTCCATCCTGAATCATGCATATGATCTGTAATTGGGTGACCATGAGATGAGGACTTGAGTCCATTTGGAACCATGGCCTGGTAAGTAGGGTTTGATGAATAAGGTGGGTTAGGTTGAGAGTGAATACTATAATGGGCTGACCTAATTGGCCCAATTGATGTGCCAATTCCATAACCATTATTATCAACCCACATAAATCCTTTTTTTTTCTTTTTTTTTAAATTTTTTATTGATTTGAAAGATTTGAATTTTTTTTTTCAAATAAGTTAGCAAACAATAATCCTATGACACCTATGGTTCCCTAGGACATAAAGATTTGATTTCTCACTAATCAACTGAGGCCCAGCTTAAATCCACTCTCAAGCCCTTAACTGGCCAGTAAGAGGTGGGAAAGTGGGAGGTTCCCTTTGCTCTCGTAGGACCTAATTAAGTAACAAGTTGTCCACTTAGGCATTTGCCTATGACCTCTAGCCTAAGACACCAGTCTCCAAACTTGATAGCGGGCCCAAGTGGGCCTAAGTCTCAAAGTGAACCTTAGGTCAAGTTTCTACTTTCTTTTATTGGCTTGGGTTGGTGAGTGCAATGGTGGTTGTTTTTGGGCCAAGGAAGAGTGATGAAATCTCCACCTTATCTTATTAATGGGCTTGCCCTTAAGATGTTTTCACGTGAAGTGAACAACCAAGAATCAAATAAAGTGTTTCAAATGCACGATTTAATTAATATGCATGAATATGATCCTGACAAAATTAAAGTGCTCACCTTGCCCCCGCAATCTTTCAACAAAAAGAAATTGACACAAAAAGAAAATCTAAAGATGAAAGTCTAAATGATGCATGTCCTAAAGATGGAAAGTTTCTAATCTTGACATGACATCTTTTTATTGGGTTCAAGTGACTTGATTTTTTTGTTTTTAATTATTAAATATGGCAACTAGGAAAAGGAAACTAAATCAATAGGGTTTTAAGGGTACTTACCTCCAAAGCAATCCCTCATTCTTTTGGAATGAAAATAAATAGAAAGAGTGAGAAAGAGAAGGACACTTACTCAACTTACCTTTTTCTGATTTTTTTCCTGTAATTTTTGGATTTTTTTTCACAACAGAACTTTTTACTTATAGATTCTGCTTTCAGCGACAGTTTTCTGGACATAATTTTTTTCTACAGTTTTCAGGCATTTTCAATTTTTATTTGACACCTACAAAAAGAAAGAAAATATTAGTATGAATATATACAAAAGACACCAAGATTATCAAAACTAAAAATCTAATTCCCCCCCAGCAACAGTGCCAAAAATCGATAACCCACAAATGCATCGTTAAACATGTGTCTAACAATCTTATAATTATCGGCTTGCACAAAATATTTTAATAATAGTTAAGTGGTGAGAGCCGAGTCAAATCCATGGAGAAATAAATTTTAGAGTTGAAAACTTTGGGGTTTTGTTTAGAAAAATAACGTGGTGATATTAAAAACTAAGTTGCACGAAGTAAATATAAACTAAGCGAAATAAATAAAGAGAGAGAGGGATAGATAAAGAGTGGATTAGAGAACACGAGATGATATTTAAAATTACAATCCACTAAATAATAAAAAATTTAACAAAAGAATGTTTTATAAAAAATAAATCTACAACTACAACAAGAAATATGAGAAATTGAGAGAGAATGAGAGAGATAGAGAAGAGAGAGACGAGAGAGGAGAGAGGAGAGAGAGGCGAGTGGAGAGAGAGAGAGAGGAGGCCTCCTCTACGTGCATGCAAAAGCATGCACGTGGAGGAGGGCGGGGCGCACAGATGGGGCGCGAAGGCGGAGGAGGGCTCGGACGGGGGTGATGGGGACACGGGGGGGGCGCGCAGGCGCGGGCGA
This sequence comes from Colocasia esculenta, assembly GCA_014218235.1. Classification (NCBI taxonomy): domain Eukaryota; kingdom Viridiplantae; phylum Streptophyta; class Magnoliopsida; order Alismatales; family Araceae; genus Colocasia; species Colocasia esculenta. The sequence continues at coordinate 86,718,680 of CM024763.1, forward strand.
GCATCAGCGTGGGCAAATGCGCGCGGGTGCGGCGGGGCGCTGGCGCGGGTGCTGGCAGGCAAAGGCAGGCAGACGTGCGCAGGCGGACAGGCACTGGTGCGGGTGTGGCGGCCGTGGGCGGATGCTCGTGTAGGCTCTGGTGTGCGGCAGACCGAGCCAGAGAAAGACAGGGAGAGAGGAAGAAGAGAGAGAAGAAGAGAAGAGAGCAGGAGAAGAAAAAAGAGGAGGACTGGGGGAAGAGAAAGAAGATCCGGAAGAAAGAGGAAGAGGAAGAAGATAAGAGAAGGGGGGAGAAGAGATCGGCCCCCCAAGGGGAGAGAGAGAGGAGGTAAAAGATGGGAATGAGAGAGGAAAGAGAGTGTTTATAAAATAGCTAGAGAGAAGAGAGGGAAGAGGAGAGAGATTTTTGGAAAATAGAGGGGGGTTTTAAAAATGAGAGGGGTTTTAAAAATTGAAAGAAAGAGAGAGAGAGGGAAGATTTTAAAATTAGAATCTCTCATTATTTTCTTTTGGTCCATTAACATCTTGTTGATTGGCCCATTAACCTGAAAATAAAATGCACACAAGAGTTTTAGTCAATTATCATATTTAAATGAAATGGTAATAGATTCTTATGAAACTAATGACCATTTGTCAATAAAAATAACATAATTATTAATAACAATTGTATACTTATCAGCCACCCTGTCCCCTACTGAAAGTGCCCGGCTGTCGAAAAGGTGGGCCAGAAGGGCCGCACCCCATGCATAACTCCCTACCTGGGATAGGTCCTCCAGTAGGGCATAGCACCTACAGCTTACCGACTCCCCTCGAGTCCATAATATGAGCTTCCCGATCTCGAGGTCAGAAAGTGTCTCAAGTCCGGTCAGCTGCTGCTCCCTCATCCTCTGCCAGTGTTGTCCTGGCATCCTCTGTCAACCTGGCCATGTACTCCACCTGGCCCTCTCTCGACAGGTGGCGAGCGTCCACCACTCCTAGGCTCTCCTGTAACCTCGTCCTCAACAGTAGGGACGATCTCTCCGTGCCATCTCCAACCACAGGAGCCATCCTCCATCAGCTCCTGGTAGTAGGTGTAGGCTGTCCCCGCCGCTGGCCATCCACCCTCAGGCCGGTGATCCATGCCACGTCCTCCATGTGTGGGTCATATGACCCCCATGGAAGGAGGAAAGCGTGGCACTCAAGGTCCTACCTCCTCTTCAGTGCCAATCAAGCGTCAAATCATCCAGTCTCAGGGAGGGGTCGAACCCATCTGCTCTAGTCGAGCCTCTGGAAGTCTGGCAACCTTGGTACCTGCCCGGACGACGGCCCATCCCACCCGGACCAACCACTCCTCTGCAAAATAGCCAAAAAATGCACCAAAGTAGTCAAAAAATCCACACATACAGGTTTGTTCAGGTCGTGACAGGGGTCTGTCACCTTATGAACGCGACACATTCGGTGTCGCGTTGACTTCAAAAGGCGACATGTCGAACCATCGCCTTCTGAACACGACACTCTTGGTGTCGCATTCTCCCCTGCCCATGCGACAGCCATCTTGTTGTGTTCACAGGGTGCCCGAGGACGGCCAATGACCATTCCCCAGTGATTTCACCATGGGCCAAAGGCCCTACAATTGGTGCTAAGCACCTTGTCCACCCTCCCATCTGACCAATCACACGAAAGAGAGGGATTCGTCCACCTACCTTCTTAGGGACGATGGCATCCTCCTCACCCGGTCCTCTGTGGGGTCCACCTCCATCGAGGTGGCCGGCGCTTCGGCCCCTGTCGCCGTAGAGGGCCCCTCAATCGTTCGTCGCCGGCTGATGGCTCGCTTGGACCACCTCAGCTGCTCACCGTCGTCGCCTCTATCACCTCCACCGCCCTCCATGGTCTCAGGTGAACAGGAGAAGCAAGGTAGAAGAGGAGGAAAGGAAGGAAGAGGAAGAAGGGGAACTGCCACTGGCAGAAGGTCGTCGGAGGAGATAGAAGGAAGAGAAAGGGTTCTCAGTCGCCAGAGGAGAGAAAGAAGAGAGAAGGAGGAAAAGGGGGAAAGGGAAGCTTCTGTGGGGCCGAATTCAAAATGTTCTTGGGTCTGTGTTCGCGACAACTTAGGTGTCGCGTTCACTTTAGATCGCAACAGGTAACCTATCACCTTCTAAACCTTGGTTGTGACCATTGACCTATCGCCTTCAGGTCGGGACAGCCATCCTATTGCCTTCTCAGTATGTTCACGAATCTTTAAATAATTCATATTTTCATTTCTAAATCTCTAAAATACATCATATAAAACCTAAAAATCATGATAAGAGGTCTGATACATCACTATCACACTCTCAATACATCAAATCCCCAAAAAGCTCAAAAGTACAATCAAGTCTCTCTCACAAGCTCATGGTCGCCATGTGGCCAGATCTCTCTATACTCTGTGAGGTAAGCCTGATACATCTCACGCTCCTCGTGCACCGTGGGTGGTAGAGCATGAGTGGTACACACATGCCACATCACTAGCGCGCTACGCACAGCCTGCTCGTCCCCAGATCTCCCATGTAGCAACCGGATATTTTACTAAATAAATAAATCAAAAAATTTAAAGGAAAATGATTTAATTAAAACCCATTAAACAAAAAGAAGTAATGGGCTTTGCTAAATAGTTGATATAAAAGTTATTGGGCCAAAATAGGAGTTATGAAATTTGGAATAAGAGAAAATACCCTAAATTCGCAACCTTAATGTTTCCTAAATTGAAAAGAGCAAGTAAATCATTAAAATAGTTAGTATATGATGGAATTGGACTCCTAACCCTACCCTAATTAGCTAGCCATGAAATTGAAACCCAACCTAACCCAATTAGGAGAAGGAAAACTAGGAAGGTTGGAGGAAACAAGGAAATTCGGAGTTTAATAGAAGTTAGAGTTGCAATAGGAATTAAACACACTAGATGCTTAAATACACCCCAACCTCTTCATGGCCGACCCTAATGCGGTTCTGAGACTTCCTGGACGAGGAGGAAGACCAAAGGAGAAGGGAATCGTGGGGAGAAGGCTTGCTCAAAGATCTACAAGTTGTTCTTCGAGTTCTAAGCCTAAAAGTCAAATCGACCCAAAGGTAGGCATTCTCACAAGAAAAATTAAATTACTCTGTCTGTAGGATGTTCTTGACATCAGGAACAAAAGCCCTATGTTTGCCCTAATTTCCATCGACCATATCATGAGATTTTCATGTTGGAAGTTCTGTTAAAAACCTGCTCCCGAACCCTCATCTTCACCTTAGATCTCTCTCCACACTTGATCTCGTGCTATGCAAATTTTACTGTAGATACTACATGTTGTCAGGAATCATTTTCCATCTTTTCCCCTAATTTCTATTGAGTATCTTGTTTGAATTAATTCTTTTTCCATCACTCCATCATGTTCTGTGTTCTTCATGAAAGAACCTGATCAAAGCCTGTCAAAACCATGATAAGTTTCTAATTCCTCTTTACTGGTTATACCCTCGCAAGTCTAGTTTCATTTAAAACTAGTTTCATGATTTTTCATCAACTGTACAGCGAGATTTTGATTTTTAAACAACCCTGTATCAAACCTTGGAAAGCCTGGACCGCAATCCAAGGCAAGGCCTCTTCCTATTTGGGCTCAGGCTCAAATCCTGAGAACGCGACGGCCCAATAGGTTGCGCTCTCAGGAGTGGATCGCGACCAGGAACCTGTTGCGTTCTGAATGCGACAGGCACTGGCATCACATTTTGGCTGTCTACCCTGACAGACCTGTCGCATTCCTTGACTGACCCTGTCGCGTTCTGGATGTACCCTATGGCGTTCCTTACAGGGTTACGTCACCTTCTGGACTTTTGTACATAAACCCTAAATTTTGGTTTTCTTGTCTTTCTACAGTGACTATATACCCTGTTAATTGTTTTAAACACAATAAAAGATGATGTTTGAACATGGATATGTAATAGTTAATTAAAAGCCATACACATGATCTTTTCATATCTATGATTCTCTTTATCCCATGTACATACTTGTAACTATCCATTATGACTTGACTTGGCATGAAATGTTTTCATAATACATTGGGTAAATTACTTCAATATTGTATATAATTTCCCTATTTTAATGGACTTGTCTTCGTTTCTCTCAATGTTTTAGGATACCGTTACCGATGCTCCGTTGTTCTAGAATTCTTCTGGAACGTCGAGCACTTTGTTTCTATATACACTTTCTCTTGACTTGGACAAACTCTCCGTCGGATTTTCCTTCTGCCGAACTAGTGAATCCTTGTTCAAGGCTTTTGTAAGTCTCCTCTGTCCATGGATTCCCACATGGTCGACGAGCCGGTTGTACCCTCAATACCCATAACACCCTTTAGGGATTAGTAAGATCCAAACGGCCTTAGAATGCTCTCTCTCTTACCATGAGATCACACTGAACTTCTGGACTATGCTCATAGCATGGCTATTGGTTGGTTAGTGAATTCTACCTGACTGCCAGCACCAATCATGCGTGTTGTGCAATTGTTACTATTGCCTATTTAACGATGTTTCGTACGCATTGACCCCTAGTTCTCATCTATACTCTATTCGCTCATCTATTCACGTTCTATACACTCTCGTCTATTCATCAAATACTCACATCTATTCTTGGGACTCTTTATGGCCATTTAACTGATTGTCTAAAGATAAACAATATGACTAATGTTTGGCAATATAAAGGCCCGATCTGGTTCTGGGAGGTGAGCCCAAAAGTGCTAGTGCCCGCGGGAGTTAATTGGCCAAAGTGTTTGGCATTACACTCAAGTGCTATCTATCTCGACTATCTATATGACAATCAAAGTGTTATGCTATACTCGTTGTGCTATCGTGAACTGCATTGTGCTATTTGTGCTATGGCCATCCTGCACTTTGTGCTATACTTGACGCTTGTGCTATATGAATCATGCTATCACTTGCTTGACAATACTTGACTCTCGCTCTCTATCATTAGTTACTCTGCTCTTTAATACATTAATCATTTAAAGCATGACTGATCATGAAATTTAAGTCCTACTGGGTGTCATCGCTCATGCTGTGCTATTTGATATGTGTTCTCAGGTGAAACTGAAGAAGATACCTACACTCATGAGGATGGGAATGACCAGGATTGAATCAAGAGTACCCTGGCACATTAGTATTATGTTAGAGTCTTAGTTAGTCTTTTACTTTCATTCAATGTAATGATGTCAAGTGGGCCCTATAGAATGGCTCTGATATTAGTGATTGTAATTTGAAGAATTATCAATAAAAATACATTTGATTTAGCATTATTCTTTGTCCAATAGTTTGATGTCTATTATACGCTCTGTACTTGTTTACTTGCAACTGCCTCACGTTCCAATATTCCGAGTCGAGGTGTGACATCCCAAGTGCCTTGCTTTCTTAGGAGGCAAGTGTGATGGCTGAAGTAGCTTTGTCCGAGGCTTCCCAACCTGAAGGTAGCACTTGTGCGGATTGTAGAGAACCAATGCCATGTTCCCCATGAGTTGTAGGTCCAATCCACGTTTAAGGGAAATCTTAATGTCCACTCTGTGTAGTGCCGCTATGTCCATGGCGAAGTGCTCTACTGGAAGCGTGTTGAAGTATAGCCGTCATGCACTCCGGGTCTTCTTATCCTTCGTCCTGCACACAACCTGATCGGAGATCTTGGCCGCTCCGCCAAAGAAGCACAAAGGGTCGCACCCATAGATCTGGCTTTCCGTAGTGGGGTTTTCTACGGGTTTAAACTTGATCCTTGTTGAGCAAAATTATTTAGAGAATTGTTGAGCAAAATTATTTGGAAAATTGTTAAGCAAAATTATTTAGAGAATTGTTGAGCAACTATCCTAAGAATACTATTGTACAATTATCTTTTCCAAATGTTTAATCATTATGTTTTTTGCTATGACAAAATCTTTTAATATCTCCTAAAACAAGTTTATTCAATTATACCACAACTTATTTTGTATAGAAATTAATTGACAAAATGAAGGCATACAGGTATTATACTTTGTATCACTAATTTATGTTTGTGTGTCAACACACAAGACCTAAGTATCAACACTGACACACTTGATAAGAAAATTTCTCTAAGTCCACAGCGTATACCCTATATCATACTGACTCCAACCCTAGAAAAGTCGAAGTGTTGTACCAATTGCTGAACAAACGGGTCGCACTCTGACTCCATGAAAATCGAAGTGATCCATCAATTGTTGAACTGGAATCACTTCGACTCTGAAGAAGTCGAAGTATAATTGAACTCTGACTCTGGAAATGTCAAAGGTATCTGCTGATTGTTTATCAACTGGGTTCACTCTGACTCCTAAAAAGTCGAAGTCTAGTATCGATTGCTTTTTAGTTTGCTTCGTACTCTGACTCCTTGAAAGTCGAAGTATGAGATCGATTGATGAACAAACCTTTATCACTCTAACTCTCCAGAAGTCGAAGTTTGTTATCAATCAATTTCTCACTGCGACTTCTATATAGTCGAAGTTCAGTATCAACTTCTGTGTTCACTCACACTTAGATAATTTTTTATGTATCTGTCATTTCTTATAGAACCTAATGAATTATTATCTTGACTATTTCAATGATGTTCTTTATTCCTTTGGGATCTCTTATGAATAAAAATATCTTATATGATCCTTGTGATTATTTCTCTGCTATCAAAATTCAAATATTTTTTGCGAGGAAAATATTGTATTAAATATTAGTCTCATTTAAAATATCTTCTTGAACTCTAAAAGATTTGTATATCTATTCTCTCTCTCACTATCAGAAATGTAGTTCTATCCTTGTTTGACAGATGGTCAAGAGTTTTAATGCGATGGTAGGTATAAGCAGCATGGGTTATCTGTCAGAGCTCACCTACCACATCCTCTTTCTGTCAGAACTCCATGACTTTCAGGAAAAGTCCTTGTATTCCCCATGCAACTATCTGTCTGTCCTTAAATGCTCTGAACAACTGTCTATCTGAACTCTTTTCTACTTTATATATTTTTATCTCACCTACCTCTGAGAGAATGGAGGTATCTGTGTCTTTCTTGACCTCCTAGGTTTGCAGCTACCCACTGAAGCATGCGATGCTTTCAGTCATTCTATGGAGCTTGAAAAACATTTAGTGAAGTTGTCTATCGAGCCTTGAAGATCTCTACATAGCCTGAAGCCATTGAGACTCCAAGAGCTGACGATCTGATGGACTACTCAGAAGTCTCAATACCTATCTTTCAAACGGCTATTTTCAAATGGTCAAATTCAAATGAGAAGCTCAAGTCTCCAATGCTTATATATGTGTTGAAGTTTGAACCTGAAAAAATACATACTGAACTCCGTTCAAAAATTCGCATGAAGAGAGAACCACAACGACATACACAACCTCACCTTCTACATAAAAGAAAAAGAGAAGAGCTCAAAATCTGAAGAGAGCCTATTATTCTCAAGTTTCAACTTCCAAGCTCTTTTGCTTTTTAGAAGTTTTTCTCTTTGGGTGGCCTTCTGTAATTCTAAATCTTTTTAGTCTGCCCTCTTAGAGTCAGAAAGAGTTAGAGCTTCCATTCTTACTTGTATCTCTTTCTGATGTTCTATGTTTGCTCATCCTTCTGAGCAAGCACACGGTGTGTATTTCTGTGAAGTAAACCAGCAGGGGTTTGTTCCCTGTAGTACCCCTCTTGTGAAGGGAAGACCTACGGCTGTAGGTGGTCTTTGTACCCCTTGGTGAAGGGAAGACTTGCTTGGGGTTGTAATACCTTTCAGGTTGAGAGAAGGCGAAGTGTTCTTTGCAGTTAGTGAAATCCCAAGAGGTTCTTGGGGACTGGACATAGGACTTCCATGTGGGAAGGGTCGAACCAGGATAAAATCTCTTGTGCACTTGTGTGATTGTTTCCGCAATGTTCAACACTTGTTTCACCACACTACACTAAATACTAACGATTATATTTAGTGTTACCTATTTTCATATAATTTTTAAAGTGCAAAGAAGTCCTATTCACCCCCCTCTAGGACATCTAAAGCTCTATCTCGATCCAACAAGTGGTATCAGAGCGAGGTCTTCTCAGAAGAATCAAACGATTTGAGAAGAGATGGCAGCTGAAGCTCACAACTATGAAGGACATTCTGTCACCAGACCACCATTCTTTGATGGTGAAGATTACCAGTATTGGAAGATGAGAATGGAATGATTCATCAGAGGCACAGACTTTGATCTGTGGCAGGTAATAGATCAAGGTGACTTTGCTATCATTACTGAAGGTACTGCTGCATTATCTATAGTTGATAAAAGGATATTTCTCTAAATTTCAAAGCTAAGAATTATCTATGTTGTGCTCTATCTAAGAGAGAATTTAACCGCTTATCTGCTTGTAGAACTGCTAAAGAAATGTGGGATAAACTACATGTAACTTATGAAGGTACTGATAAAGTTAAACAAACTAGAATAGATATTCGTCTCCCAATATGAACAATTCAAAATGCTACCAAATGAGAATATAACTCAAATGTATAATAGATTCTCAAACATAATAGTAGGATTAAGTTCACTAGGTAAAATCTTACTAATGAAGAAATAGCAAGAAAATTCTAAGATCATTAACTCATAACTGGACCCCTAAGGTCATTACTATTAAAGAAGCTCATGATCAAACAAAACTCTCTATTGATAAATTAATTGGTTCTTAAATGGCACATGAAATTACATGGAAAGATTTTCTGAAAGCTCTTCGAAAAAGAAAATGTCAAATGCTTTCAAAGCTGTAGATTTCTCTTCCTCTGATGATTCAAAAGAAAAATCTGAAGACAGTGATGATGAAGCCATGCTGTCAAGAAAACTTCAAATGATTCTTTCCAAAAAGAAGAAATTCGGCTCGAAGTGATATTTCAAAAAGGAAAAGAAAAAAGAGCCAACTTGCTATGAATGCAATCAGCCAGGACACTACAAGTCAGAGTGTCCTAAGCTTAAGAAGAAAGATCCAGGTGAAAAATATGAGAAAAAGAAAGGTAAAGAAAGGAAGTTTAGAAAGTACAAGAAGAAGGCAATGGCCGCAGCTTGGGATAATGAGGAAGCTACAAGCTCAGACTCTTCAAGTTCAAAATCAGAAGAAGAAGACAATCTAGCCCTCATGGTAGGACTAGAACAGGTAAATTCTGAAACCTCTTTTACATCATGTTCTGAATCTAATTCTGATAGTCTAGAAGATGCATTTAATGAATTATATGAGAAATATAAAACAGTAGTTAAACAAATGAAAATAGTTAAGTTAAATTTACTAAACTAAGAAAAATCTAACACCTTTCTGAAAAATGAAGTAGAAAGATTAGGACAAAATTTAACTGAAACTAAAAGATCAAATGAACTATTGTGTGAAGATTTAAAAACTAAGAACAGCAAAATCATGGAACTTGAATCAAACTTAAATGAATTAAAAGATGAAGAAAAACTTAGAGAAGAAAACAATTATCTAAGAGCTACCATAGATAGAATCACAAACTGTAGAACATCTCTGGTTGTAAAACTGAAAGGTGCTTGAACAGGTAAAAGAAGTATGAAGTAGGTTATACACCTCCAACAAATGTAGAAAATATTATTTATCCTGAAAAGTACCTAACTCCTAAGTTTGTAAAAGAAAATGAAATTAAAAAATCCTAGAAAGGTTAATCGATATGTCTAGAAACAAAAACTGAAAACTAATAACACTACACATGCAAAGATGCATATGATTTATGTTGTAGTCATTGTAATCAACTAGCACACACAATCAGCACCTGCACAACTAGGCACTTGTGATGGATTCCAAAGACTAACCATCAAGGACCCAAAAAAATTTGGATACCAAAGGTCACAACTTATTTCTGTTTATAGAGGCGCCTGAGAGCATCTAAATGGTATTTGGATAGTGGGTGCTCAAGGCATATGACAAGTGACAGAAAGCTATTTACAAGTTTTAAAGATGAAGTTGGTCAAGTCACTTATGGTGATAATGGAAAAGGCAAGGTGATAGGATGTGGAATAGTAGGGACAAAAGAAAAGGATTTAATAGAAGATGTTATGTATGTAGAAGGACTAAAGCATAACCTTATTAGCATCAGTCAGTTGTGTGACAAAGGTCACTTGGTAAAGTTTCAGAACGACAAATGTATTATTCAAAAAAATGGAAAAACAGTCTTTGAAGCTCAAAGAGTTAAGAATTTGTATACCTTATAATTGGCATAACTGAAAGAAGTCAATTTGTGTCTTGCAACTACTAAGAATGAAGAGACTGATTTATGGCATAGAAGACTAGGACATGCAAGCACATCAGTCATTAAGAAATTAATTAAGCATGATCTAGCTGAGGGTTATCCAAAGCTAAAATTGAAGAAATCTGAAATCTGTACTGTAGCAACCTAAATTTTTGAACAAAAATAAAAATTTTACATAATATTAAAATTTGTTAGAAAAATCAATTAAAAGAAAATAAATGACCTAGGAAATTAATGGAAAGGGATTAAACGAAAAGAAGTGGTGGGCTTTGTTAAATGGACCCATTAGAATTTAGTGGGCCAAAATATGGATTTTTAAAAGGGGAATAATGGGAAATTACTCTAAATTCGTAACTAAAATAATGCTTAATTATAAAATAAGCATTTAATGCATTAAAAAGAAGTTTGAGTTGGAATGGGATTCCTAAACCTACTCGAATGGGTTGCCCACGAAATTAGCTCCCATCCAAACCCAATTAGGAGATCTCATGCCTAAAAAGGGGAGAAGGAATTAGGAAATTCGGAATAAAAAGGAAATTAGAGTCATAGTAGGAAATAGAATGGGGAGATGCTTAAATACTCTCCTAAAACCCTCATGGCCGGCCCTAGCTCGTGCCAAGGGGTTGCTGGACCAGGAAGAGAGGCCAAGAGGAGGAGAATTCGTGGATAAGAGGGATCTCCCAAGTTCTTCCCCGAGTTCTTCAAGTTCTTAACCCTAGAAGGAGGAAACGATTACAGGTAGGCATTCTCACGAGCATAAACCATGAAAATTATTCTATAGGATATCTCCTCCGTTAGGAACAAAGGCTCGTTGGTTTCATATTTTTCCATCGAGCAAATCTTTAGTTCTCAATTTTCAAAGTTCGGTAAACTTCATGACCCCGAACCCTCTTCTTATATTCATATCTTCATGTATACTCCTCCTCATGCCATGAGATTTTTACTGTAAGAACTGATGTATGTTGGTTTCTTTGCCCCTGAAAGCCCTAATTTCCGTCCATCCTATCATGTGAATTAATTCGTTGATCCCCTCTGTGTACTGCTCTATGTGCTTCACGATTACCTTGATTAAACCATGTTGAAACCTTTGTTGTTTGCAAATTCCTAATTATTGGAAGTACCCTTACATGTCTGGAGATGATTAAAATTGGTTTCATGATTTTTCATCAACTGTGCTAATTGTTCTTATTTTCTAAAGTCTCTTGCATCAAATACAGTCAGTTTGGCCCGCAATCCAAAGTCATGTCTGAATCCAGTCGAACTTGGGTATAGACCACCAGAACGTGACGGCCCGATAGGTCGCGATCTGGTGTCTGGTTGCGACAGACTGTCAGTCGCGTTCTAAATGCGACAGGCATCACCGTCGCGATCACTGTGCCTGGCCTGACAGACCCGTCGCGTTCCATCTAAACACCTGTCACGATCTACCATGTACCTGTCGCGAGCCTTACTGGGCGGCGTCGCATTCATAGGATTTTGCAGAAAAACCCTTGATTTGAAAAGCTCTAATTGTCTATTGTGCTTATACCATTTAATCCCAAATATACCCGCAGTAATTTCACTTAATATACATCGAACATTTCTATGTGATTTAAAATACATACACACGACTAATTTCCATCTATGATTTCTTGCCACATGCACACTCTCGAACCATCCAAATGTGGCTTAATTGGCATAATCTATCTGGTAATTTATGTGATTAAATTGCCTTAATTATAAATGAACTTGTTCGTGATTCCGCATTGTTTTGAAACACCGATCTCGACGCTCCACTGTTCTAGAACTCCTCTAGAACGTCGAGCACTTGTTTCCATAATTACCCTCTTTCTTGACTTGGACGAACTCTCCGTTGGATATTCCTTCTGCCAGACTAGTGAGTCTTTGTACAAGGCCTCCGTAAGTCTTCCTCTGTCCATGGATTTCCACATGGTCGACGAGCCAGTTGTACCCTAACACCTATGTTACCCTTTAGGGATCAATATGATCCAAACAGCTATTAGAAGTTCACTCTCGTCTTAAATCATGCTGGACCTCTGGGCTTATGCTTAACATGGCCAGTGGAAGGGTTGTGAGTCCCACCTGACTACCAACACCACCTGCGCGTGTTGTGCAACTGTTACTATCGTCTGTTTACTCGACGTGTTACGTGTAATGTCCACTAGTTCTCATCTATACTCTACTCGCTCATCTATTCACGTTCACTCTATTATCTTGTCTATTCATCTAGTGCTCTCATCTACTTCTTGGTACTCTATATTGGCCATTGACTGATTGTCTAAAGATAAACAATATAACCAATGCCTGGCAATATATAAAGGGCCCGATCTGGTCCTGGGATGTGCGCCCGAAAGTGCTAGTGCCCATGGGAGCTAAATGATCAAAGTGTTTCGCATTACACTCAAGTGCTATCTATCTCGACTATCTAAATGACAATCGAAAAGTGTTATGCTCTCTCGTTGTCTATTGACAAAAGTGCTATACTATACCCGTTGTGCTATTGTTATACTTCACGCTATTGTGCTATGGCCATCTTGCTATTTTGTGCTATACTCGACACTCTTGCTATAATTGGAATGTTATGCTATTTCGTTCACATGCTATCCTGCTATCTTTTACTTGACTCTCTCGCTCTATCATTAGTTACTCTGCCTTTTAACACATTAATCATTTAAAGCCTGCTTGACCATTGAGATTTAAGTCCTACTGGGCGTTATCGCTCACCCTGCGTTATTTGTCGTTGTGTTCTCAGGTGAGACCGAGGATGAACTATACACTCAAGAGGACGGGAACGACCAGGAGTGATGTCACGAGTGCCCTAGTGTCCTAGTACTATGATAGAGTCCTAGTTTAGTCCTTTGCTTTATTTCAATGTAATTGGGCCCAATAGATTGGCTCTGATATTAGTGGTTGTAACTAGGCATTTGAAAGATTATTAATGAATGAATTTGCTTTAGTATTTATTCTTGTTCAATGGTTGGATTTCTAGTCCTCGCTCTATACCCGTCTACTTGCAACTGCCTCGCATTCCGATATTCTGCGTCGGGGTGTGACAGTTTTGTGGTATCAGAGCCTAGGTTTTAAGCATAGGATGATCTAGGTTAACCTGCTTCGACTAGAGTCAATTATCCTACCTATGTGAGTTGTGGTTAGAGCCAAGGGTAACTAGCTATAATGAACTCACACACGCACGAATTAAATTTCCACATCGATATCATGACACTAAGTTATTTTGTAGGAACTAAGCAACAAAGATGACGGATGAACATACTCAAATGAGGGGGCATGCAACAAACCATCCAGGAACTGACGCACGCCATTGTGCAAGCTACCCAAGGTGGTGGCAATCGTGGTGCAGGCGACTTACATCGCAATTGCAGGAGTCTGAACCCGCCTAGGTTCAGTGGATCCACGGATCCAGATGAAGCTGAGCACTGGCTCAAAGAGACGGAAAGATTTTTCCGTGTCATGCAATGTGCAGCGGGGGATAAGCTGCTACTGGCCACATTCCAACTGGAGAAGGACGCCCGCGCTTGGTGGGAGTCAGTGGAAGCTACTAGAGAGAATGGGAACTTCACCTGGAACGAGTTTAAAGAAGCATTCAACTCTAAATACTTCTCTGAGCATGTTCAAGAAAGGAAGGCTGCGGAATTCGCTGCTCTTAAACAGTGGAGTTTGACTGTGGCCGAATATGAAGCCCAGTTCTCTAGACTGGCTCGCTATGCTGTACATCTGGTGAACACTGAAAGGATGAAGGCTAAGCATTTTCTAAACGGCCTTAAGCCCCACTACATCACTCAACTGGCACCTCTCGACATCCAGACCTACACCGAGATGGTAAAGAAAGCTCAGTCGCTGGAAGATGCTACAGACTTCACTGACCGTATCAAAGGGAAGTTTGTGAAAAAGGAAATGACCTATGGTCAATCATCTGCTAAGCCGAACAACAGCAAGAAGCGTCCCTTCAACATCACGGAGGGACCCAGCCAAGAAAGGAAACCCAAGATCCCAGTCTCCAACACTCCAAAAAAAAGCAACTGTAAGCATTGTGACAAGCCTGGTCACACTGTTGATGAGTGCTGGAGGAAGGCTGGCGCATGTCTGCGCAGTGGAAGTCGCGAGCACCGCATCCCCGAGTGCCCGCTACTAAAAGAAAATGAAAGGCACCCTAATGCGCCTAAGAAACAAGGAAAGCTGCAAGCCCTGCATAATGAAGAAACCACAGAGGAAGGAGGAGTGGTAGAAGATACCCTTCAAGTTTTCTCTCTATCCACATTTGTTTTATTTGATACTGGAGCAACTCATTCATTCATATCTCAAAATTTTGCGGATACCTTGAATACCAAACCTACATCCATGGGATGTGAATTCTCTGTCACAACGCCACTAGGGGAAAAGGAGAAGTTGAACAAATACTTTCCATCTGCCGATGTAATGATCGGAGACCATAACCTAAAGGCCGACCTAGTGTGTATGCCCATGGAAAGCTATGATGTAATCTTGGGAGCCGACTGGTTGTCCACTTATGGGGCAAGTGTCGATTGTAAGAAAGGGGAGGTTACCTTTAGTGACTTGCCTAAATTAGCATTCTCCGAAATTAGACATAAGAGACGGATGTCTCTAGTCTCTGCCATAAAAGCCCACAACATGATAAGGAAAGGATGCATTGCCTTCCTAGTGTAATCACAGGGATTGTGCCCCCCATCAACACAAACATGTACTAAAACTAGTAGTATAGGAATGTGATCGCCACCTAGCAAGTTGCCTAATAAGTAGAGAATGACACGGGCTAACTTAACTAGGAAATGGAAAGAGAAAGGAAGCGGACCTGGTGTCGCGGCAGGATTACCTGCCGCGAAGATGCTGGTAACGCGTCGCTACCGCCTGACGCATCTCCTGTCGCGTCGTTCTCCGCTGTCCCGTTCTCTGTGTGCGGGAGATGTCGTGTGTGGACCTTCTTCCCGTCCTCCAGTCGGCTGAAGGACAAGAGCTCCTCGTGGAAAAGCTTGGGTGCCTGCCAAAACAAAGAAGAAACAAGAAAAGCCCTATTAGAACATGATAAGTGTAGTATTTATTCTAAAAATGAAGGGAAACGAACTAACATGAAGGGAACGAACCTGGGGGTGGTTTTAAACCCCTTGGGTGTATGAAAACGTGGGTGGAAAATGGATGCAACCTATCTAGAAAATAAATGAAGCGCATGAAGAAATGAAGAAAAAGGGAAAGGGGGAGAGGATGAGCCCTATAAGGGCGACTCCCTGGCTTGATGATCGTCCGAAATGTAGTACAAAGGCTTCAGGGAAGTGTTGGAGTCGCCATTCACACGTTCTACCCTCCGTTGATGAAGGAATGAGTGGCCATTTTGTGGAGTGGGATGTGTGGGGAAAGTAGAAAATGGGAGGGCTACGGGTCTAAGTGTAGGTCAAAGGAGATTTTGGCAGCCCTTCGGGGTAAAAAATGAGGCTCTCCTCGTCCATGAGGAGAGGGCCTTGCTTATATAGATTTTTGAGAGAGAAAACCCCATAATAATTAAAATGAGTGATAAATATCAGCCAAAATCGCATGGGAGAGTCCTTGGGGTCCTCAAGAGAGTCCCTAGGGCCCAAATCTCGCCCAAGGGGTTGAGATATTCCCTAGGGATAAAGATATACCCATGGGAGGATAAATAGGAGGTGGTTGCGGAGGACACTGCGCCCAGCTGTTGTCGCGGCGTATCGTAGGGCCGCGACATTGAAGACGCGACGGGGCGGGGTGACGCGACAGTATGCCCACATGCATGAAAATGCATGGGTTGTCGCGGCGGCTTGCATCGACGCGACACCGAGATGCGGCGCTACGATGCGTCGCGACTATGAAATCGAAATTTATGTGAATTATCAGCCAACCACCTGAAAAGATAAGAGTTATTGATGCTTAAGGACTCTCTCAAAGTGATAATGGGCGGGATTTCAAGGCAATTTAAATTGTTAATGGGCTCAAAACAAGGCTAATGATGGGCTCAAGGTGAGTAACCAACTAGGGGCCCACTAAAGTGACAAGAAATGTGGTTCAACTCATTAGTCAGAATTGGGTGTCTACAGATTGCCCCTCCTTGGCTTCCACTTTGCAAGGAAACAAAGCGGAAATGGAGTGGAGGTGTCACGAAGTGACGGTGGAACGGAAATGATGCGGAGCGGACTGAAAAGTGGGAGCCAAGGTAAAGAGACACCCGGTCTGACTAACAAGCAATTGGAATTTTCGTGAAAGCCCCGAGTTAGCTGTTCGAGCAGAATGCAAAGAAAAGCACAAGTCTGGACGAGAAGGAGAAAAGAAGAGGACGATCAACCCCTCGATTGAGAGATACCCTAGCCGATTGGCCTGCAGGTTTCGTTTTGGAAGGACATGTGCGTGTCAGGCAGGTAACTCATGACTCTGTCCTGGGAGCGGTTCGCAACCAAAATGGATCAAAGGGGTAGGATGAAAAATTGGATAGAGAATCCATACAGGGAAATTCTTGTCAAACTGACGGGAACAACTTACTCGGAGGCAAACCTTCCGATTCGGAGTGGAATTGGATTTCTTGTTTGAAATATGAAGGATGATTGGGCACTCAACAAGGGCTCATCAATAGTCATGAATGAGTCGTGAAACTCAAAATCCTACATGATGCATGCTGGGCTAAAAATAAAAGAAACCATCAAAACAAATGCAAAGAAAAGGAGAAAATAGAAAATATATCAAGGATAATATTGCTAAGCTGAATAAGAAACGGGTCAAAAGACTACCCACAACCGCAGTGCAGGCTTGAATCCATCGTCCCCGAGCATACTCAACGGCCTATCCGACGATTAACATGTGCCTAGATTATCACGGAACTCAAATCCCAGAGCACATTGTGTTGGGTTGAATGCAAATTCATATCATTTCCCTCCTATTTTGATGATGACAAGAAGTGTTCTTAAAGCAATTTAATTGAAACATGTCAAAAACATCATACCTGAAATTCATGTTCAAAAAGTATTTTTCAAACCACATTTATCATTTATGGTCATGACAAATCATTTAACTAATGATATATGTGTTCATTTTTCAGGTACAAACATTTTTATGCAAAAGATGAGTCGACACACCCATCAATGGTGTCGACACATCAACACAGATTCAAAGGCAAAATGTGTAAAAATGTTGAGACTGTGTCGACACATGTCAAGAGTGTGTCGACACGAGTGGCAGTTTTTCAGAAATCAAGCCTACCCAGGTCGACACACTCTCAGAGCAGGTCGACACTAGATCCCGTTTCCAGAACAGCCAGTTTGAAGAATTGGGTCAGCAGGTCGACACACTCTCAGAGCAGGTCGACACTAGACCCAGTTCCCAGAACAGCCAGTTTGCAGATTTGGGACAGCAGGTCGACACACTCAAGAGCAGGTCGACACGGGACCCTCTTCCCAGAACAGCCTTCTACATATTCTGGACAGTGTGTCGACACTACCACCAGGGCAGGTCGACACACTACGGAAACTTTTCATCCTAAAAGTTGATGGCTGCCACGTGTCCTTCTAGGGCGATCAGAATCTTCCTAGGAATGCGTGCCCTTGTACCCCAAAAGGGTATCTTTGGAATCCTAAGGATATAAAGTGTCTTTTCGGCCAGCCTTCACAAGTGAGAAGGACCCAACTCTCTCAGAGCCTCCAAGAAGCTCCTGGCGGCCAAGAAGAGCTCGTGTCTCCTTCCCCTGCTCTCCAAGTGCTTCCAGAAGACCAATTCCCACCAATTCAAGGTGTGGGAATTGGAATTTGATTCCTGAAGACTTCTCTGAAGCATTCCAAGGAGGCAGATCCTGTAGAAGACTTCTTGGGTGAAGAATTCGAGGAAGATCCAACTTCTCAGATTGCAGAGCATCGACTTGGACTTCAAGCTTCACAAGTTCCTTCCCAATTCAAGCTTCTACAAGGGAGTACACTGAAGAACGAAGCCTTTCAATACAATTTACCTTTTCTTCTGTTCTTCTGAGATATCTTTTGAGATTATGCAAGTGCTTCTGCATAACTCTCTTTAGAGTTCTCAAACTTCGACTAGATCTGTTGCTAGAGGATCTTAGTCTTAAGTTGGTGTCTAGCAGTTTCAGTGTGAGCATTGTGCTCAGGGTGTTGTGAGCCGTCGAGCTCAGTTTGAGTTGTAAGCTCAGGGTTGGTTTGAGCAGTCTTGCTCTGTGTTTCTAGAGTAGTCTTGCTCTAGAGGTTGTGTGAGTTGTATGCTCTGAAGTGTTGGAGTTGTTAGGCTCCTTTGGGTGTGTAGCCCAGTTGTGTTAGTGAAGCCTCACGGGTTGTGAGGGGTGGATGTAGGAATCACTTGGGTGATTTCCGAACCACCTAAAAAATCCTTGTGCATTTGTCTTCTGTGGTTTGATTGATTCATCCGCTAGATGCTTGCATAGGATCCGTTTTTAATTCACTTAATCAACTTGCTTCACATCTAAGTTTTTCAACTCACTCAAATCTAATCAGATCTGTAGTTTTTCACTGATAACATTGCCTCTGATTCTAAATAGTTTTCAAATTGCTTAAGCTTCCGCAAAAGTGGCTAAGATCTATTCATCCCCCCCCCCTTCTAGATCTTTTCCACACATTCATTTCGATCCTTCAATTGGTATCAGAGCGGGTTTACATCGATCTGATTTGAACTGAGCAGTTTTTGTTTCTGAGTATTGAGTGTTTGATTGTTTGCTTGTTTGTTTGCTTGGTTGTTTAACTCTTTCTCTGTGCATTTACTTAAGTGTCATGGACTCAAAGGGTTTCATAGCTGAGGGCCATTCCATAAATAGGCCACCATTCTTTAATGGTTTGGACTATTCTTATTGGAAAACAGAATGCAAGTATTTCTGAGGGCCCAGAACTATGAGATCTGGAAAGTAGTTGAGGTGGGTCCCTATGAGAACCAGGGAGAAGAAGATACCTGGACAAGGGAACAGATAAGGAAAGCTACACTGAATTATAGTGCCATGAACATGATTCAGTGTGCTGTCCATCCCAAGGAGTATTCGAGAATCTCTATGTGCAAATCTGCCAAAGAGATGTGGGATAAACTCGAATTACTCTATGAGGGAACATCTCAGGTCAAGGAGACCAAGGCAAATATTTTAGTTTCAGAATATGAACTTTTCATGATGAAATCTAATGAATCTATTTCTGAAATGTTTGCCAGATTCATGGTGATAGTCAATGGACTCAAGGCTTTGGGTAAGGAGTATACTGATGCAGACTTGGTAAGAAAAATTTTGCGTTCACTTTCTTCAGTTTGGCATACCAAGGCCACTGTTATTGAAGATTCAAAAGATTTGTCCAAAATTTCTTTGGATGAATTGATTGGATCTTTAATGACATATGAAATAAACTTAAAAAGAAATGAAGAACACATCATTAAGACCAAGCCTATGGCACTCAAAGCCTCTTCAAGCAACAAAGATAAAAATCAGGATAAAACAAGTTCTGAAGAATCTGAGTCGAATGAGGATGAGATTGCCCTCATGACCAGACAATTCAGGAAATTTTTGAAATATAGGAAAGGGAAAATGACTGGGAAAAAGAAATTTCCCTCAGGTAAGAAGAATATTTCCTCTTCCAATTTCAATAAGAATCATAAACCTGATGAAATGTTATCTGTTACAGGTGCAACAAGCCAGGACACATGAAGGGAGAGTGTCCTGAGAACAAAAAGGAAAAGCACAAGAGATTCCAGAAATATAAGAAGCCAAAGGCCATGGTAGCCACTTGGTCTGATGAAGACACAAGTGAGGAAGAAGAAGAGAAGAAGTCCTCAAGCTCAGAGAGTGAGGAAGTTTGCTTCATGGCCAACAGCACAGATGGAAAGGTAAATACTTCCTTTGAAGATTATAGTGTTGAAGATTGGCAGGATGTGTATGCAGAATTAGTTGAAAGATATTCTGAAATGAGAAAAGAAAATAAACACATCAAAAAGAAAATTGAAAATCTCTACCATAATCAATCTTCAAACAATAGAATCTGTGAACTGGAATCTGAAGTAACAGACTTGCTTGAAGAAAAAGAGAATCTCCTAAACCTAATTGATGAACTGAAACTTGCCTCTCAAAAGGCCTCCCAAGAATTCAGAAACTTAAATGAAAAGCTGGAAATTGAAAAACAAGAAAAACAATAGAAAATTGAAGAAATTGAAGTTCTTAAAAACCAGCTAAAGGAAAGGGAGGAGGTTATCCAAACCTTCACAAAAGGCCAAGATAACCTAGAGGCATTGCTAGGATCCAATATGACAACCACATCTCATGGATTAGGATTCAACAAGAAGAAACCCCAAAAAGACAAATCTGGTGAGAAAAAGGGAAAAGCACCACTAATTAATTTTGTCAAGGGTCCTAATCTGGAAAACACTGAAATTCAACAAACAGCAAACAAAACTCAAAACAAATCAAAAACCCAAAAAGAAAAGAAGACTATCAGGTCGACACAGTCCCCTGACAGGTCGACACCAGTCCACAAGAAGAAGACTTCTGTGGCTGTTGTGTCGACACCAGTACAGGAGAGGTCGACCTGCTCAACACCAAAAACCAAAAACAACTCAACCAAAAATTCAAATAAAAATCTAAAAAATAAGAAAAAGGGAAAAGAAATAATCCATGAAAAACCTTGGACCTCCAAGACAACACTTCAAGAAGATTGGATTAATCCTTGGAACCAATGGTATGAAAATCCCTGTTGGTATTATCCTCAATACTCTTATCCAAATTTCTGGATGTACCAACACAATCCATGGATTCCACCTCCTCCTCTGAACTCAAATTTTCAAATGAAAAACTCTCCTCCAACCAAAAACAAAGATCTTGGTGCTTTCATTCCTAAAAGAAAGAACAAACAGAAAAAGGCTGAAAACACCAAAGTAACAAAACAAAAATCTAAAACAAATCAAATTTGGGTGAGAAAGGATTTGATATCTGTGCTAAATCATACTGATGGTCCCAACTCTGTTTGGGTACCAAAATCTTCTCTCCATTGATCTTTGTGCAGGAAGGTCGTGCACCCAACACCAATGTTTGGTTTCTTGATAGTGGGTGTTCACGACACATGACTGGAGATAGAGCCAAATTTTCCTGTCTAATTGAAAAGGAGGGAGGGTCAGTCACCTTTGGAGGTAAAAATAAAGGAAAGATCATTGGATCTGGTAAGGTTGGTCAAACTTCTTCAAACTCAGTAGATAATGTTTTGTTAGTTGATGGACTTGATTATAACTTGCTCAGTATTAGCCAACTATGTGACAAAGGTCACAAAGTTGTGTTTGAATCTGATTTTTGCAAAATAATTGATTCATCAACTGACAAAATCAAATTCTGTGGAAAAAGAGAAAACAATGTCTACATGATCAACCTTAATAAAAACTTTTCTGAAAATCTTTGTTTTGTTGCAAATAAAGATGAAATTGCATGGACTTGGCACAAAAGACTTGGCCATGCAAGTTTCAGAACTTTGAATAAGTTGTTAAGATTGAATCTGGTTAAAGGTCTTCCTGAATCTTTTTCTAGTGTTGAAGGTCAAATTTGTGGGATCTGTGCTAAAGGAAAACAAACTAGGAAATCCTTTAAAGCCTTCAATGAAGTACTCACATCTAAGCCACTAGAACTTCTTCACATGGACCTCTTTGGGCCAACAAGAGTTCTAAGCCTAAGTGGCAAGAGATATGGGTTTGTAATCATTGATGACTTTACTAGATTTACCTGGGTTATTTTTCTATCCCACAAAAGTGATGCATGCCTTGAATTCAGGAATTTCTGTACCACTATCTTAACAACTTATCCATTTAAAATTAAAAACATTTTAACTGATCATGGGGGTGAATTTGATAACACATCCTTTTCTGATCTATGTGCTGAATTGCAAATATTTCACAAGTTTTCTTCACCTAGAACTCCAGAACAAAATGGAGTTGTGGAAAGAAAGAATAGAACTCTTGTGGAAATGGCTAGATCCATGCTCTTAGGGAGTAATCTGCCCAAATCCTTCTGGGCTGAAGCTGTTAACACAGCCAATCACATCCTAAACAGAGCCTTGGTCAGACCAAAGATCAGAAAAACCCCCTATGAATTGTTGAAAAACAAAAAGCCAACTGTTGCTTACTTCAAAACTTTTGGGTGCAAGTGTTTTGTACACAATAACAACAAAGAAAACCTTGACAAGTTTGATGCTAAGAGTCAGGAAGCTATCTTCCTTGGCTATTCAGAAGTGTCAAGGGCTTTCAAAGTGTACATATTGAAAACCAAAACTGTTGAAGAATCACCACATGTTATTTTTGATGAAAATTCCTTTTCCACTAATGATTCTAAATCTTGCAGGGAAAAACAAGACAATGAAGAGGATGACCTCATTGTGGATTCTTCACCAACCGTTGAGGAGATTAACAACATTGAAGAGAACCTGAACAACAACTCACCATCTTCAAGTGGTTCAGGTAATATTGCTCCAGAAGAGGGCACTTCTCAACAGGTAATTTCTGAACCTCGTTTTCTAAGAGATCACCCATTAGACAGTGTAGTTGGCAACTTAAATGATAGAGTTAGGACCAGATCATCCTTCTTGCAAAACATTGAAGAAGACTCACTAGCTCTAATTTCCCAAATTGAACCCAAGTCAATTGATGAAGCCTTATCCAGTTCTGATTGGATTAATGCTATGCATGATGAACTTCATCAATTTGAAAGAAATCAAGTGTGGGAATTAGTGCCTAGACCTAGTGACCAAACTGTGATTGGCACTAGATGGGTTTTCAGAAATAAATTGAATGAAGCTGGTCAAGTAATAAGAAACAAAGCTAGGCTAGTTGCAAAGGGGTATAACCAAGAATTTGGAATTGACTTTGAAGAATCTTATGCCCCTGTAGCTAGACTAGAAGCTGTGAGAATTTTCCTTGCTTTTGCATCCTCCATGAAATTCAAAGTCTTTCAAATGGATGTCAAAAGTGCATTTCTAAATGGATATATAAAGGAAAATGTTTTTGTTGAACAACCTCCTGGATTTGAAAATGAAAAATATCCTAACCATGTTTTCAAGCTTAATAAGGCACTCTATGGTCTTAAACAAGCTCCAAGAGCTTGGTATGATCGTTTGAGTTCCTTTTTACTTGAGAAAGGATATTCCAGAGGTAATGTTGATCAAACATTGTTCACAAAAACAGTAAAAAATCAAATAATTGTTGTCCAAATTTATGTTGATGACATAATATTTGGATCAACTAATAAAGGCCTTTGCACTGAATTTTCAAATCAAATGAAGAATGAATTTGAAATGAGCTTAATGGGAGATTTAACATTCTTTTTGGGATTGCAGGTGAACCAAACAACTGAAGGAATCTTCATTAGTCAAACCAAATATGTCAAGGAGCTACTGAAAAGGTTTGACTTTCAGAACCTTAAACACTCAAGCACACCCATTGCAATAAATGCTAAGCTAGAAGAAGACCCATCTGGTAAGTCAGTTGATCCAAAGACCTACAGAGGTATGATTGGCTCTCTGCTCTACCTTACTACTTCTAGACCTGATATTCAGTTTTGTGTGTGCTTATGTGCTAGATTCCAATCTAATCCTAAAGAAAGTCATATGCTTGCTGTGAAAAGAATTTTTAAATATCTTGTTGGAACATGTGACTTAGGAATTTGGTATCCTGCTGGTTGCAAGTTAGAATTGTTTGCCTATTGTGATGCTGATTATGCTGGGTGTAAGTTAGATAGAAAAAGCACAAGTGGCTTGTGTGTATTTCTAGGTGGGTGCCTTATTTCTTGGGCTTCTAAGAAGCAACATTCAGTTGCTCTGTCAACAGCAGAGGCTGAGTATGTTGCTGCAGGTAGATGTGGAACTCAGATTCTCTGGGTGAAACATCAACTTCTTGATTACAACCAAGATTTAGGGTGTGTACCCATCCTATGTGATAACACTAGTGCCATAAATTTGTCTAAAAACCCCATTCAGCACTCCAGAACAAAACACATTGAAATTAGGCATCATTTCTTGAGAGATGAGGTTGCAAAGAAATCTTTTGAACTCCATTTTATTGAAACTGAAAAACAAATTGCAGACATATTCACTAAACCCCTTCCTGAAAACAGATTTTCATCATTAAGGAGAGAACTTGGTCTTTGTAAATGTCCACCTTCTTGATCTCTCTTAAGGTTTGGGTTGAGTGCTATGCATTGTCTAAGGGGGAGTTCTTTGCATTTCATAACTCCTTGCTTCCTCAAGCTACATTGTTCATATCTCTCTCACTTTCAATTCCATTTCCCTTTTTACAATAAATTCTCCACTTCTGATTGTGTTGAAACTTCTTGGTATATCAAATAGTGACTTGGAGAAGGACAGGTTATGCTTGTCTGGACACTTTCACTATGCGTGAGAACATATCTCCGCCAAGTACTAAGAAGTTAATATGCAATAGTTGAGGGGGAGCTTTTATTGTTCAAAGAGAATTTCTTTTCTGATTTCAAAACTTGCACAGTTTTCACTTCCATTTCCTTTTGGCAATGAATTCTTCAACTCTTATTGTATTGAAATCTCTTGGTATATCAAATGGTGACTTGGAGAAGGACAGTTATGCTTGTCTGGACACTTTCACTATGCGTGAGAGCTTATCTCCGCCAAGTACCAAGAAATGAATATGCAATTGGTGAGGAGAAGTTCTTGTTGTCCAAGAAGAAAATCTCTTTCTGATTTCAAAAATGCATATCTTTATTTTGATGAAAAATGGTTGAAATCATCATCTCAGGGGGAGCTAGAAAATTCACAAGTCATCTTTTTGCAAATTTCAAAACCCTTCTTGCATTTCATCAATTCCTTGCATGATGTCCTCATTCTAAAGTCTAGAGTCACAAAATGAACCTTGAGTGATATATTATATTTTTTTTAATCAACTTACAACTATGCCTCTCAATCCACAGAAATTCAGATCTCTTCCTAAACTAAATGACAATTTGTGCCTTGAACTTAAAACATTTCCTTGTTTGCAACTGATGACTGGATGTATTTGAATTCTATCTCACAAACTCTCCAAAATCTTGTAAAATCCAACAGAGCAATGGCATCTGTGCTGAGAAACTGCACACCTTCACAATGAATGAAGTGCTATGTATGTCATGAGGCATTATTGCTAACTCTGTTCAAAGGGGATCCAAATTGAAAATAACTTCAAAATTTAAGCAATTATGTGCTATGCTTTTTGATGATGACTGAGTAACTGGAAATATTGGCGTCTACAAAACGTATATTTTCATGTCAAAAGGTCATCATTTACCCCTTTGAGACTTGACAATGATTAAATCTTAAGTATCCAGGGACTATGGTGTGTAAAAAGCACTAGTACTTGAGTGAAAGAGATTTATATCATTTGATAGTTTGTTAAAAGAACAAAAATATGAAATTATTGGAGATTTGTTTAGAAAGAATCATCTTCCTCCTTCATCAAGTTGTTCTTTAAGTTTGTGTTTTACTTTCAACACAACTGTATTTAGTCTAGATGACATCTTTAATTCTTGAAAATTGAGAAACATGGTAGTTTTTGGTTGATTGTTAGATACATTATATCCCTCAATTTATCATTTTGTTGATTCAAGTCTTGGAATGCTAATATCCTGTTGGAAATTGTTTGAAACACTTGAACTGTGATGAATTTTTGCAAAATACAACAAATGAATTTTTAAGCCTCTTAAAAATCCTTGAAATGATAATTCCTCTCATTATTTATCATTATAAAGATGTCCCCAAATTTCTCAAAAATTTCCTCTCAAAGATTCAAATTTCTCTCAAAGGCTGTGTCGACACAATCCTCTCTCGTGTCGACACACAACCCCAGTCAGGTCGACACACCCTTCCTCATGTGTCGACACTGCCTTCTTGCCAGACCCTTTTCAAACCTTTCGGGTTCACCTTAAACCCTTGTTGTTCCTGCGGGGCAGTGTACCACTGCACCTCTTTTGGCGTCAGGTCGACCCGACGGCCTCATTTCATGTTTCCGGCAAGAACACTTCCAAATTTCTCTCTAGCTCTCATCCTCCTTCCATCATCTCTCCATTCTTCCATTTCCTCTCCAAATTCCACTCCTCTTGCACCATGGTCCGCAAGTTGGGTCCCCGCCGTGGCGCAAGATCAGCGGCCTCTTCAAGGCCAGTTCCGGCAGAGGTTCCAGTTGAACAGATGGAAAGAAGAACAAAGAGGAGAAACGATCCTGCCTCTTCTTCTGCACCTCTGAGGGCTTCCAAGCGTGGCAGGACCTCCACTTCAGGCAGAGGTGGTAATGTTTCAAACCCTAGACCAGAGATTTCGGGCGATTCCTCTGACCATCCTGAGGAATCATCTTCCTCTTCTTCTTCTGAGTCTCAAGAGGATATTCCCTCAGAATCCGTAAGTGCAGCCAAGTTGATTTTGAAGCCAAGAATACTAGACCTTTCAGACATCCAACTAGCAGACTCCCTTCCTGAAATTCAAACCTACTTTTCCTTTCAATCTTGGATACCCTTTATTTCTGAATTTCAAGTCTGCTATCCAAGATTAGTTAGAGAGTTCTACAAGAACCTCACCTGCACAGACGAAGGGTATGAATCCAAAGTCAAGGGAATAGCCATAGACATGCCAACTGCAGTAGCTGCCTCCATTTTCAAAGTACCAGATGAAGGGGCAGACTACCATGAGTTTGAATTTGATTTACATGAAGCCTACTCCATCTTGACAGGCCTTCCTGCAGATGAATCAGATCCCAAACAGACCTATGTAACCAGGTTCAATGCAAATACCTTTCCACCTGTGTTAAGGGTCATCCACCACATTTTGACCACCATAATTACCCCTCAAGGTGGTGGAAGGGATAGGTTGACAGACATTCAGAGGTTCATCCTCTATTGCATGGTGAAAGACATCAAGATCAACCTCCATGTGATTCTCTATCAAATCATAGCTGAAACAACAAGGACAGACCTAAAGAGATCACTTCCTTATGGAGCACATCTGACCTCAGTGTTCAAGCACTTTGGTGTGCCATTGGAAAATGAAAAATCCCAATCCATTCCCAAGTCAAACATCTACACTTTTAAGAATATCCAGAAGTTTATGGGATTTAGATTGGAGGGAAATCAGATTAGAAGAGGACCAATTGTGGTTGAGGCCCCTCAAGCTCAGGAGGACCAGCCTCAGGTTCAAGGGGATCAGCCCCAAGCACAAGAGGACCAGCCTCCAGCTCAAGGAGACCAAAATCAGGAGGATCAGCCTCCACCTCATGAGGGCCAGCCTCAAGTTCAAGAGGAACAAGTTCACTTGCCAGAGGATCAGCCTCTAATGGATGAGGACCAGCCTCATATCCCTCCTGAAGGTGGCATTCAGCTTGAAACCCCTATTCCACCTCAGGATGATCCTTCCTCTTCCTTGCCACATACTTTTGAACCTCCACATTTCCCCTCTACATTCCAATCTTCCACTTCTTCTGGTGGGTCCTCAATTCCACCAGAATTGTTCTCTTTCCTCAATGCCAAATTTGATACATTGAACTCCACCATTCAAACAATGTCAGACCAATTTGAATTGAGAGTTCAAAGACTAGAGAACACAGTGTCAGCAAATTTATTGAGCAGAAGGCAGCTTCAGATTATGCAGCTCAGAGATTTAACAGACTTATAGGCACTCTGGGAGATTCCTATATTGAGCTAAAAGAGCATCAAGACAAGTTGGAGAAAGTTCTTCAGGGAATTTTGGCAAATTCCCAAGCAGATGTCTTCAACACCAAGCAAACATTGCATGAGATTTCCAGCACCAGATTGTCATTTGCTCATTTTGTGGATGATTTAGAAAGTATGAGGAACTTCAATGAGCACATTGACAGGCAGATTACAGATTTGACCAAGGAGTTCAAGATAATGCAGAGACCTGGTTGGTCAGCTGGCTCATCATCTTCCTCACAACACAGTGCAGCTGATCTAACCAGACTTCAGGCCACTTTGCTAGAAAATTCAGATCGAATGGAACACTTTTTGAGCACAAAAATGATAACCATTCAAGATCAAATCAAGTCTAGCCTGAACTTCATGGAGAAAAGACTGTCAGACATTGAACTTCTTCTTGCTCCAATTCCTCCTCCTCCTCCATCTTCTACCTAATGTACATTTATTTTGATAATGGCAAAGGGGGAGAAGAATGAATGACTTGAATGTAATATTTTGATGTAATGATCTTTTGAATGAAATGAAATGGTTGTTTTGGCTTCAATGCAAAGTATTGTGATTCTGAATGCAAATCTTTGTCTTTGTGTTTGAATACTTGTCCAATTGTTTGACTTGTGTGCACAAAATTTCTAATTTCAAGTAACACTGTATCTCACAAACACATCATCAATTGTTACTGAACAACATCAAAAGGTCCTTGACAAGTATGAACAAAAAGGAAAACAAAAATTTAAACAATCAAAAATTGCTTAAAATCACACTTCATCAAAACCACATTGAAATATGGATTTAATGTTGCCATCATCAAAAAGGGGGAGATTGTTGGGTTGAATGCAAATTCATATCATTTCCCTCCTATTTTGATGATGACAAGAAGTGTTCTTAAAGCAATTTAATTGAAACATGTCAAAAACATCATACCTGAAATTCATGTTCAAAAAGTATTTTTCAAACCACATTTATCATTTATGGTCATGACAAATCATTTAACTAATGATATATGTGTTCATTTTTCAGGTACAAACATTTTTATGCAAAAGATGAGTCGACACACCCATCAATGGTGTCGACACATCAACACAGATTCAAAGGCAAAATGTGTAAAAATGTTGAGACTGTGTCGACACATGTCAAGAGTGTGTCGACACGAGTGGCAGTTTTTCAGAAATCAAGCCTACCCAGGTCGACACACTCTCAGAGCAGGTCGACACTAGATCCCGTTTCCAGAACAGCCAGTTTGAAGAATTGGGTCAGCAGGTCGACACACTCTCAGAGCAGGTCGACACTAGACCCAGTTCCCAGAACAGCCAGTTTGCAGATTTGGGACAGCAGGTCGACACACTCAAGAGCAGGTCGACACGGGACCCTCTTCCCAGAACAGCCTTCTACATATTCTGGACAGTGTGTCGACACTACCACCAGGGCAGGTCGACACACTACGGAAACTTTTCATCCTAAAAGTTGATGGCTGCCACGTGTCCTTCTAGGGCGATCAGAATCTTCCTAGGAATGCGTGCCCTTGTACCCCAAAAGGGTATCTTTGGAATCCTAAGGATATAAAGTGTCTTTTCGGCCAG
Source organism: Colocasia esculenta (assembly GCA_014218235.1). Classification (NCBI taxonomy): domain Eukaryota; kingdom Viridiplantae; phylum Streptophyta; class Magnoliopsida; order Alismatales; family Araceae; genus Colocasia; species Colocasia esculenta. Next base: position 86,748,176 of record CM024763.1, read on the forward strand.
CCTTCACAAGTGAGAAGGACCCAACTCTCTCAGAGCCTCCAAGAAGCTCCTGGCGGCCAAGAAGAGCTCGTGTCTCCTTCCCCTGCTCTCCAAGTGCTTCCAGAAGACCAATTCCCACCAATTCAAGGTGTGGGAATTGGAATTTGATTCCTGAAGACTTCTCTGAAGCATTCCAAGGAGGCAGATCCTGTAGAAGACTTCTTGGGTGAAGAATTCGAGGAAGATCCAACTTCTCAGATTGCAGAGCATCGACTTGGACTTCAAGCTTCACAAGTTCCTTCCCAATTCAAGCTTCTACAAGGGAGTACACTGAAGAACGAAGCCTTTCAATACAATTTACCTTTTCTTCTGTTCTTCTGAGATATCTTTTGAGATTATGCAAGTGCTTCTGCATAACTCTCTTTAGAGTTCTCAAACTTCGACTAGATCTGTTGCTAGAGGATCTTAGTCTTAAGTTGGTGTCTAGCAGTTTCAGTGTGAGCATTGTGCTCAGGGTGTTGTGAGCCGTCGAGCTCAGTTTGAGTTGTAAGCTCAGGGTTGGTTTGAGCAGTCTTGCTCTGTGTTTCTAGAGTAGTCTTGCTCTAGAGGTTGTGTGAGTTGTATGCTCTGAAGTGTTGGAGTTGTTAGGCTCCTTTGGGTGTGTAGCCCAGTTGTGTTAGTGAAGCCTCACGGGTTGTGAGGGGTGGATGTAGGAATCACTTGGGTGATTTCCGAACCACCTAAAAAATCCTTGTGCATTTGTCTTCTGTGGTTTGATTGATTCATCCGCTAGATGCTTGCATAGGATCCGTTTTTAATTCACTTAATCAACTTGCTTCACATCTAAGTTTTTCAACTCACTCAAATCTAATCAGATCTGTAGTTTTTCACTGATAACATTGCCTCTGATTCTAAATAGTTTTCAAATTGCTTAAGCTTCCGCAAAAGTGGCTAAGATCTATTCATCCCCCCCCCCTTCTAGATCTTTTCCACACATTCATTTGATCCTTCATTGAGAACCGCCGATCCTTGACATGATAATAGCTAGAATACCATATAGTAATGCAGGGAGTAGGGGAAGAAATACTTACCTGACTTACCTGTAACGACCTCTTTTCCTTTTCTGGTTTTCTGATTTTTTTTGTTTTTTTTTGTTTTTTTTTTGTTTATTTGACAATAAACAGACATAATAAGCACAAAATAACAATATATAAACAAACATAATCAAACAAACCAATACACTAAGTACAAACATGGAAACAACACAACAGATAAAGAGGCGGCGGCCTAGGTGACCGCGACATAGTCGCGGCGCCCCGCCATGTCGCGACTTGGTCGCATCATATCGCGGTGTCGCGACTCCGATTGAACTCAAAAAACACAGGAAATCAGGGTATCCTTATCCTAGGACTTCTAGACATACTAGGACTCCTAAACCTCTCCTAATTTATCCTAAGACCTAGAGATGGGATTAGATTGGTTTGCACCTACCTAAGCTCTATAAAGGAGGGTTTGGGAGGCTAATCCTAGAGCTAAACTCTTGCCTCACCTGTTCTTCAGCTTTCTCTCTCCTGCAGCTATGAAGAGAAGCTTTTCAGCTTTCCAAGAGGATATACCGCCATACTCCGGTCCAAAGGCGGCTCGTGAGTCACATGCGAATCTCCAGCGACTCTCCGCCATCCCAGGGCACATATGCATGCGCCCGGAGCTCCAAGTAAGTGCTTTTCCTTTTCTGAATTTCTGAACTTTGCTCTGTCTTCCCCTGTTTTCTTCTCTTTTTCTTCTTCTCTGCTCTTAGACTCCCTGTTCTTCTATCTCCCCTCAGATCTTACCCGGCCAGAGGCGATTCTCCCGGGAGCACTCAGAAGCCGGTTCATGGATCGAGACATCAACATACAAAGCATACCTAGTAACGCGACGCCCACCCTCGACGCGACCGGATCGCGTCCGCGCGCCACGCCGCGACAGAGCCCGAAAACTTACAAGTAAAAAAAAATAAAAGGAAAACCCAAACCCTAACAGGATTCTAACATCCAGAAACATGACAGTACATGGTACAGGGAAATAGAATAGGGATGCATGATCTCATAGAAGCAAGCTAAGACAGATATGAGAAGAAAAGCACTGACCTGCTAACGCGTCCTTGTTAGGCAACGTGATATCATCGCGTCACCACGATACGCCGCTACAATAACCGAGCGCCAAAAAATGCAGGAAACAAGGAACAAAATACTAACAGGGCACCAAAAGAACAAACAAGGAATAAAACATGGTAGGCAGGCAAACTAAATCCACGAGGGTGGCACTGAAGGTCCCACCGTGATCGCCAAAAGGTGTAATCACGGGGATTATGCCCCCCCTCAATACAAACATGTACTAAAACTAGTAGTATAGGAATGTGATCACCACCTAGCAAGTTGCCTAATAAGTAGAGAATGACACGGGCTAACTTAACTAGGAAATGGAAAGAGAAAGGAAGCGGACCTGGTGTCGCAGTAGGCTTACCTGCCGCGAAGATGCTGGTAACGCGTCGCTACCGCCTGACGCGTCTCTGTCGCGTCGTTCTCCGCTGTCCCATTCTCTGTGTGCGGGAGATGTCGTGTGTGGACCTTCTTCCCATCCTCCAGCCGGCTGAAGGACAAGATCTCCTCGTGGAAAAGCTTGGGTGCCTGCCAAAACAAAGAAGAAACAAGAAAAGCCCTATTAGAACATGATAAGTGTAGTATTTATTCTAAAAATGAAGGGAAACGAACTAACATGAAGGGAACGAACCTGGGGGTGGTTTTAACCCCTTGGGTGTGTGAAAACGTGGGTGGAAAATTGATGCAACCTATCTAGAAAATAAATGAAACGCATGAAGAAATGAAGAAAAAGGGAAAGGGGGAGAGGATGAGCACCATAAGGGAGACTCCCTGGCTTAATGATCGTACGAAATGTAGTACAAAGGCTTCAGGGAAGTGTTGGAGTCGCCATTCACACGTTCTACCCTCCGTTGATGAAGGAATGAGTGACCATTTTGTGGAGTGGGATTTGTGGGAAAAGTAGAAAATGGGAGGGCTATGGGTCTAAGTGTAGGTCAAAGGAGATTTTGGCAGCCCTTCGGGGTAAAAATGAGGCTCTCCTCGTCCATGAGGAGAGGGCCTTGCTTATATAGATTTTTGAGAGAGAAAATCCCATAATAATTAAAATGAGTGATAATATCAGCCAAAATCGCATGGGAGAGTCCTTGGGGTCCTCAAGAGAGTCCCTAGGGCTCAAATCTCGCCCAAGGGGTTGAGATATTCCCTAGGGATAAAGATATACCCATGGGAGGATAAATAGGAGGTGGTTGCGGAGGACACTGCGCCCAGCTGTTGTCGCGGCATATCGTAGGGCCGCGACATTGAAGACGCGGCGGGGCGGGGCGACGCGACAGTATGCCCACGTGCATGAAAATCATGGGCTGTCACGGCGGCTTGCATCGACGTGACACCGAGACGCGGCGCTACGATGCGTTGCGACTATGAAATCGAAATTTATGTGAATTATCAGCCAACCACCTGAAAAGATAAGAGTTATTGATACTTAAGGACTCTCTCAAAGTGATAATGGGCGAGATTTCAAGGCAATTTAAATTGTTAATGGGCTCAAAATAAGGCTAATGATGGGGCTCAAGGTGAGTAACCAACTAGGGGCCCACTAAGGTGACAAGAAATGTGGTTCAACTCATTAGTCAGAATTGGGTGTCTACACCTAGCAGCCGTATTTGTTGAAAAGAAGGGTTCTAAAATAGAAGACATCCACATAGTCCAGGATTACCCCGATGTGTTTCCTGAAGATCTGCCAGGGATTCCCCCGGAACGTGATGTCAACTTCTCCATAAAGTTGATCCCTGGAGCCGCCCCGGTATCGCATCAACCGTATCGGATGTCACCTGTCGAGCTAAAGGAGTTGAAGACGCAACTGATGGAGCTACTAGAAAAGGGGTTCATCAGACCAAGTACTTCCCCATGGGGAGCGCCTGTGCTGTTCGTCAAGAAGAAGGATGGATCGATGAGGCTCTGCATCGACTATCGACAACTCAATCAACTCACCATCAAGAACAAGTACCCTTTGCCCAGAGTCGATGAACTGTTCGACCAAATATCTACAGCTCAATATTTCTCCAAGATCGATCTTCGATCTGGCTATCACCAAATGAGGATCAAGGAGGACAATATCTTCAAGACGGCTTTCAGGAGCAGGTACGGGCACTATGAATTCGTTGTTATGCCTTTTGGGCTAACCAATGCTCCTGCAGCCTTTATGCAACTCATGAACAGCATATATCGACCCTACCTCGACAAGTTCATGGTCGTCTTTATCGACGACATCCTCATATACTCCAAGACTAAGAAAGAGCATGAAGAACACCTGAAGACAGCACTACAAGTTTTGTGAGACAACAAGTTGTACGCAAAGCTTAGCAAGTGTGAATTCTGGCTCGAAGAAGTATCCTTCTTGGGCCATGTCATCTCAAAGGACGGCATCTCCGTTGATCCCTCCAAAGTCGAAGTTGTACTCAACTGGGAGAGACCAACCAATGTCACAGAAATCAGAAGTTTCTTGGGGCTGTTCTTGCTCTGCCAATAGAGGGAGAAGGGTTCTCTGTCTACACCGATGCCTCAGGAATCGGGATAGGTTGTGTACTAATGTAAAAGGAGAAGATCATTGCCTATTCTTCAAGACAACTGAAGACACATGAAGTCAACTACCCTATGCATGATCTTGAGTTGGCAGTCGTGGTCTTCGCCTTGAAAATCTGGAGACATTACCTCTACGGAGAAAAGTTCACTGTCTACTCAAACCATAAAAGTCTGAAGTATTTATTCTCCCAGAAAGAACTCAACATGAGACAGAGAAGATGGCTGGAATACCTCAAAGATTTTGACTTCAACATTCAATACCATCCAAGCAAGGGAAACGTCGTGGCTGATGCTCTTAGTAGAAAGCCGATGGCATATGTTTCAAGTCTAGTCCTTGGCAAGATGCAACTTCTAGAACAATTCGCAAGGTTGGACTTAACTATTGAACATAGAGATGATCGAGTCTTGGTTGCCAATATCAAGATTCAATCTGATCTGCTAGAGGAGATCAAAGCTCAACAAGACGATGATCCATTCTTAGTTCACGTCAAAGAAACTCTAACTGAAAGACCGGACTTTGCAATGACTGAAGATGGAAGGCTTGTCTTTCAAGGAAGGACATGTGTTCCCGACAATGAAGAACTAAAGAGAAGACTAATGGATGAAGCTCAGAAGACAAAGTATATTATTCATCCAGGAGGTACCAAAATGTATTAAGATATGAAAAGAACATTTTGGTGGCCGAACATGAAGAGAGAAGTAGCCAAGCATGCTGCTCACTGCCTTACTTGCCAACAAGTAAAAGCGGAACACCTACGCTCTGCTGGTGTACTCAGACCACTTGATATTCTAGAATGGAAGTGGGAAAGCATTGGCATGGACTTCATCATGGGTTTACCCAAGACTCGTGGTGGACTCGATGCCATATGGGTCATAGTTGACCGACTAACAAAATCCACCCACTTTCTGCCTGTAAAGAGCAAGTGGTCAGTGGAGGTACTAGATGCCTTATATGTCAAGGAGATAGTAAAACTACACGGAGTTCCATCATCTATTGTCTCGGATCGAGATCCGAGACTTACATCTCATTTTTGGAAAGGTCTGCAAGGTGCACTGGGTACTAAACTCAACTTTAGTACCGCATTCCATCCACAACTGATGGGCAAACTGAAAGAACCAACCAAATAGTGGAAGATATGTTGAGAGCTTGCACTATCGAATTCCAAGGATATTGGAACGGGCATCTATACCTTATTGAGTTCGCCTACAACAACAGTTACCAGGCGAGCATCAAGATGGCACCGTTCGAAGCACTCTACGGAAGGAATTGTAGATCTCCTGCATGCTGGAATGAGGTTGGAGAATAGCAATGGCTAGGCCCAGACATGGTGCAACGTACCACAAAGGACATACAGGTAATCAGAGACCGACTCAAGGTTGCTCAATCCAGACAGAAGAGCTATGCCGACAAAAGAAGGCGAGATCTGGAATTTCAAGTGGGTAATCATATATTCTTAAAAGTGTCACCAACTCGTGGCATTCAAAGATTCGGTGTAAAGGGAAAGCTCAGCCCTAGATTCATTGGTCCTTTTGAAGAACTCGAAAGGATTGGTGAGGTTGCATACCGACTGGCATTGCCACTAGATCTGTCATGTGTACACAATGTGTTTCATGTTTCCATGCTTAGGAAATATGTGTACGACCCCACGCACATCATTCGCCACGAGATGTTGGTGTTGAACAAGGATGTGACATACGAAGAGAAGCCAGTCAAGATACTGGAACGGAAGATACAACAGCTCAGGAACCGTCCCATTCACGTGGTGAAGGTCTTATGGAATAACCGCGGAGTGGAAGAAGCCACATGGGAACCAGAAGGAATCATCAGACACAACTACTCCGATCTTTTCGGTAAGACATTTCCTCCCTTATGATCATATGAATTTGGGGACCAAATTCTTTTTAAGAGGGGGAGGATGTAGCAACCTAAATTTTTGAACAAAAATAAAAAATTTACATAATATTAAAATTTGTTAGAAAAATCAATAAAAAAATAAATGACCTAGGAAATTAATGGAAAGGGATTAAACGAAAAGAATAATGGGCTTTGTTAAATGGACCCATTAGAATTTAGTGGGCCAAAATATGGATTTTTAAAAGGGAAATAATGGGAAATTACTCTAAATTCGTAACTAAAATAATGCTTAATTATAAAAGAAGCATTTAATGCATTAAATATGAAGTTTGAGTTGGAATGGGATTCCTAAACCTACCCTAATGTGTTGCCCACGAAATTAGCTCCCATCCTAACCCAATTAGGAGATCTCATACCTAAAAAGGGGAGAAGGAATTAGGAAATTCGGAATAAAAAGGGAATTAGAGTCATAGTAGGAAATAGAATGGGGAGATGCTTAAATACTCTCCTAAAACCCTCATGGCCAGCCCTAGCTCGTGCCAAGGAGTTGCTAGACCAGGAAGAGAGGCCAAGAGGAGGAGAATTCGTGGAGAAGAGGGATCTCCCAAGTTCTTCCCCGAGTTCTTCAAGTTCTTAACCCTAGAAGAGGAAAACGATCACAGGTAGGCATTCTCACGAGCATAAATCATGAAAATTTTCTATAGGATATCTCCTCCATTAGGAACAAAGGCTCGTTGGTTTCATATTTTTCCATCGAGCAAATCTTTAGTTCTCAATTTTCAAAGTTTGGTAAACTTCATGACCCCGAACCCTCTTCTTAAATTCATATCTTCTTGTATACTCGTCCTCATGCCATGAGATTTTTACTGTAAGAACTGATGGATGTTGGGGTTCTTTTGCCCCTAAAAGTCCTAATTTCTGTCCATCCTATCATGTGAATTAATTTGTCGATCCCCTCTGTGTACTGTTCTATGTGCTTCACGATTACCTTGATTAAACCATGTTGAAACCTTCGTTGTTTGCAAATTCCTAATTATTGAAAGTACTATTGGATGTCCGGAGACGATTGAAATTGGTTTCATGATTTTTCATCGACTGTGCTAATTGTTCTTATTTTCTAAAGTCTCCTATATCAAATACACTCAGTTTGGCCCACAATACAAAGTCATGTCTGAATCCTGTCGGACTCGAGTACAGACCACCAGAACGCGACGGCCTGATAGGTCACGATCTGGTGTCTGGTTGTGATAGACTGTCAGTCGCATTTTGAACGCGATAGGCATCGCCGTCGCGATCACTGTGCCTTGCCTGACAGACCCGTCGCGTTCCATCTAAACACCTGTCACGATCTACCATGTACCCGTCGTGAGCCTCACTGGGCGGCGTCGCGTTCACAGGATTTTGCAGAAAAACCCTTGATTTGAAAAGCTCTAATTATCTATTGTGCTTATACCCTTTAATCTCAGATATACCCACAGTAATTTCACTTAATATACATCGAACATTTCTATGTGATTTAAAATACATACACACGACTAATTTCCATCTATGATTTCTTGCCACATGCACACACTTGAACCATCCAAATGCGGCTTAATTGGCATAACCTATCTGGTAATTTATGCGATTAAATTGCCTTAATTATAAATGAACTTGTTCTTGATTCCGCATTGTTTTGAAACACTAATCTCGACACTCCACTGTTCTAGAACTCCTCTAGAATGTCGAGCACTTGTTTCCATAATTACCCTCTTTCTTGACTTGGATGAACTCTCCTTTGGATATTCCTTCTGCCGGACTAGTGAGTCTTTGTACAAGGCCTCCGTAAGTCTCCTCTATCCATGGATTCCCACATGGTCGACGAGTCGGTTGTACCCTAACACCTATGTTACCCTTTAGGGATCAATATGATCCAAACAGCTATTAGAAGTTCACTCTCGTCTTGAATCATGCCGGACCTCTGGGCTTGTGCTTAACATGGCCAGTGGAAGGGTTGTGAGTTCCACCTAACTTCCAACACCACGTGCGCGTGTTGTGCAACTGTTACTATCGCCTGTTTACTGGACGTGTTACGTGCAATGTCCACTAGTTCTCATCTATACTCTACTCGCTCATCTATTCACGGTCACTCTATCTCGTCTATTCATCTAGTGCTCTCATCTACTTCTTGGTACTCTATATTGACCATTGACTGATTGTCTAAAGATAAACAATATAACCAATGCCTGGCAATATATAAAGGGCCCGATCTGGTCCTGGGATGTGCACCCGAAAGTGCTAGTGCCCATGGGAGTTAAATGATCAGGGTGTTTGGCTTTACACTCAAGTGCTATCTATCTCGACTATCTAAATGACAATCGAAAAGTGATATGTTCTCTCGTTGTCTATTGACAAAAGTGCTATACTATACCCGTTGTGCTATTGCTATACTTCGTGCTATTATGCTATGGCCATCTTGCTATTTTGTGCTATACTCGACACTCTTGCTATAATTGGAATGTTGTGCAATTTCGTTCACATGCTATCCTGCTATCTTTTACTTGACTCTCTCGCTCTATCATTAGTTACTCTGCCTTTTAACACATTAATCATTTAAAGTCTGCTTGACCATTGAGATTTAAATCCTACTGAGTGTTATCGCTCACCCTGCGTTATTTGTCGTTGTGTTCTCAGATGAGACCGAGGATGAACTATACACTCAAGAGGACAGGAACGACCAGGAGTGACGTCACGAGTGCCCTTGTGACGGTCCTCACTGAACAGACCCGTTAACCCAACAACGAGTCTATCATGAGTCCGCCTCCCGCGAACGGGCCGAAGCCTCGCAAGGGATATCAAATCATATGTCCGTGAAAACATAAAGGAACCAACTTAATTATTCATAAGATCTGACAATCTCACAAATATTTGCATGAAATATACATAGCCATAGCACAACTGTAACCAAACTACAACATAACCTGAGGCATACCCCGAGGTAAACAGCAAGAAAGTATAATTACACTGCTGGTGGTGCCGACCCTCCACTGGACAACGGGTGCGAAATCTCCCGATCTCCCTCACCTGGTAGGAGGTAGGGGTGAGCCTCACGTATCACTGGCTCAGTAGGGAAACTCCCTAGAAACCGAGCAAACCAACAAAGTAGTAAAGCAGGAAATACTATACTAGCAACTTATAGAATTATCTAGCAGGATATAAAACTATAAGTACTACTTACCATTTACTGTTTAACAAGAATCAACGTAAATAAATAAACGGTAACACCAAACAAGTGTACGAGCCACTGTAGAGAAACGCCACACTCGAGTCACGTCAACTGGTTCGCGACACCAGTTACTGACCTGGACAAACCACACAGGACCACCTCTCAGTCTCGCAGCCACGGACGAAAGGTCCAGCTGCCGCTCCACTAAACAAGTACAAGAACTGTGGAGTCCAACTAAACCACCACAACCTGCAAGTCACACACCTCGCAGGCCCATGCCTGACACCTTTAGGGACTCTAGCCCGAGCTCCCTAAAGTGAGACACTGGAAAACAGGACTAGCTGGGGTCCAGTACGTCGATTGGTGTCCGTCTCCCCCAACTACGAGCGCTCTACAAGCGACAACACAACAAACTCTCTCTAGTCGTTGTCCCACTGCCGTCTTTCCCTCAGCCGGACGTACTACTCAGCACAAGAGTAAGGGTGTCCAGGAAGACGACAAGACCTCATCGGTACCCAGTACCGGGACAAGCCCCGAGCAGTCGCGTGCCTGGCTCACATAAAACCTGGGGCTCCCAACTGAAGAGGTATCCACGGAAGGCGTCAAACTACACACCACGTACACAGAAACCACGTGCACAACGCACAAGCCACATGAAACCTCCACGTAAACCACATTATCACCAAGAAAACCACACACCACACATTCCCCGAGCGTAGAGAGAGTGCCAATGCACCTCCTACTATCATCACATAACATAAATCACGTTGAACAGAAATCACGCACTTACATTTATGCTCGAATGACAACATTCGGCTGCTGTCGCGACGGCACGATAGACCACCTTCAGAATGCGACAGCTCGAGGGTCGCGACCTGGTCACGGCTCTCAGAGCAACCGCGATAGCAGGTGCGAACCCTGCTCCAGAATCCATCATCCGGATCACCCAAACTCATTAAAACCTATAGTTTCAGTCCATTTTCATGCTTTAATGTGTTCCTACACATGCCATCTATTGTTTAGAAAGCAATAAACACATTATCCACACCACATGAACATTCCACGGATCAAACGATAGGAAATCTCCCTACCTTTGCGAAGAACGCGAAGAACAAAGCCCTCACGAAGTTCCCTCCGCTCCACGTATCGTCCTCGCGGTGGGAACTCGTCAAACCGAGCTCTAACAAGTCAAATCACCCACAATTCCCACAGCAAAACCCCCTGGCCGAGCAGAGCTTCCCTGAGTTCTGTTCTGCCAGGGTTACTTAAAAACACAACGTAGTTAAGAATGCGACGCTCTTCACAACCGCGACCTGAATGCGACACTTTAAGATGTCGCGATAAACCTACTGACGTCACCCGAGCACCCAGCCGGTGACACGCGGTAGACATGCACACGCTCACTTAAACCGGCGGTGACATGAACGCGATGCCAAGGTCTGTCGCGATCATAACGCGACGCCCCTCACTGCCGCGTTAAGAACCGAGAAACAGAGAATGCTTTTGGGCAAAATCTTACAACTTGAGAAGAACACCTATCACGCACAAGTCATCGGCCACACACTGGCCTCCATTACCACACAACGACGATCCGAACGGTCGGAACGTTACATTACTATCACCTAAAAAGAAATTTCGTCCTCGAAATTTAAAACAGAAACCAACTATCAAAATTTAATTCAATTTATATGGTACTATCACCTAGAAAGAAATAAAGACTTACTCAAACAAGTATGGATACGCTTTTCTCATTTCTTCCGCTAATTCCCAAGTATCTTCACCACCTTGCCTGTTCTCCCATCTAACCTTTACCAACTCAATTTCTTTGTTTCTGAGCTTTTGAGTTCTATAGCCTGAAATTTGTATTGGATATTCTGGCATTGACATGTCGGGCTTCAAATCATCTCTTTGGTAACTCACAACTTGGGTTGGATCTTTAATATACTTTCTTAACATTGAAACATGAAACACATCATGAGCATCGGTGAAATCTGCTGGCAAATCCAATTTATAAGCTGCTTCACCCATCCTTTCTTTTATTTGAAATGGTCCAACATATCTCGGGCTCAACTTGCCTTTCTTACTGAACCTTAATACACCTTTAGTAGGAGATACCTTTAAAAATACATATTCACCAATCTCAAACTGCAACGGTCTTCGTCTAACATCTGCATAACTTTTCTGACGACTTTGGGCTGTTTTCAACTTTTCTTGAATGAATTTCACTATTTCTGCACATTGGTGAACTAATTATGGGCCCAAAACCTGCCTCTCTCCTACTTCATGCCAATTTAATGGTGATCTACATGGTCTGCCATACAATGCTTCATAGGGTGCCATTTCAATATTTGAATGATAACTATTGTTATAAGCAAACACAACCAGACCCAAATGATGCTCCCAAATGCCTCCCCACACAAGACAGCAAGCTCTCAACATATCTTCAATAGTTTGAATTGTTCTTTCTGTCTGCCCATCTGTTTGTGGATGATATACTGAACTGTACCTGAGTTCTGTGCCAACAGCTCTTTGCAAACTTCTCCAAAAACCTGAAGTAAATCGAGGGTCTCGATCTGAAACTATAGTAACGGTATCCCATGCAAAGGTACAATCCTTTCTACATACAGCTTAGCTAGTCTATCAACTGACCACGACATGCTAACTGGTAATAATCTGCAAACCTTGGTCAATCTATCCACAAAAACCCATATTGCATTATGACCTGATAAACTGGGCAAACCAACTATGAAATCCATTGCTATGTCATCCCACTTCCATTGCGGAATGGTTAACGGCTGCAACAATCCTCCTGGCTTCTGATGCTCTGCGTTGACTGCTTGGCACGTGAAAGGAATTCTCCACCACATTCTCATAAAGTTTCCATTCTCTGATCATAAGTTGATTCATAACCGCTTTTCTGTTCAATGCATCTGCTACCACATTTGCTCTACCTGGATGATATGCCAAATTAAAGTCATAATCCTTTAAATATTCCATCCATCGGCGCTGCCTTAAATTCAAATCTTTCTGAGAGAAAATATATTTCAAACTCTTATGATCAGTAAAAATCTCAAATCTTTCACCATACAAATAATGCCACCATATCTTTAATGCAAAAACTACAGCTGCCAATTCTAAATCATGAGTAGGGTAATTCTCCTCATGCTTCTTTAATTGCCTGGAAGCATATGCTACCACCTTACTATGCTGCATTAAAACTGCACCCAAACCTCTCTTGGATGCATCTGTAAATAGAACAAATCCACCACTGCCAGATGGAATTTCTAAAATTGGTGCTGATGTCAACCTCTTTTTTAGCTCTACAAAACTGCGTCTGCATTCCGAAGACCACACAAAAGAAACACCCTTTCTTTTCAACCTTGTCATTGGTGCTGCTATCTTGGAGAAATCTTGGATAAATCTTCTGTAATAACCTGCCAAGCCAAGAAAACTCCTAATCTCAAACACAGTTCTTGGCTCTTCCCATTTCATTACTGCCTCAACTTTGGCTGGATCCACTGCAATACCTTCACCTGATATCACATGACCTAGAAATTGAATTTCCTTCAACCAAATTCACATTTACTAAATTTAGCAAAAAGTTGATGATCTCTCAATATTTGCAAAGTAATCCGCAAATGATTTACTTGCTCTTCTTCTGATGCTGAATATACCAATATATCATCGATAAAGACCACAATAAACTGATCCAAATATTGATGAAATATTCTATTCATTAAATTCATAAATGCTGCAGGTGTATTTGTTAACCCAAAAGGCATCACAACAAACTCGTAGTGTCCATATCTAGACCGGAAAGCTGACTTCTCAATATCTTCTTCTCTGATCCGCAACTGATGATATCCTGATCTCAAATCTATCTTGGAAAATACTTTAGCTGACTGCAGTTGATCAAATAAATCATCAATCCGAGGAAGTGGATACTTATTCTTAATTGTAACTTTATTCAACTGCCGGTAATCTATACACATCCTTAGACTACCATCTTTCTTTCTGACAAACAACACTGGCGCTCCCCAAGGTGATTGACTAGGCCTAATAAAACCTTTTTCCAATAATTCTTGCAATTGCTTTTTCAACTCTTTCAATTATGCTGGGGCCATTCTATACGGTGCTTTGGAAATCGGCAAACTGCCTGGTTGCAATTCAATTGTGAAGTCTACCTCTCTGCGCGGAGCTAGCCCTGGCAACTCATCTGGGAACACATCTACAAATTCTCTAACCACAGGTACTGAATCTATAGATTTACTAGTTTCAACTAGACTAACAGAGGCAAGATATGCTACACATCCCGCATTAATTAATTTTCTAGCTCTAAGTGCAGAAATAATAAACTTGGGAGGGTAAAAAGTCATACCTTGAAATTCAAACATCTCACCACTAGGTCAGCAAAATCTGACTCTTTTCTTTCTACAATCAACCAATGCCCCATAGGCCTCTAACCAATCCATCCCCAGAATCACATCATATTCTTTTAATGTTAAAGCATATAATCTTGCTGGCATCTGATTCCCATGAATCACTATCGGGACTTCTTCTAAAAAGGAAGAGGTCAACAAATATCCTCCAGAAGGAATTTCCACTACCAGCTCACAAGGCTTTTCTTCTAAAGGAAATACCATGCTATCCAGAAAATCTTCGGAAATAAAGGAATGGGAAGCACCCGGATCAATTAATACTCTAGCAGTAAAATCAAAGAAAGGTAGTATACCTTCAATGAGATTGGATGCCTCCGCCTGAGCTCTGGTAATAGCCATCACTCGACCTCGTCCTCCTCTCTAGTATGGTGTACTTCTACCCTGCTCTACTGATCACTGGAAGGGCTGTTGCTGTTGCTGAGTCCCTCTACCATAAGTCTGCTCTCGAGGATACGAACAATTCCTTGCTAAATGTCCAGGCTGCCCATAATTATAACATCTAAAACTTGGAGGTACCGTCGGCTGTCCTGCCGTACTCTGCTGAGATTCTTCTGGTACTGGTGGCCTATAACCACGGCCCTGTTGAAAACCTCCCTGCTGAAAACCCTGCTGCCTGCCTCTACCGCGACCTCCTTGAAAGAATTTCTTAATCTTCTTGCCCCATTTTCCTATTCCAGATGATGATGAAGCTCCGAAAGGTGCTTTCCCCTTACCGATTCCTTCTGACGATTGTGGATGCCGGAAACTACCTGAACCCAATCCACCTATCTGAGACTGCCCTTGCCTGGCCCGAACAGTCCTCTCAAGTATTGCTGCTCGCTGAGCTGCCTCTTCCACTGTTCTGCACATCAATGGGATCACTGCATCTTGCAATTCTGGCCTCAGACCTCGAATAAAGTATTCCGCCATCATAGTGTTATCTGTTACTACATATGGGGCATACCTACTCAAGGCTATAAATCTCATCTGATATTCAAGCACTGAGAGATTCCCTTGTTGAAGTGTCCTAAACTGTTCTCTCTTCATCTGCTGAATTTGTATTGGAAAGAAGGAATCATTAAACATTGACAAAAATTTTGACCATAGAATAGTGTCCTCCATCCTGCCTGTGAAAATTG
Source organism: Colocasia esculenta (assembly GCA_014218235.1). Lineage (NCBI taxonomy): Eukaryota > Viridiplantae > Streptophyta > Magnoliopsida > Alismatales > Araceae > Colocasia > Colocasia esculenta. Next base: position 86,763,436 of record CM024763.1, read on the forward strand.
TCTGCATCTTCAGTCGCCACCATTCTTGTGCAAACCCTCGTAACTGGTATGCTGCAAGAAGCACTCTATCTTCCTGAGGACACCTCATTATTGCAAATACCCTTTCAATTTCATGTATCCAGTGTTCTGCCGTATCTGGATTGGGACCTCCTGAATATGTAGGGGGCTGCAATCTCAAAAACCGCTCCACAAGTACCGTAGTCTCCTCTCCAGTAACTGGTCTCACTGGAACTACCGGTTGTACAGGTACTACAGGTGGTACCTCTACTCTGGATGGGGGTGGAACTGGAATTACTGGTACTGCTTCCTCTGGAAATGGTGGTACTGCTGCCGCTGGCTGTACCGGTGGTTGCTGCTCCAGTCTTACCCGAATCTCTGTCAAACTCTCCCAAATTCTTTCTATCATCCTCTGTGTGGGATCCTCTCCTGCCCCTTCTCCACCACCTCCTACATCTCTTCTTTCAGCCATTACTATTCACTGCACAAGCATCATTCCAACAATACCATACACACGAAATCAATACAAAACCAGGGTCACTACCAGCAGTGGACTACAGTAAAGACATGGCTATGCAATTTTCCAATTCCTTTATATTCTTACGGACTTTTCTCTGATACCAACTGTGACGGTCCTCACTGAACAGACCCGTTAACCCAACAATGAGTCTATCATGAGTCCGCCTCCCGCGAACGGGCCGAAGCCTCGCAAGGGATATCAAACCATATGTCCGTGAAAACATAAAGGAACCAACTTAATTATTCATAAGATCTGACAATCTCACAAATATTTACATGAAATATACATAGCCATAGCACAACTGTAACCAAACTACAACAGAACCTGGGGCATACCCCGAGGTAAAGCATACCCGAGGTAAACAGCAAGAAAGTATAATTACACTGCTGGTGGTGCCACCCCTCCACTGAACAACGGGTGCGAAATCTCCCGATCTCCCTCACCTGGTAGGAGGTAGGGGTGAGCCTCACGTGTCACTGGCTCAGTAGGGAAACTCCCTAGAAACCGAGCAAACCAACAAAGTAGTAAAGCAGGAAATACTATACTAGCAACTTACAGAATTATCTAGCATGATATAAAACTAAAGTACTACTTACCATTTACTGTTTAACAAGAATCAACGTAAATAAATAAACGGTAACACCAAACAAGTGTACGAGCCACTGTAGAGAAACGCCACACTCGAGTCACGTCAACTGGTTCGTGACACCAGTTACTGACCCGGACAAACCACACAGACCACCTCTCAGTCTCGCAGCCACGGACGAAAGGTCCAGCTGCCGCTCCACTAAACAAGTACAAGAACTGTGGAGTCCAACTAAACCACCACAACCTGCAAGTCACACACCTCGCAGGCCCATGCCTGACACCTTTAGGGACTCTGGCCTGAGCTCCCTAAAGTGAGACACTAGAAAACAGGACTAGCTGGGGTCCAGTACGTCTACTGGTGTCCGTCTCCCCCAACTACGAGCGCGCTACAAGCGACAACACAACAAACTCTCTCTAGTCGCTGTCCCACTGCCGTCTTTCCCTCAGCCGGACGTACTACTCAGCACAAGAGTGAGGGTGTCTAGGAAGACGACAAGATCTCATCGGTACTCAGTACCGGGACAAGCCCCGAGCACTCACGTGCCTAGCTCACATAAAACCTGGGGCTCCCAACTGAAGAGGTATCCACGAAAGGCGTCAAACTACACACCACGTACACAGAAACCACGTGCACAACGCACAAGCCACGTGAAACCTCCACGTAAACCACATTATCACCAAGAAAACCACACACCACACATTCCCCGAGCGTAGAGAGAGTGCCAATGCACCTCCTACTATCATCACATAACATAAATCACGCTGAACAGATAATCACACACATACATTTATGCTCGAATGACAACATTCGGCTGCTGTTGCGATGGCACGATAGACCGCCTTCAGAACGCGACAGCTCGAGGTGTCGCGACCTGGTCACGGCTCTCAGAGCAACCGCGATAGCAGGTGCGAACCCTGCTCCGGAATCCATCATCCGGATCACCCAAACTCATTAAAACCTGTAGTTTCAGTCCATTTTCATGCTTTAATGTGTTCCTACACATGCCATCTATTGTTTAGAAAGTAATAAACGCATTATCCACACCACACGAACATTCCACAGATCAAACGATAGGAAATCTCCCTACCTTTGCGAAGAACGCGAAGAACAAAGCCCGCACGAAGTTCCCTCCGCTCCACGTATCGTCCTCACGGTGGGAACTCGTCAAACCGAGCTCTAACAAGTCAAATCACCCACAATTCCCACAGCAAAACCCCCTGGCCGAGCAGAGCTTCCCTGAGTTCTGTTCTGCCAGGGTTACTTAAAAACACAACGTAGTTAAGAACGCGACGCTCTTCACAATCGCGACCTGAACGTGACACTTTAAGCTGTCGCGATAAACCTGCTGACGTCACCCGAGCACCCAGCCGGTGACACGCGGCAGACATGCACATGCTCACTTAAACCGACGGTGACATGAACACGGTGCCAAGGTCTGTCGCGATCATAACGCGACGCCCCTCACTGCCGCGTTAAAAACCGAGAAACAGAGAATGCTTTTGGGCAAAATCTTACAACTTGAGAAGAACACCTGTCACGCACAAGTCATCGGTCACACACTGGCCTCCATTACCACACAACGACGATCCGAACGGTCAGAACGTTACAGCCCTAGTGTCCTAGTACTATGATAGAGTCCTAGTTTAGTCCTTTGCTTTATTTCAATGTAATTGGGCCCAATAGATTGGCTCTGATATTAGTGGTTGTAACTAGACATTTGAAAGATTATTAATGAATGAATTTGATTTAGTATTTATTCTTGTTCAATGGTTGGATGTCTAGTCCTCGCTCTATACCCATCTACTTACAACTACCTCGCGTTTCGATATTCCGCGTCGAGGCGTGACATGTACAGCTTGTGATAAAGGAAAGCAAACCAAGACATCATTTCAGTCTAAGACATTGATAACAATTTCCAAACCATTGGAACTTATTCACATGGACTTGTTTGGACCTATAAGAACAGTAAGTCTTGGAGGAAAAGTTTATGGCTATGTAATTGTGGATGATTATTCAAGGTACACTTGGGTATCATTTTTGGAAGCCAAATCAGAAACCTTTTTAGCTTTTCTGAAATTCAGCAAATTAGCATAGAAGAATCAGAAATTTCAAATAATCAGTATCAGATTTGATCATGGTGGAGAATTCAAGAATGAAGAATTTGTCAGATTCTGTGAAGAAAATGGCATAGAACACAACTTCTCTGCACCAAGAACACCTCAACAAAATGGAGTAGCAGAAAGGAAAAACAGAACACTACTGGACATGGCCAGAACAATGCTTACAGAATATAACTTACCAAGATACTTCTGGGCAAAAGCAATCAACACAGCCTACTACATCATCAACATGTGCATGATCAGACCAATTTTGAAGAAGACACCTTATAAACTATACAAGGAGAAAAAGGCAAACATCAGTCACCTTCGACCCTTTGGTTGTAAGTGTTTCATTTTGAATAATAGTAAAGATAATTTAGGAAAATTAGATGATAAAAGTGATGAAGGATTTCTACTAGGATATATTTCAAAACCTAGAGAATAGAAAGTATTCAACAGAAGAACTTTAATTGTAGAACAGTCAGCTCATGTTTGATTTGATGAAACTAACCCTTCTATTAAGAAAATAGAAGAAGAAGAAGAAGAAGAAGTTTTTGAAGAATTGTGCAGGGATCTGTAACAAGCTCCTCTTGAAGAAAAAGATGAAGATAAGGAAGATCCTCTACTAGAAGAACTACAAAAACAAGAAGAAGCACAGGAAGGACCACCTAGAGAATTGAGGTATCACAGAGATCATCCAAGAGAAAATATTATAGGTGATCCTCAAGACAGGGTAATAACAAGAGGTATGAATATTCCCTATGATTACACTGCATTTGTTTCTTAGATTGAGACTAGGATAATCAATGATGCACTGGCAGATGAATCTGGATCCTTGCTATGCAAGAGGAACTTAACCAGTTCCAACGGAGCCAAGTCTGGATTCTTGTGCCTAGACCTTCTGACCATCCATTTATTGGGACCAGATGGGTCTTCAGAAACAAAATGGATGAATCAGGAGTAATCACCAGGAACAAGGCTAGACTGGTAGCACAAGGATATTCCCAAGATGAAGGCATTGATTTCGATGAAACATATGCTCCAATTGCTAGATTAGAGGCAATCAAATTTTTTTTAGCTTATGCATGTTCTCTTAATATCAATTTATTTCAAATGGATGTTAAAAGTGATTTTCTAAATGGTTTCATAAAAGAAGAAGTTTATGTTGAGCAACCTCCTCGTTTTGAAGATACTAAATATCCAAATCATGTTTTTCGTTTAAAGAAAGCACTTTATGGTTTGAAACAAGCTCCAAGAGCTTGGTATAAAAAACCAAGTACTTATCTTATATTACATGATTTTATAAGAGGTAAAGTAGATAGCACCCTATTTATTAAGAAATTTTCAGAAGGAATCATGATTGTACAAATATATGTTGATGATATTATTTTTGGTTCTAATAATGAATCACTCTACAAATTCTTTGAAAACCTTATGCAAAGTGAGTTTGAAATGAGCATGATGGGTGAGCTTAATTATTTTCTTAGCTTGCAAATCAAGCAAACTAAGGAAGGTACTCACATCTGTCAAACCAAGTATATTTTAGACTTACTCTCTAAATATGGTTTTGACAAGTGTAAGCATTTAGGAACACCCATGAGCTCAAGAATTAAGTTAGATAGTGATCCAATTGGTAAGAAAGTGGATCAAAAGATCTATAGAGGCATGATTGGGTCATTACTCTACTGCTAGTAGACCAGATATAATGTTCAGTGTATGTTTGTGTACCAAATTTCAAGCTGATCCTAAAGAATCTCATGTCAATGTTGTTAAAAGAATTTTTAGATATCTTATAAATACAAGTAAATTGGGTTTATAGTACCCCAGATGTTCTGAATTTAAATTGCTTGGATATAGTGATGCTGACTACGCTGGATGCAAAATAGACAGAAAAGGCACTCGTGGTACTTGTCAATTTCTTACAGGATGCCTTATTTTTTGGTCTTCCGGAAAACAAAATTCAGGAGCTTTGTCCACAACAGAAGTAGAATATATTGCAGCAGGGAGTTGCTACACTCAACTACTGTAGATCAAACATCAACTAAAAGATTATGGTCATGCACTACAAGAAATTCCAATGCTATGTGATAATACAAACGCAATCAATTTAACAAAAATCCAATCCAACACTCAAGAACCAAGCACATTGAGGTCAGACATCATTTCATCAGGGACCATGTAAGTAATGGTGATATTTTACTTGAATTTATCTCTACAGAAAATCAATTAGCTGATATATTTACTAATCCACTCCCTGAAGATAGATTTACTTCAATAAGAAGAGAAATTGGAATGTGCAACTCTGATTAAATACTCAAACTCTTGACTGCATTGTAATGCTCTATACATTGTCAAACTTTTTCTAAGTATTGAACTTTCGACTTCTCTGAAGTTGGAGTTTCTATATTCGACTCTTATGAAATCAGAGTTTGTGAAGTCGAAGTTTGTGAAGTCGGAGTCTATGTTAATTTAAAAAAAAGGTTATAAAACATGTTGGGGGAAATTAAAATAACGGTTCATTCTTTTAATCCATCCATTCATCCCCTCATCCACGGTCTGTTACACATCATCCTTCTATATTAGGACCTTTCCCTCTTTCATTCCAAACCACCCCATTTGAAACGTCTCTGACTCTTCATCCTCTTCCTGGTTCCCGCATTTGTGCTCTTCACCACGACGGAACCATCTTCAAGCATCTGTCAATTCCTTTGATCTCTCTGAAGAAAGGTAGGTTCTTTAACTTCTCTAAACCTATTCTACATCTCCTCTATCATCTTCCTTAGACCTTCTCGTGTATTTGTCTAGATGGCGTCCTCTAGGGCTCTGGACGGGACCTTATTCACCCCCAAATAGTTCCAACGACTCAACTCAACCAAAGCCTCGATATGCCCAGAAAAGGTAGTAGATTTCTCACAGATGACGAGCAAACTCAGTTGGGTAGTAGAAACCCTAGAAGCAGTGGGCTGGTCTAAGATGTGTCAGATCAATGAACCGACATTTGAGGATGTTGTGAAGGCTTTCTATGTTTCTCTCCAAATGTCTGCAGATGGGTCGGTGTCAGGCTCTGTGAAACGTACTCAAGTTTCTATTTCTGAAGAACTGTTAGTTGAAATTTTGGATTGTCCCAACTCCGGACATAAGATCAATGTAGTAATGTCCGTAAAGAAGCACAAGTTAGGCATAATTGGTAGTCTAGGCAGTCTCTCCAAGAAAGAGCTCCTTATCAACGAGCTCTCAGCAGAGAAGAGAATTCTACATGCGATCATCACCACTATCATCACCCCTAGGGCTGGAACTCACTCCTCTATCACAGCAAGAGATGGCAATCTTCTGTTTTGGGCCATGCAGGGGCATAGAATCAATCTTCCCTCTATTATCTTAGAGATGATGGAAAGGTTCAAGTTCTTGCAAGAATCTCTCCCTTATGGACCCTTGATGATCCTTATTTTCAGAAGAATTTCAGTAGATTTATCAGAAGAAATCTCAGTGTCAGTGAAGGAGAAAATTGGGCTATCCACACTCACAAGAAGTCTTTACATTTTGGAGGATAAGGCCCAGAATTTGTGGAGTAAGGAGCTTGTACCAAACTGCCAACATGACATATTCCTAGATGAGGTACAAGGCCCTTTTACTGCTCAACCAGTCCCATCTACAGCTGTTAGAGAACAAGCTAGAGCATAAGAAACAATGGCAGAAGAGGCAGCACAATAAGACATGGTAGCACCCTCCCTAGAGCAAGATCTCCTAGATGAAACTATCAGTCAAGTGCTCAGGGATCTGAAAAGCAAAAGAGTGGCTCAAGAAGAAGATATCCCAAGTACCACTCTAGTTGAGCCCTCTATGTCTGAAGGGTATCATCATGTCTCTCCATCACCAGTTGAGACCGGGCCAAGGTCTCAGGGGGAGACTAGTAGGATCACTGATGATGTATTAAATTTGGTCCTTAAGCAACAAGAAATGTTGACATGCTTCAGATGTAGATACATCAAATTGATGTCAAATTTGACTTTATGTCAGAGGAAGTTCAGCAGGTGAAGGATCTGCTCCTTCAATTGGTTTGCCAATAGGGCAAGTGCAGCTCCTCAGTACCTCCTATTCCTCAAGAGCGGCAGCCCAACCAGTCAAAGCCATAGCTAGAGAAGCCTGTAGAACAGCCAGTTGTGGAGTCTATGGTAGTGACAGAGTCGGATGCTGAACAGCAGCAGCAACAGCAACTTTGGAAGGAGCAGCCTTCTGAGCAATTTCAGCAGAATTCAAATAGGCAGGCAGAGCAGTCAGTGGAGTAGTCAGAGCAGTCTATGGAAATGGAAGAGCTTTCCAAGGTCAAGACTTTCAAGAGAAGGGTGAGGAAGAAGCTGATGAAATCTGGTTCTGTAGTTTTTCTCCCTTCCAAACCCTCAACCCTCCCTTCCATTCCTTCTAAACCTACACCTCCAGCTCCTACTGAACAAACACCTCTAATTCCTTCTGAACTTGTCTCCTCTGGTCTTCCCCCTTCTACTTCTCTACCAGAGGAACAACCTCCTTCAATTCCTTCTCCCTTAAACACTTCTATTACTTCATTTCCTTTGGTGTACACTTTTAAGCCCCGCATTGTAAAAACACCTACTCTTCACACCCCCTCACTTTTTCTCCTCTCTCCCTACATCCTCAACTCCCTCTTCGGACAAATCTTCTCATCCTCTTACCAAATAGTGCCTAAGTTTGGCACTTTCTTCTAAAGTAGGGCCCAAGATTAAACTCAACCCTAGCTCCCTACTTCCTTCTTTTTGGTATGCCTTTATCTATAATTCTGAACACAACATGGCTCTGTTCAGAGAATTTCTTTCTATTAAAGTTTTCCTTGAAGTCCATGGGATGCCAGGCTACAAATTCGAAGACTGGCTACCCACCTTGATAAAAAACTTCAAAACTATCCCTAGCTGATCTGAACCTTATCACTCAGAAAAGCCATACCCTTTCTGCTCAAGACATTATTTCTCTCTACCCTGGAGAAGCTGCTAAGTTTAGAGAAGCCAAACTCGAAACCAGTTTATGAATCTCTCATTTCACCTAAATCTCATATTCTTTGATCTTTTTAGCAATTTCATAAAGGAGCACCAGATCAGTTACAATAGAATGAAGCAATTCAATGAAGATAGATTCAAGATAAATTTGCCAGATGTTAATAAGGGGTAGTGGGCTATGCTTGTTAGAGGGCAAAGAGAAATCACTCCCTCTATGACCATTGGTTTGCCCTCAGGACTGCATCCCAGTCTAATATGGGCAATTTCCTATAGAAAGTAGTTTGCCCAAATTGTCTTCAACAAACACATTAGGATAGCAGCTAGATTCAAGATCAAATACAACATCAAGCTATCCTTACATCGTTTTGCTATCATGCATGCCCCCAAGAATTCTCAGCATCTATTGGATTTTCAGCACAGTTTTGCCGAATCAGAAAGAATGACAGATGATCAGTGGGCTGTGTCTTACCCTGAAGACAGTGCAGAATGTAAGAAGCAGAAGTTATTTCTTGCTGCTTATCTTTGTAAAGGTTATGAGACACTTTGGAAGACTGTCTCTCTGAAGTGGACAGAGAGATATACTATCTATTACAAAGCCAAGGAAGCAGCTCATCCTCAAGGTCTCCATTGGAATATTATAGTTCATGAGTTCCTGCACAAGGCAGCTAGTAGGAAATTCATTCCCCTTAGGAGAACTTTGTCCAATGACAACTACAATAGGAAACTTAATTGGTATCATCGCCATCACCTTAAGTCTTTTAGGAAAATCCCCTCTGTAGGATCATCCTATGACATAGATGGTTCCAAGTTCTTCCATGTATTCCCTGAAACTGAGAAGAAGCTCTGGGATCTTCTTCAACCATTCTTTGATCAGATCCCACCTTCTCTCTATCTTCCTAGCTCATCTTCATGAATGTACAATGCTCTTCCATATTGTCAATATACTACGGTTGCTCTCTATCTGTGTGTATTTCTCTCTCTCTCTCTATCTCTTATCCATTCTGTTAATGCCACAAAGGGGAGAAAGAAAGAAAAGAATAGATATATAGGACAGAGAATAATTGTTTTTACAAAACCTAATTTGTTTACACTGTCTATATAAAAAATTTTGTCATTAACAAAAATGGGGAGAATTGTTGAGCAAAATTATTTAGAGAATTATTGAGCAACTATCTTAAGAATACTGTTGTACAATTATCTTTTACAAATGTTTAATGTAAGGCCCTTGAATTTTACCCTCTTATATAGGTGTTTGATTGTGTGAGAAATTGATGATTGTGTGTGTAGCTATGTATATATGTAAACTATTTGAATAGTGTTGTACATATATGTATATTTTGTTGTGTATGTTATTTATTTACATTATATAAATAGTATTTTAAAGTATGTATTGTAAATTACATGTGGTTGTATTGTATAAATATAATTTTATGTAGTTTGTGAGTTCTGGCTGAATGTCCAGTAGGCGTCATTATAGGTGGACGCTAACCCCAATTCAGCGGCCACATCGATGGACGCCGACTCCTGTTGGGCGGCCAGTAAGGTTGACGTTTACTTCCCCAGATCTTCTGCATTTCAGATCCAGGAACGCCCCCGAAATTATCACCCTCTGTTTTGGTAACCGACCCCCAACAGTCAGGAAACCCTACCTAAACGCGTCATCGAAACCCCTAGCCTATAAAAACACCCCCATCGACAGATTAGGCCCCTTTTGCTCTCTTGAGAAAAACCCTAAAACTCTTGTGCGAAACTCGATCTTTGAGCTCTGAGATCCGGCGATTGGTGACTCTTCCCGGTGAACTACTGGGCCTGGAGGGAGTCTAATCATTGGGGAAGGCTTCTTCGACACTGGGTGGCAGCCTGCATCAACACAGAACCCAGATCGAGGTGGATTTGAGGACTCTTTGGCTCAGGTCGAGGAGGGCTTCTTCGACCCAGATCTCTATTTGTAGAATTTTTCAAAGGCAAGTAAACCATTCCCGTTGTTCATACATGCGTCTAGTAGGTCCTAGGAAATTTTACGAATTTTAATCGTGTCCTGGAACCCCCTTTCTATCGGAATTTTTGGTGTTTAGTCTGTGCTTCGCAAAAGGCAGGAACTTAACGGCAAGCCTTGCTGCCATTAAGATTTGATGTTAGCGGCCACCTTTGTTGCCGTTAACCAGGTAGGCGGCCACCTCCTTGCCACTAAGTTCTTCAGACAGTGACAGAACTGTCTTTTGCCCTATAAAAGCTATTTTTTCGGATTTTTCCGACATGAGGATATATGGTAAAATATTATATTGTATAGTATCTCAAGTGAATCATGCCATGCAATTTTGATGAATTTTCTTTGAGTGCATTATTTATTAAAATCCCTAAATGATCTGTTAGACAGATTTTAATCTTGTAAAATAGAATTTGGGTGCTATGGAATTTCTGTACGATGTTTATAGGTGTCAGTTCATGCCATGAGACTTAGGGAATTTTCTGAAGACTGTATGAATATTTAGATTTTCTGAACTGTAAAATAGTAAGCATGCATTATCAGTTTAAATTCTCAAATAAATTGTATGAAACAAGTTAAATTCCTAGAAATTTTGTGTGAGATCATGACTATCAGATGCATGTTGTAGAATGGTTAAAGTACCTGTAACACTATGAACCATGCAAGTTTGATTGTTGACAAATTATGTAATATAATCTTTCTAATTTTCATAAATAGTGTATATTTCTGAAAAATATGAAATTTTGTGGGTATGATGATTGAACTGTAAACAATTTGTGATTAAATTTTCATGCTATTTGGATAACAATAGGTATAAATCTTGATTTTACACGAGGAATGACCAAGTAACGCATGTTTATATCAAATGTTAATGAATTAGTAAATTGCAGCATGCTTAAGGTTAACTTTGCAATCTATTTTATATTGTAAATAGTGGCATGTTAAATAATAAACTGAACCATGAAATCATGTGCATGTGAATACAATAGTGTAAACAAGTGTGTGTGAACAATGTGAATTAAAAATAGAAAATGTGTAAACGTGCCATGGGTGACACTGCTACCTTAGAGGGCTGAGGAACTGTACCGTAGTAAAGTCCCTACGGGAAGGTTCATATGTGTGTGATGTCCCATGGGCATTGGGATTAAAATCCTGGAGGTGGACAAGTACCACTGGTTAGGGTGGAGAGTGCTTCTCCCAGTTCTGCGCAGTAACTAAGATCTATCACTGTATTGCCTAGGTGATAGATATGTGTATGCGAATGAAATAAGTGTGTGTCCTTCTAGAGGTGGTTTGGACTATGTGTCACGGCATTTAAATGAGAAAAATGTGATTATGTATATGTGAAATGTGAAATTGTGTAAAATGTAAATAGTCATGTGAATGTGTAAGGTAATGTGAGAGCATGTGAATTTGTGAATCATTATATGAATGTGTTAAAAATCATGTCAAAACAGCAAGCTATTTATGTATAAAATTGTGTTATGCATGTGAGAATGTCTATAGAATCCATGCTAGGAATATCTCTTTCATTATGTGTAATTTCCATGCTTAACATGCCATTGTATTACAAGATAAATATAATGAAATGTGACTTGAGTTAGCATGTTAAAGAATGTATAGAAAGCATGTGATAGGTTTATTTTATTGTGAAAAGAAATATAAAGCATGTACCATGTACCATAAGATTGTGGAAATATCATGTTTAGGTTTTTAAAGGAATGCTTAAACCATGTTACATGTATTGATGGTTTTGTTTAAAAATGAAATGTCTATATGATGTATGTATATGCAATGTGCATGGTTTTGCTAGTTGAGTCTTTTAGACTCACTCTTGCTTCGGCATACAGGTGCAGATATCTATACTTCTTTCGAAGAGATAGTCAGGAGTGACTTGGAGCGTGAGTAGAAGATCTTCGTGGAGATTTCGGCGTTGTATTTTATTTTTAATATTATGTAATTGAGAACACTATGTAATTCAGTTGTGGACAATGTATTTTATTTAAATTTCCCAGTTATGAATAGTTAGTTTCCTTTTGTTCTATATGGACTGTGGATAAAGTGTAGATGATGGAATAAGATGTTCAAATTCAGTTCTTTCTATTCCACTGTTATATGTTTATATTTGTGTACATCTCAGCCTATTGAATGTGTTGGGTAAATGTCCCATTGTGGCGACGCTTTCTATATCGATGTGGGTTGGTATAACCGTACCGGTATAAAGAGAGTCATTACATTTAATCATTATGTTTTTTTCTATGACAAAATCTTTTAATATCTCCTAAAACAAGTTTATTGAATTATACCACAACTTATTTTGTATAGAAATTAATTGACAAAATGAAGGCATACAGGTATTATACTATGTATCACTAATTTAAGTTTGTGTGTCAACACACAGTTTGTGTGTCAACACACAAGACCTAAGTGTCAACACTGACACACTTTATAAGAAATTTTCTCTAAGTCCACAGCATATACCCTATATCATACTGACTCTGACTCTAGAAAAGTTGAAGTGTTGTACCGATTGCTGAACAAATGGGTTGCACTCCGACTCCATGAAAATCGAAGTGATCCATAAATTGTTGAATTGGCATCACTCCGACTCTGGAGAAGTCGAAGTATAATTGAACTCCGACTCTGGAAAAGTTGAAGGTATCTTCCAATTGTTTATCAATTGGGTTCACTCCGACTCCTGAAAAGTCGAAGTCTCGTATCGATTGCTTTTTAGTTCGCTTCGTACTCCGACTCCTTGAAAGTCGAAGTATGAGATCGATTGATGAACAAACCTTTATCACTCCGACTCTCCAGAAGTCGAAGTCTGTTATCAATCAATTTCTCACTGCGACTTCTATATAGTCGAAGTTCAGTATCGATTGTTTGCATCGATGGCTTATGGTTTTTATCATTGTTTCTCACTGTGTGTAAGGCTCAGCAAGTTTTCTATAGGTTTGCACTTTTAGAAATTCGTTTGGTCAGAGTTCGGCACCCCGAACGACGTGTTTCAGCCGAATCAAGGGTCTGCTGCGAGGGGGCTCTGGATGTCAAGCATTGTGACTTCAAGATGTGGTCGACGCCAACATCCCTTGACGTCAACCTGTTACTTGATCTGATGGCAATTTTGATTGCCCGTCTATTTTGTGTTGACGTCAACATGTTTTGACGTCAAGTTTTCTTGGAATCTTGACGTCAACAACGATTGACGTCAATATTTCTAGTGACGGCAACGTTTGTTGACGTCAACTTCTGCGTGTTCCAGTCTGAGTTTTCCTCCGAAACTAGTGGTTTTTTTTTGATAGGTTTGAAGGGGTAGAGTCATGTTAGGGCAAGGATCTTACCCCAATCACGACCTTGGCTCTCTATATGTAGAGAGGGTTCGTTTTGGGGAGAGAACTTTTGCACTTTTGCTTGGGTTTGGGTGTTGTGAGAGGAGAGAGAGAGAGGGCAATCCCAAGGGTAGATCAGCTATGTTGCTGCTTGTTTGAGGTTGAAGCTGTGAAGAGAAAGCTTCCACGACCTGAGAGGAAGGCTTTGGACGAGGAGATCATGGCCGGATCGTGCTCAAGATGAAGGATTTGATCGTGCTTGGAGGATACCTCTTTTGTATGCGAAAGAGGGCTTCATCGGCTAAATTCTCTTGTTGTAGAATTTTCTTGAGGTAAGTAACTTAGGGTTTCTCTCCGTGGACTTGTCCCTTAGGGTTTAGAAATTTGTTTTGACGCTGTTTGCCATGTTTTCTTGCCCTCGGTCTGCACTTTGTGTAGTCTGGGAGGTTGATGGCCAGGATGTTGACATCAACTTCAAGTTGACGGCAACATATGTTGACGTCAAGTTCATCTTGTCCAGAAATTTACAGTTTCACCATTTATGATGGTTTTGTGAGATTCTGTGATGGTTTTTTATTTCTTTTCATTTTGTCTTGACCTGTTAATCATCATAATGAGTTTGGGTGACCTTGGATTAATTTTTGTTAATTATGGTATTTATTTGAATTTCTGTTTATATGAAAAAGTATGTGAATTATTGATAATTTGATTTCCATGATGTATACATGTTATAAAAAAAATGTTATATGTTATACTTCAGTTTGTTAGACTATTGTAAACATGATTTAGAGCTTTTTAATCTCGTTTTATTTCTGTTCATGAATAATTAGTACTTTTATGAATAATAACCTGATTTTTTACTTTAATTATGAAAAATAGTTTTACTGCTCCAAAACTTATGAAAAATTACTGATATGTTCTTTAAAGTACTACCCCGTGGTTAAAATTTGAGCATGTTCTGATCAATATACAATTAGTTATGAATTTCTGAATCTTTCAGTACCATGTTTTAATAATAATAAGTCCCAAACATATTTTAAAATGTGATTAGCATCATGATTAGGTTCTGTTAATTACTCTTCATGATTAATCTAAGTATTTGGAAGTGATTAATATATGTTTCATGTTATATGTGTTCATGCGCATGGAAAGAGAGAGAATATGTGACATGTGTGCATGAATAACATGATAATGTGAAAGATAAAAGTTGTGCCAATGAGACACTGCCACCATAGATTGTGTGGAGCCGTACTGTAGTAGTGCCCCTACGGGAAGGCTCAATTGTGTTATGTGATATATACCCGGGGCAACAGGTCGTGTGAAATCTTGGAGGTGGACAAGTTCCACTGGTAATGGTGGGGAGGGCTTCCCCTAGTTCTGCGTAGTAACCAAGACTTGATCATTTTGCCTGGCGATTAAGTATGTGTATGTGATTGTGTGATCTTTCTAGTGGTGGTTTGGGCTGTGTGTCGGCTTGCGTAAAAGTGAATATGTGAATAATGTGTAACGTGATATGTGAACGTGGCACGAGGTATGTGCAAGTGATGTGATATGTGATCGTGAATGTGCAAAGTGAAAACTATGTGAAAGCTATGTGAAACCAAGTGTAAGTGAATGTGATAAATGTGACAATAAGTGCATGTGAAAGCAAAGGTAAAAGTGCATGTGAATATGCCATGAGAAAATAATGCATGTGTTAATGTGATTTATGTTAAATGATAATTGTGATATCATGTTTAGTACCATGTGTAGAAGTATGTTAATTATGTCCCTGAGTTAGAAATTACTTGATGAGCATGTTAGTAGTATCATGTTATATGTTTTAATATAAGTCATGTGTTAGTGTTATGTGAAAGTAAGAATTGCAATCATGTGATTATATGAATACTCTCATGTTAGTGACACCATGTTATAAGTGACCATGTATAGAATTCTTGTTATACATGAGGAAGTATAGCTTTGTTTTATAGATTCCATGTTTAATCATCTATGTTATAGCATGAGAATGTGTTAGTTTAATTGTTAATTACTAGTAAGTTAATGATAATGTGATAGTTAGTAAAATGTTACACTGCTAGAAGCATGTGTGATAAGTGCGTGGTTTGCAATTCTAAGTTGCTTGCTGAGTCTATTGTGTAGACTCACCATTGCTAACATTTCAAGAAACTTAAAAGCCGAGGAGTTAACGAGATCCGACGTGGAGCGTGAAGGGTAAATTGAAGATTTTAGTTTATTTCTTAGTATGTGATGCAATTATGATATGGACTTTGGTTTATTGTACTTGGAAACTTGCTATGTTTAGTGGATGTTGTGGTTTATGTTATTTTCTTTGGACTATATAGACAGTGGTATGTGGATTATAAAGTTGATGGAATAAGAGTTGTTCATTTTCCGCTGCAATATTCCTTTCTATTTGTGTATATCTCAGCCCATGTGACTATCGTTGGGGTTTTCTCCCTTGTAGTGACTTGCTCTCGTCCGACGTGGGTTGGTATAATCGTACCGGGCAAAAGTGGGCCGTTACATTGCGACTTCTATATAGTCGAAGTATAACATCAACTTTTGTGTTCACTCACACTTAGATAATTTGTTATGTATCTGTCATTTCTTACATAACCTAATAAATTATTATCTTGACTACTTCAATGATTTTCTTTATTCCTTTGGGTTCTCTTATGAATAAAAATCTATTATATGATCCTTGTGATTATTTCTCTGCTATCAAAATTCAAATATTTTTTGTGGGAAAAATATTGTATTTAAATGTTAGTCTCATTTGAAATATCTTCTTGAACTCTAAAAAATTTGTATATTTGTTCTCTCTCTCACTATCAGAAATGTAGTTCTATCCTTGTTTGACAGATGGTCAAGAGTTTTAATGCGATGGTAGGTATAAGCAGCATGGGTTATCTGTCAGAACTCCATGACTTTCAGGAAAAGTACTTGTATTCCCCATGCAACTATTTGTCTGTCCTTAAATGCTCTGAACAACTGTCTATCTGAATTCTTTTCTACTTTATATATTTTTATCTCACCTACCTCCGAAAGAATGGAGGTATCTGTGTCTTTCTTGACCTCCCAGGTTTGCAGCTACCCATTGAAGCATACGATGCTTTCAGTCATTGTATGGAGCTTGCAAAACATTTAGTGAAGTTGTCTATCAAGCCTTGAAGCTATCTACATAGCCTGAAGCCTTTGAGACTCCAAGAGCTGAAGATCTGATGGACTACTCAGAAGTCTCAATACCTATCTTTCAAATGGCTATTTTCAAACGGGAAGCTCAAGTCTCCAATGCTTATATATGTGTTGATGTTTGAACCTGAAACAATACATACAGAACTCCATTCAAAATTTTGCATGAAGAGAGAACCATAATGGCATACACAACCTCACCTTCTACAGAAAAGAAAAAGAGAAGAGCTCAAAATCTGAAGAGAGCATGTTGTTCTCAAGTTTCGACTTCCAAGCTCTCTTGCTTTTTAGAAGTCTTTCTTATTGGGTGGCCTTCTGTAATTCTAGATCTTTTCAGTCCACCCTCTTAGAGTCAGAAAGAGTTAGAGCTTCCATTCTTACTTGTATCTCTTTCTGATCTTCTGTGTTTGCTCATCCTTCTGAGCAGGCACACAGTGTGTATTTCTATGAAGTAAACCAGCAGAGAGTTTGTTCCCTGTAGTACCCCTCTTGTGAAGGGAAGACCTATGACAGTAGGTGGTCTTTGTACCCCTTGGTGAAGGGAAGACTTGCTTGGGTGCAAGTGGGTTGTAATACTTCTCAAGTTGAGAGAAGGCCAAGTGTTCGTGGCAGTTAGTGAAATCCCAAGAAGTTCTTGGGGACTGGACGTAGGACTTTCATGTGGGAAGGGCCGAACCAGGATAAAATCTCTTGTGCACTTATGTGATTGTTTCCGCCAAGTTTAACACTTGTTTCACACACTACACTAAGTACTAACGATTCTATTTAGTGTTACCTATTTTCATATAATTTTTAAAGTGCAAAGAAGTCATATTCACCCCCCTCTAGAACATCTAAAGCTCCATCTCGATCCAACAATCCTCACTCCCAACCAGCACTCTAATAGGATCATAGAGCCAAAGAGTGGGCCCCCCAAAGCCACCGAGGTAAGCCCCGCATAAAGGAAGGCAAGTATCGCCCCACCATACCCCACTAATGGCGCTCAAGTTTGCATGGTCTAAGAGGTGATCTCCAGATGGGAAGAGAGCCACACCACACAAGCAAATGGCTACGACCTTAGCTATCTCTTGGTAATTCCCACACTTGTCCTTACAATGAGATATGACCCACTTAGACAATGGGACTAGGTGAACATGTTGTGGGCTAATCATGGTATAGACATATTTGGGGTCTATCATGAATTCACCTAAGATGAGTTTAGGATCAATGGGATCAATGGTATAGCATCTTTTGTGCTCATCTCCCCGTGTAGTCTTGGGTAAGGCCATGAAAGCTTCAACCTCCTCTAATAAGACGATTGCCTCAAATTTGGGAAAAAGGAAGGTATGATTTTGTGGGTGCCATAGCTCAATCAATGCGGTTATGCTATGCCAATCAAAGGAGATTTTATGGTAGTTATGGGTGGCTATCAAGATCCCCCCTAAACCCCACTTTCTTAAGGTGTGGATTACATGCATGGGTAAGACCTTGATCATGGGTGCTAACCAATTGAGCTTAGAGTAGCGGTGGGAGCCGAGAAAGAGCTGAAAGAGAAGAAGAAAAAGAAAAGGAGAGGAGAAGAAGAAGAAAGTTGTATTAATATGGAAAATCGGAGTTGAAATTCACAGAAATTGGAAAAACCACTTTACATACCTCTCTCACGTTGGCATTGCTACCTCTTTCACGTTGGCATTGCCGCTCAGGTGGTTTGGAACCTCCGTCAACCTCATGAGCTCGTTGTAGGACGTCCTAGCACGCTTGGGACCATCATAGGAAGCCTCCCCACCCATGGAAGCACTTGGAGCTCTCTTCATGGCCATGAGAGGTTTGAGAGCTTGAAGAGAAGAAGAGGAGTTTTGAACTCCGAAATTTGGCCTCCACACCTCTATTTATAGCCAACCAATACTCCTATTCATGTTAGGAGAAAGTTTAGAAAGCTCAAAAGGAGTTAGAACCGAACTAGGAAGCCTTAAGAGTCCAAATAGGAAGCAAACAAGTGCTCTCGGGTTGCTTAATCTATTTTGGATGCAGGAACTGAGGTTGCGACGTATCGACACGTCGCCACCTGGTCACGACAGGATCTCTATCGCCTTCTAATCAAGGTAGCGACATGCATCTTGTCGCGTTCATGGTGATCATCTTTTGGCTTATGTTTTTGCATTGTCATGACTATTTTTGCCAATTCAAGATGTTTTCCTGCACTTATGCTAATTCTCTTGATTGTTTTAGTGCAATTTAGATCTATATCTTGTTCTCTATTACCTTTTATATCTTGAAAGTTCATATAAAAATCAGGAAATTCACAAAAATCAGAAAATCAAAAGATGGATCGTCAGGTAAGTTCAAGTAAGTATTCCTAACCTTACTCTCGACATTACTATATGGTATCTACTCTATTATATCATCTCAAGGACCGGCTAGTTCTCGGTGTGTTCTGGGATCTGAGTTCCCCTTCAACAAAAACAAAGATGATCTGTGCACACTATTAATCGTTGGATAGGCCGTTAGGTCATATGGCTCGGGGACGATGGATTCTATCGCACGCCGAGAATGCGAAGTGTCTTGACCCTGGCCCATTTGGTCTAGCAATATTATCCTTGAATATTTTGTTATTTTCTCCTTTTCTTTGCATACTAATTTTATGATTTCTTTTCTTTTAGCTCAGCATGCATCCTGTAGGACTTTGAGCTTCATGTTTCATGATTAGTCAAAGTTAGCTTTGCAATGATGTCCAAGTAATCTTCATTTCACCAAACAAGGAATGCCATTCCACTCCGAATTTAAAAGTTCTCTTTGAGCTAGTTGCTTGGTCCAGTCTGCCAGTATGGTTCCTAACTATGATTCCTCTCATCCCCATTCATTATGTCAATCATCTCATTCCCCATTGATATGCCCATTATCCGTGAACTGCTCGAACGCTAGAGTCGAATCGACCCACTGGGACAACACCTTTCCCTTAATGAACGAAACCTGCAAGCCTAACATGGCCAGGGTACCTCTTCATCAAGAGGTTGATCATTTCTTTTCTTTTAATCTTTATTCGTCCCAGATTGGAACCATTCGTGCACTTTGTTCCAACCATGTTCGAAGATCTCCGGATAATTCTCACTGCATATTTGTTTAGAATGGGTGTCTCTTTACCTTGATGCCCGCTTTTCATCATTCCGCTTCATTCCACTACATCGTCATTTCATGCCATCTCCGCTCCACCATCGCGCCACTCCCTTGCATAGCAAGCATCAAGGAGGGTAAATCTGTAGACACCCATTTCTGACCCATAAGCTGAGTCAAATTCCTTGTCACATCATTGATGCCCCACTTTGGCTCATCATCGCCAAGTTGGCTTTATCCAATCATGGTACCTCTCTATTAATTCATCACTCTGGTGGGCTCTTCCTGGTCTAATCAATCAGTCTTCATCATCGTCCTGTAGCTTTCTGAGTTGGGAACCCAACTCTGCAAACCGCACCAGAAATCTGAACGTCGGCACCACCACCCACGGGTCCGGAGACCCGGAAGGGCTAACGGATCGGTCTAACAAGATATGCAACAGAAATAAATAACAACAAACATACTAAAGTGCACCACAAGTGGAAGAAAGTGTCCAACACTAATGTAAAGAGTCTAGTACAGTCCCAAAGTAGTAAAGTACAAGTGCTAAAATAAAAAGGGAAATAATACGTCCCTTAGGGGCATACCCTGAGGGTGAAGTACAACTGCTGGGGGAACACTGCTCACTAGAGATGCCAACTACTGCGGGCCCGTCTCCTCAGTCCGCCACGGAGGGAGCTGCTGTGAAATCTCACCTACAAAACAGGGAGTGAGCTTCACGAAGAAGCCCAGTAGGGACTACCAATCTCCCACTAGTTCTAACAGCATAATAGAACTAAGTGCAATAAATAAATAAAGCAATAAAGTCTATTCTACTAAACAGAGTCAAGTGCGGAAGCGTGAAAGAAACTACACGGTTGTCGGTCTAGGCTACATAGCGGGACCAGAAAACCCATGTAAACCAAGGCACCATAAGAACCCAGCTGTAAACACAGACAGTATACACTGCCTGGACAAACACACTAGCTGCAGAACGCTACACTAGTCAACCGGTCAGATGTGCCATGCGCCTTACCCTCAACCAACGGTCCATGTCTAGCACCTCCCGTCGGAGTGAGACGCGGAACTAAGAACAAACACAACTGCCGTAGTCTGGCCGAACTACGGTCCCACGCCTGACCCCTCTAAATGGTTCTGAAACCACGTAGAGTGAGGTAGTGAGAAAGGACTAGCTGGTCTTCATGCAAGGAGAAAGGACAATTTGAATAAGTCACATGCTAAAAGATCTTGAAGGCGACGGCATCATTGTCACGTTCATATTCATGAGGCGACGCCGTACCTGTCGTGTTCATGCCTCCATCGATTGCCTTTCAGGAAATAATTAATCATTTCAAGAAGGTGACAGCCCGATATGTTGCATTCTCATTTGGCTTTTTAATTCCTTGAAAAATCGCCAGAAAATGCTTCAACACTTCCTTCTAAGGAAGGCGACGTATCGAGGTGTCGCTATCTGGTGGTGACACAAGTCCTGTCGCGTTCTGGTTTCCTGACCATGCACATGCAACATCGCTTACCTATTCCCACTCTGACCCTTGCTATTCATGAATAATTCATCTTTTGATAGGTCTAGAGGTTCTCAAATCTTGCCAAACTTGGTGGAAACCTTCCTCAGAACCTCCTTGACACGTTCTAACTCTCTTTGCACCACCACAATTACCTAAACTCGGATTCCAACTCATTATTCCCTTCCCATCCCATTCAGGAATAATGCCCTATAAAAGTGCCCATAGGGCACAGTTTTGAGGACTATTTGCGTCTGCTGCTTTCTCTCCCAGAGAGCTACGAACCTCCAGAAGACACTTCAGCCTCTAGACGACCAGAAAGTGCCCACCAGGGAGTTTTCTTCCCCTTTATTCTTTCTCTCTCATGCTTTCCATGCTATTCTTTCAATTCTTCATACATGCACGTTTAGATCCCTTTCTTCTCGTAGTTTCTCATTAGATCACATCCCACACACCTGTTTTAAACACCTAAAGGGGTTAAAACACCACCCCCATGTGAGTTCCCTCCATATTGTTATGTTCTTCATATATTTTGGGATTGATACTCCACAAAACAAGTTTCTAATGGCTTTTCTTCTGTTTTGATGTTTTTGGCAGGTTCGAAAAGATAGCACAAGCACAAGGCTCTTGTTCCTTGGCTGGTTGAGGAGCAGGAAGAACAAGAACTATAGTCTCCCTCTTCTGTTGCAGAAGGAGACACCCATCTGGTCGCGTTCTTCAGAAAGCGATAGGCTCCTTGTTGCGTTTAGTGAACCAAGTTCCTTCTACACTCTTTTCCCTATTTTCAAGGTAGTTAGCATTTGTTATTCATTTAATCATCTTTTGCAACTACTTTGGTGGAGATCACAGTCCTTTTCCTTTTTTTATTCATCTTTATTTGGGGATCATTTCCCATGATTACAGGTATCAAATCGAGCAATTAAAACGAAGACAAGTCCATTTAAAATAATAGGAAAATTAACATGAAATATTTGCACTTAATTACCAGGTATATTATGGAACATCTTAACACCTTGGCAATACATATGGGATGGTTTCTAGTGTATGCATGTGATACAGAAATCATGAAGAGCAAATTAAGATCATGCACAAGTCTTTTAAAAGAAGATATAGCATGGCTAATATTAAATAACATGTGTGACTTTATTTCAGTAATTACAAGAGTTTATCAATGAACAATAGGGTGAAATAAGCATGAAAGGCATGTTTCTGAAAAAAAAAAAAAAAAAAAACACAGTCAGGTCGTGACGTCGGCCAGCGGCGTGTTCAGGTTGCAGCGCATTGGGCCGACACGACGGCCTAGATCTTGTCGCGAGTATAACGTGTCTAATAGGACTGACGCGTTAGGGTTGCAATTAGACAGGCCGATGTGATCAATTGATAGCGATCAGGTAGGGGGTTGACAGGGCCGACACGATTAACAGGTCGCGACGGACTGGGATGCCGCGTTCATGTCGTGCCCGACATGGCCGACGTGATCTACATGTCGTGTCGCGCCACATTGGGGGAACGTGACTTGGTCGCGCCACATGAGGGCGGAGCGTTCTTAGGCCGAGAACACCCAGAAAATAGGTTCTAAATAGAATGCTTATATCTCGATGTATACAACTTGAAAATCTATGAAATCACTATTAAAACGTTGCTAACATGAATCTAAACATGATAGAAACAAGAATCACATAAATAGACATAGATTTCATGGAGTTAAGATCAAATAAGAGGGCTCGGGTACATGTCAAGGGATGAACTTTAGGCATGAAATACTCATAAATGACATGATAGAAATTGGGGAAAACATAGGGCTTTTGTTGATTGGTTCATGTACTACCTAGGATCGAGTTTAATTAGATTTTGCTTGAGAGATTGCCTATCTTTGAGCGCTTTAAGATTCTAGGGTATGAACACGAAGAAGCTCCCTTCTAGACCTCCTCCTTCACGAATTCCTCATCCAAGAGTGTAGCAACCCAATATTTTTAATAAATAAATAAAATTAAATATTAAAGAAAAATGAATTAATTAAAACCCATTAATCGGAAATAAGTGATGAGCTTTAATAAATGGTTCATATAAAAGTTATTGGGCCAAAATAGGAGTTTTAAAAGATAAGATAAAAGAAAATACCCTAAAATTCGTAATTCTATTGTTTCCTAAATTAAAAAGGGCAAGTAAATCATTAATATAATTCATATAAATCAAAAATGGACTCCTAACCCTACCCTAACTAGCTAGGTACGAAATTGGAACCCAACCTAACCCAATTAGGAGGATTAATACTAGGAAGGTTGGAGGAAACAAAAAAAAAAATTGGAGTTTTATAGAAGTTGCAATTGTATTAGGAATTAAACATACTAGATGCATAAATACACCCCCAACCCCTTCATGGTCGATCCTATTGCGTTGCTGGGACTTCTTGGACGTGGAGGAGAGGCCAAAGGAGAAGGGAATCATGGGGAGAAGGCTTGCTAGAAGATCTACAAGCTTGTTCTTCGAGTTCTAGCCCTAGAAGTCAAATCGTCCCAAAGGTAGGCATCTCACAAGCTAAATTAAATCACTCTCATCTGTAGACTATTCTTGATACTAGGAACAAAAGCCCTATCTTTTCCCTAATTTCTATCGACCCTATCTTGTGAATTTCTTGTTGGAAGTTCTGTTAAGAACATGTACCCAACCCTTCATGTTTACCTTAAATCTCTATCTACACTTGATCTCGTGCTATGAAATTTTTACTGTACATGCTACATGTTGTTAGGAATCGTTTGCCATATTTTTCCCCAGTTTCTATTGAGTACTTTGCTTGAATTAATTCTTTTTCCATCACTGTGTCATGTTCTATATTCATCTTGAAAGAACCAGATCTTAGCCTATCAATACCACGATAAGTTTCTAATTACTCCTTACTGTTTATACTCTTGCAAGTCTACTTTCAATTAAAACTTGTTTCATGATTTTTCATCAACTGTACATCGAGATTTCGATTTTTAAACACCCCTGTGTCAATCTTTGGAAAGCATGGACCGCAATCTAAGGCAAGGTTTTTCCCTTCTTGGGCTCAGGCAGAGACCCTGAGAACGCGACGGCCCAATAGGTCGTGTTCTCAAGGATGGGTCGCGACAAGGAACCTATCGCATTCTAAACGCGAAAGGCCCTGGCGTCGCGTTCTGTCTGCCTATCCCAGACGGGCCTGTCACGTTCTTTGATAGACCCTGTCGCGTTCTTGAAGTACCCTATCGCGCTCTTGAAGTACCATGTCGCGATCCTCATAGAGGTACGTCGCCTTCTGGAATTTTGAACATAAACCCCAAATTTCTATGGTTCTTGTCTTTCTACAGTGACTATACTTTCTATTAACCATCTTAAATGCAATAAAAGAAGATGTTTGAACGTAAACATGTAATAGTTAATTTAAAAGTCATACACTTGACCCTTCACATCTATGATTTTCTTTATCACATGCACATAATACAACCATCCAATATGACTTGACACGGCTTTAAAATATCCCATAATACATCTGGTAATTATTTCAATAATGTACATTTTCCCCTATATCATAATGGACTTGTCTTCATTTCTCTCGAGGTTTGGAACACCGTTACCGATGCTCCACTGTTCTAGAATTTCTCTAGAACGTCGAGCAACTTGTTTCTATATACACTTTCTCTTGACTTGGACAAACTCTCCGTCGGATATTCCTTCTGCCAGACTAGTGAATCCTTGTTCAAGGCCTCCGTAAGTCTCCTCTGTCCATGGATTCCCACATGGTTGACGAGCCGGTTGTACCCTCAATACCTATAACATCATCAGGGATTAGTATGATCCAAACGGCCTTAGATTGCTCTCTCTCTTACCACGATATCACGCCGGACCTCTGGACTATGTTCATAGCATGGCCAGTGGTTGGTTAGTGAATTCTACCTGACTGCCAACACCAATCACGTGTGTTTTGCAACCGTTATTATCGCCTATTTAACATTGTCTCATGCGCATTGATCTATAGTTCTCACCTATACTCTATTCGCTCGTTTATTCACATTCGCTACACTCTCGTCTATTCATCAATTACTCTTTTCTATTCTCGGTACTCTCTATGGCCATTTGACTGATTGTCTAAAGATAAACAATATGTGTAACGACCCTGGATATTTATGCCTAATAAGGCTCCATATCCAAGTCTGCCTTTCGCGACCGGACCGAAGTCTCACAAGGGATAGCTCGTACACGTCTCCAGTAAGAATATAAAAAACAACCACAATAGTATAAGACACAAGAAAATACATGTGCTCATATCTGCATATAACAATTTACAACTGTCCCAATACATTATTATATGTCCAATTAAAAAGTACAACTACCTGGGGCATACCCCGAGGGAGCACAAGCCCACACAACACAACTAACACTACTGCTGGTGGTACAAGTCTGCCACAACGTCTTCGCAAGTCATACCAACGGTAAGCCCTGAAAATAACTGTAGGGGAGTAAGCCTCAACAAGTCATAGGCTCAGTAAGGACCACCCAAAAACAACAAAACACGAAACTAAAGAGAGACCTCAACCCCAAGGGTCTCACTAGCAACTCTGATAGCCAAACGATGGCATGCTCACAACATTCACAACAAATAACAACTAAACATAAACATATCAACAAACATGAAGTCCTCGGAAGGAAAGAGAAACCATGGGACTAGCACAGCACTACTAGTCCGCCCAACAACTGCAATGCCTAAGCCACAGCCTCACAAGCACACTACTACAACAACTGGTCGCCTAAGCTACAGGCCACACAGGCAAACCTCTGCCTAGGCCACAAGCTTCACAAGCAAACCTCAAACATATGGGTAACAGTACTGCTGACTAAGAGCTAGTCCATTATACCCCAAACCACGATAAGTCAAAAGCCACACACAAGGCAGCAGGACTGGCAACAACGATGCCAATCCATCACACACTAAAATCATAATCGAAAGTTTACCCGAGGAAGGGTAGAACACAACGAAAGGAAGGTCTCACCACACGACCTCCACGGAGCACAGCTCCACCTCAACACCTGAAAAGACTGGTACACAATGTACCACGAGAAATCGATACCCACAAAGGGTACGGGTACCTACCACCACAAGGTACCACCACAAAGTCTCAGTACAACTGTGCCTCCTACCAGGCACCACAATGGGCCAAACCACAACCAACGAATCATTATACACAAGCCACGACCACTGGCAAAGCACGAGTCGGAAAGAACGACGCCACCACATGGGAATGGACTGCTGGTTCATGACTCCAGTATCCAACCCGGACAACACAACACAAGAACTACCTCTCAGTCTTGCAGTCATGGGCAAAAGGTCCAACTGCCGATCCATAAGCACAAGCCAAGGAATAGTGGAGACCAACCAACACCACACCTGCAGACCACACAGTTGCAGGTCCATGCCTGGCACCTTTAGGGACTCTGGCCTAAGCTCCCTAAAGTGAGGCACTGGGAAACAGGACTAGCTGGGGACCAGTGTCGACTACTGGTGTCCGTACCCCCAACCACGAGCGTGCAACAAGCGACCAAACACAACCTCTCACAAGTCGCTGCCCTCTGTCATCTTTCCTTCAGCCGGACGTACAACTCAAACACAAGAGTGAGGGTGTCCAGGACAGACGACACAGACCTCGATAGTACACACAGTACCGGGACAAACCCCGAGCACTAACGTGCTTGGCTCACACAAAACCTGGGGTACCCGACCAGAGAGGTATTTCGGATTAGGCGCCGGACCACCACACTGGGCAAAGCACAAACCATAGTACAACCACGGTACACATGTGAGGAGTAGCTTGTCTCAGTCACCTTGTGACCTACAAGCTAGCCTACACAGACACATATATAAAGTATGTTGACCAATAATAACTTGGCCTGTCATTGGTCACCTCGTGACCTCCATTGCCACATTAAACTCAACCTTAATAACTATACTTATGCCTTACTAATCAACCATCCTAAATAAGCTATAACAGACATTAAAGGACCAAGGCTAGGTTCATGTTGGAACCTCACTACCCAGTCACCACAAACCAACCTTATACACACCGCACAAGCCGTGCACACGTACGTCAACCACGTAAACAACATGTTCACCATATAAACAACACGCCAACCACATGGACAACACGCTCAAAAAGTGCTACAGGTGCCAATGCACCACCCACACCAACCACACACATAAAACACCGATAATCGAATAATCATACCATTTAAAACATGCACAACATGACCTCTCAGCTGAGGTCGCGACATGGGGTAATGTCGCCTTCAGAACGCGACACCCAGATATGTCGCGTTCACAAGCTGAACGTGACGGGTCGGCTTGTCGCATTTAAAATGCGACAGGGGGCTCCATTGCCTTCACAGGCAGGAACCCTAATCTGGGATCCTCGCCCAGGATCACCCCCACAAGCCATACAAACCACGCTTAATTTCCATTTTCCATGCTTTAGTGAATACCCTAGCATGGAATCTACTGTTTATAAAGTAATATACAGTCCAAACATGCATCAAACGCGATCCACGCAACGAAACCAGGTGGGATCTCCCTACCTTCGCGAAGAACATGCAAACCAACCATGGCATGATGTCTCCCCGCTCCATGCGACGTCCTCGTGGCGAGAGCGCATCGAAAACCACTCTGAAATGTCGAATCGCCCGAAAATCTACCACAGCAGTCTCCCCTGGCTGAGCAGAGCTTGCTGAGCTCTGTTCGGACAACCTTGCATAAAAACACATTGCGGTTGGGAATGCGACGTACACCTTCGTCGTGACCTGAATGCGACGGTGTAGGGCGTCGCCTTCCCAAGGCCGACGTCGGCATGCCACCCAACGCGCAACACGTTGCGCACATGCAGACGAGGACCGCATCTCAGTCGGCAAGCAAAACGTGACCACCAGGGCTGTCGCGTTTAGAACGCAACGCACACCCCTGTCGCGTCCACAGGCAGAAAACCTGTGAGCACTTTGGGCCCAATCTGCCGGCCCACAAAACCTCACGACCCACAAGAACACCTGAAATACAAGCTAATGGGCCACACACTGGCCACCAAACCCGCTAAACAAGGATCCACGAAGATCCGAAAAAACACGCGACGTTACATTATTATCACCTAAAAAGGAATGTCATCCTCGACATTCAAAACAAACCACAGTAAATCGGATTATCACCTAAAAAGGAATAAAACCATATACAGAACAAGTAGGATACACTTCCTCTACTCTTGCCTTTCAAATCATCCATGCTGACTAATTTATCTGTTCATTTCCATGCTTGCTCTGCTTTCCCTTTTCTTTAATTCCTTTTACAGCTGCAATGCCCAATTATTATATTCTGCTTTTTCTTTACCTTTCAACTATAATCAATTCTATCTTGCTATTGGTGCTTTATCTCCTTGGACTCAACCTGCTTCCACAATTTCTCGGCTGTGTTTGCAACATTTCTTTTTGGACTGCTTTTCTTTCTTGAATTTTCGTATTATAAACTGCCACCCTTAAATGTTTGCCATATAAAACCATCTTTAAATTCTTCAAATTCCTCGGTGCCTTTCTATTACTTACTTTTCACTGCCAACTGTTACTCTTTCTCAACTTTATTCACATTCTTATTTGCCAGCTTCTCGTCAAAAATCACACTACCATAACTGAATTCCCTGCCTCTCTATACTATTCTATCTATACTGTCTTTATTCTTTTCTGGTCAAAAACCACTGTCTCTTTATCCAATTGTGCAAAAACCTCAACTTTTCCTTTAAACATTCAACCTCGGATAACCTGTGAATATCAAACCTCCCATGCTTCCGCTGCGCCACTCTGATTACACTGAATACTTTAACAAAATATTGCATAAATTCTGTTTCCACCATTATTCATAATTGCTTCGTACTTTCATTATTACTCTGACTCTAGCTGAATTCAATACTAACTTTTCTCGCTTCTCAAATCACTTTACTCAATCAATCACTGCTGGAAGAAAATATCAAAATTTTCTGGACTGCTTGAATTTTGTTTGAGCCATATGCTTTAATTCTGAATTCTGCCATTTCACTGCTGACATATCTTTCTCCTTACATTTTGTTTTCCTTACTTAAATAACATTCTCTGACTAATCCAATCAATTTATTACATAACCCATCAAAATATTTGCTCTCCCTGCTGGGATACCGCCTTCTCTTATCAGAAAAATTAAACTGCTCAACTAATTCTGCATATATTCTACTTTCAACTTTATTAAACTATTTTTCAATCAGGTACCATCTGACCTTAAGCTGTTCACTGTTTAACTGATCACCCTTTTTTTTGTACGTAACAAATTTCAAATTTTCCATTCATTTCCACTCTATCATACTCCTATTCCTTAATTGCTCTACCTTTTATTCTTATGTCAAATTCTAAAGTACTTTCTCGAGAAAATACATATGCTAAATCTGAACCACTTTCTGTATGCTTCCATACAAACTCTTGCTGAACAAACCTTTTAATTATATCCCTTTCATAATCTGATGTACTCTTTCTTTCCCTGATCAATAATCTGCCAACTGCATTAATCATAATATCATTCTTACAAAACATTTCTCTTAATTATTTTGTTGTCTGGCTTATTGCACTTTACCCTTCACACTGCAATTCTTGCTATTATACAAACATCCTTTACTAACAACTGCCAAGGCCATGACCTGAAGCTGATCTCTGTAAATACTATAATCTGCTTTGTCTGATTTCTCTATTTTGCTTTACTTCTTTACTTTCTAATGCTGAAATTATTGCTACTACATCATACTTACTGCTATCCTTTTCATTCAAACATTTACTTTAATTCCTCTCATAATTTACTTTACCATTCCATTTCACCTGATCTTAACTACTTCTCAGCTAATCCATTTCTTTTTATTCTGACCCTCATAACTCTATCTTGCTCCAAACATTCTTAACTTTAACGTCAATCTTTTCCTAACACCAATTTTACCTCTCTTCTTCACAAACTATACCCAATGGCTAAATATCAAAAATAACACTGTATTATTTAATAAATCATTTTATGCAATTCTCACAAACTGCCACTTGCCAAACGAATATCTTTCTTATGAAATTCTCAGAAAAGTCCAACTATACACTGATTCTTCTTTACTTTCTCTTTACTCAAATGATCATCATCACCTCAATACATACTTACACGAATTTCTTATATCAAATTCTCATTATCATCATTATTTACAAGAATCACAACAACACTATTTCCAAGCTCTTTACTGTACTCATCTCTAATCACCAAATACACTTATCCTTATATGACTGCCACAAATCCTTGCTCCTCTATTTACCAGTACCTCATCTGAAACTAATCTGTCTCTCTCAATTATTCCAAACTTTCTATAATACTAATCACATTATCACCCAGGCTGCTTCTTTAATACTTACTAACACAAATTTTAAAAACTACAATAGCTCTGCCAAGGTCCTCAACCGCAATTCTTAATACATACTATTCCTCATTAATAACATTGTTCCTTCTGCTATTCCATCACATCATTACCTTACACTTGTCTCTGCCAACTCCGTATCTTACCAAAATATCTCAAACACACCTTTCCCAAAATATTACTCTCCCTTTTCTGATTATTACAGCCAAATTCACTAGTCCCCTTTCATTTTTATAATCAAAAACCTTTAGACAACTGCAATAGGCACACAAATGCAACCACTCAACTTATACCACTAGTCTCATCATTTCTCTACCATTACTAACAACTGCCAGGTGTGCAAACAATCATACACATTTCACAAACTGGGTTTCCCCTAACCACATCGTCTTTCAGCTACTACCAGTAACTACCAAACTAATAAAAACAAACACACAGTTCACATGGCAAAACTCACGTGAAAACCACTTAAAACCACATAAAACCATAGACTTACTACCAGCAGTGGACATTAAACCATGTCTTGGGACATTGTAACGTCAATGTCTTTTCATATTCTAACTGGACCATCGCTCTGATACTAACTGTAACGGCCCTAGATATTTATGCCCAATAAGCCTCCATATCCAAGTCTGCCTCCCGCGACCGGACCGAAGTCTCGCAAGGGATAGCTCGTATACGTGTCCAGTAAGAATATAAAAGACAACTACAACAGTATAAGACACAAAAAAGTACATGTGTTCATATCTGCATATAACAATTTACAACTGTTCCAATATATTATCATATATCCAATTAAAAAATACAACTACCTGGGGCATACCCCGAGGGAGCACAAGCACACACAACACAACTAACATTACTACTGGTGGTACAAGTCTGCCACAACGTCTTCGCAAGTCATACCAACGGTAAGTCCTGAAAAGAACTATAGGGGAGTGAGCCTCAACAAGTCACAGGCTCAGTAGGGACCACCCAAAAACAACAACACACGAAACTAAAGAGAGACCTCAACCCCAAAGGGTCTCACTGGCAACTCCGATAGCCAAACCATGGCATGCTCACAACATCACAACAAATAACAACTAAACATAAACATATCAATAAACATGAAGTCCTCGGAAGGAAAGAGAAACCATGGGACTAGCACGGCACAACTAGTCTGCCCAACAGCTGCAATGCCTAAGCTACAGCCTCACAAGCACACTACTACTACAACTGGTCACCTAAGCTACAGGCCACACAGGCAAACCTCTGCCTAGGCCACAAGCTTCACAGGCAAACATCAAACATATGGGTAACAGGACTGCTGACTAAGAGCTGGTCCATTATATCCCAAACCACGATAAGTCGAAAGTCAAACACAAGGTAGCAGGACTGGCTACAACGATGCCAATCCATCACACACTAAAATCATAATCGGAAGTTTACCCGAGGAAGGGTAGAACAAAACGAAAGGAAGGTCTCACCACATGTCCTCCACGGAGCATAGCTCCACCTCAACACCTGAAAAGACTGGTACACAATGTACCACGAGAAACCAATACCCACAAAGGGTACGGGTACCTACCACCACAAGGTACCACCACAAAGTCTCAGTACAACTGTGCCTCCTACCAAGCACCACAACGGGTCAAACCACAACCAACGAATCATTATACACAAGCCACGACCACTGGCAAAGCACGAGTCGGAAAGAACGACGCCACCACACGGGAATGGACTATTGGTTCATGACTCCAGTATCCAACCCGGACAACACAACACAAGAACTACCTCTCAGTCTCGCAGTCACGGACAAAAGGTCCAACTGCCGCTCCACAAGCACAAGCCAAGGAATAGTGGAGACCAACCAACACCACACCTACAGACCACACAGTTGCAGGTCCATGCCTGGCACCTTTAGGGACTCTGGTCTAAGCTCCCTACAGTGAGGCACTGGGAAATAGGACTAGCTGGGGACCAGTGTCGACTACTGGTGTCCGTACCCCCAACCACGAGCGCGCTACAAGCGACCAAACACAACCTCTCACAAGTCACTGCCCTCTATCGTCTTTCCCTCAGGCGGACATACAAATCAAACACAGGAGTGAGGGTGTCCAGGATAGACGACACAGACCTCGATTGTACACACAGTACCAAGACAAACCCCGAGCACTAACGTGCCTGGCTCACACAAAACTTGGGGTACCCGACTAGAGAGGTATTCCGGATTAGGCTCCGGACCACCACACTCGGCAAAGCACAAACCATAGTACAACCACGGTACACATGTGAGGAGGAGCTTGTCTCAGTCACCTTGTGACCTACAAGCTAGACTACACAGACACATATATAAAGTATGTTGACCAATAATAACTTGGCCTGTCATTGGTCACCTAGTGACCTCCATTGCCACATTAAACTCAACCTTAATAACTATACTTATGCCTTACTAATCAACCATCCTAATTAAGCTATAACAGACATTAAAGGACCAAGGCTAGGTTCATGCTGGAACCTCACTGCCCAGTCACCACAAACCAACCTTATACACACCGCACAAGCCATGCACATGTATGTCAACCATGTAAACAACACGTTCACCATATAAACAACACGCCAACCACATGAACAACACTCTCAAAGAGCGCTACAGGTGCCAATGCACCACCCACACCAACCACACACATAAAACACCGATAATCGAATAATCATACCATTTAAAACATACACAACAGGACCTCTCGGCTGAGGTCGCGACATGGGGTAATGTCGCCTTCAGAACGCGACACCCCAATATGTCGCGTTCACAAGCTGAACGCAACGGGTCGGCCTGTTGCGTTCAGAACGCGACGGGTCGGCCTGTTGCGTTCAGAACGCGACAGGGGGCTCCGTCGCCTTCACAGGCAAGAACCCTAATCCGGGATCCTCTCCCCGGATCACCCCCATAAGCCATACAAACCACGCTTAATTTACATTTTTCATGCTTTAGTGAATACCCTAGCATGGAATCTACTGTTTATAAAGCAATAAACAGTCCAAACATGCATCATACGTGATCCACGCAACGAAACTAGGTGGGATCTCCCTACCTTCATGAAGAACACGCAAACCAACCATGGCACGACGTCTCCCCGCTCCATGCGACATCCTCACGGCAAGAGCGCGTCGAAAACCACTCCGAAACGTCAAATCACCCAGAAATCCACCACAGCAGTCTCCCCTGGCCGAGCAGAGCTTGCTGAGCTCTGTTCAGCCGACCTTGCCTAAAAACACATTGCGGTTGGGAACGTGACGTACACCTCCGTTGCGACCTGAACACGACGGTGTAGGGCGTCGCCTTCCCAAGGCCGACATCAGCATGCCGCCCAGCACGTGACATGCGGTGCACATGCAGACGAGGACCGCATCTCAGTCGGCAAGTAGAACGCGACCACCAGGGCTGTCGCGTTCAGAACGCGATGCACACCCCTGTCGCGTTCACAGGCAGAAAACCTGTGAGCACTTTGGGCCCAATCTACCGGCCCACAAAACGTCACAACCCACAAGAACATCTGAAACACAAGCTAATGGGCCACACACTGGCCACCAAACCCACTAAACAAGGATCCGCGAAGATCCGAAAAAACGCGCGACGTTACAGACTAATGCTTGGCAATATAAAGGGTCCGGTCTAGTCCTGGGAGGTGCGCCCAAAAGTGCTATTTGCCCACTGGAGTTAATTGACCAGAGTGTTTGGCATTACACTCAAGTACTATCTATCTCGACTATCTAAATGACAATCAAAGTGCTATATTATACTTGACTCATTGTGCTATCGTGAAATATATTATGCTATTTGTGCTATGGCCATCCTACTCTTTGTGCTATACTTGACACTTGTGCTATTTGAATCATGTTATTGTGCTATCACTTGCTCGATATTACTTGACACTCGCTCTCTTACTCTGCTCTTTAATACATTAATCACTTAAAGCATGCCTGATCATGAGATTTAAGTCCTACTGGGCGTTATCGCTCACCCTGCATTATTTGATATGTATTCTGAGGTGAGACTGAGGAAGACCACGACACTCATGAGGATGGGGATGACTAGGAGTGAAACAAGAGTACCCTGACGCACTAGTATTATGTTAGAGTCTTGGTCTAGTTCTTTACTTTCATTCAATGTAATGATGTCAATTGGGCCCTATGTAATGGCTCTGAATTAGTGGTTGTAATAGACATTAGTGGAATTATCAATGAAATACATTTGATTTAGCATTATTCTTTGTCCAATGGTTTGATGTATATTATACACTTTGTACTCGCTCACTTGCAACTACCTCATGTTCCGATATTCCACGTCGGGGCGTGACAAAGAGCCTCCCTCCCACGTCCAAGAGATCTCAAATAAGCATTAGGGTCGGCCAGGGACGAGATTGAGGTGTTTTTGTATGTTTAGGGTTGAAGAGTCACTCTAAAACTCTAACTCTTCCTCCAACTCTGAATTCCCATATTTATTTAGCATTTTCCTAGTATTTATCCATCTATTTGGCTTATGGTGGGCTCTAATTCCGTAGCTAGCAGGTTAGGGTAGTGTTAGGAGTCTATCCTAGATATATATAAGTCATATTATTGATTAACTTGACCATTTTTAATTTATTAATAATTTAATTACAAATTTTGACTTATTTATCTCTAATCCATCATTGGACTCTTGCTTTTTGGCCCATTAACTCATGTATGAACCATTAATGTAAGCTCATCACTTATTTTTGCTTAATGAGTTTTAATTTATTCACAATTCTTTTTAATTTAAATGTATTTATCTCAATTAAAAATTTGAGAGTTGCTACATCCTCTCCCTCTTAAAAGAATTTGGTCCCCAAATTCATATAAGGAAGAATGTCTTATCGAATAGATCCGGATAGTTCCGTCTCATTGTCGATTCTGGTTCCCACGTGGCTTCTTCTACTCCATGGTTGTTCCAAAGTATCTTCACCACGGGTATAGATCAATTTTGAAGTTGTTGTATCTTCTTGTCTAGTATTCTAACGGGCTTCTCTTCATAGGTCATATCCTTGTGCAATACTATATCATCGTAGCGTATCACATGAGATGGGTCGTACACATACTTCCTCAGCATAGACACATGGAAGACATTGTGTATGGTGGAGTATTGTGGAGGTAATGCTAGACAATATGCCACTTCACCGACTCTCTCGAGTACTTCAAAAGGACCGATGAACCTTGAACTTAACTTGCTTTTGATTCCAAATCTTTGGAATCCTCGGGTTGGAGATACCTTGAGTAGTACGTGATCTCTGACCTGAAACTCTAGGTCTCTTCTTCTTTTATCTACATACATCTTTTGCCTGGATTGGGCTACTTTGATTCTATCTCTAATGATTCGAATATCTCTGCTAGTGTTTTGCACT
This sequence comes from Colocasia esculenta, assembly GCA_014218235.1. Classification (NCBI taxonomy): domain Eukaryota; kingdom Viridiplantae; phylum Streptophyta; class Magnoliopsida; order Alismatales; family Araceae; genus Colocasia; species Colocasia esculenta. The sequence goes on from CM024763.1 coordinate 86,799,601, forward strand.
AAGTCAGGTCCCAACCATTGTTGTTCACCAACCTCATTCCAACATAATTGTGATCTATAGTTTCTACCATACAGTGCTTCAAATGGTGCCATCTTGATACTTGCTTGGTAACTATTATTGTATGCAAACTCCATCAGTGATAGTTGCTCATTCCAGTATCCTTTGAAGTCTATAGTACAAGCTCGTAGCATGTCTTCTACGATCTGGTTCATCCTCTCAGTCTGACCATCAGTCTGTGGGTGGAAAGCAGTACAGAAGTTAAGTTTAGTACTAAGTGCAGTTTGAAGTCCTTTCCAAAAGCAAAAGGTAAACCTTGGGTAACGATCGGAGACTATGGATGCATGAACTTCATGTAATCTCACGATCCCTTTTACATATAATGCGGCTAATACGTCCACACTCTAGGTACTCTTGATTGCTAAGAAGTGTGCGGACTTGGTTAGTCGGTCTACTATGACCCAAATAGCATCGAGTCCACCACGAGTTCGGGGTAAACCCATGATGACGTCCATGCTAATGCTTTCCCACTTCCATTCTGGTATGTCCAGGGGTCTGAGTACACCCGCGGGATGTTGGTGCTTCGCCTTGACTTGCTGACAGGTGAGGTAGTGCGCAGCATGCTCAGCTACCTCACGCTTTATGTTAGGCCACCAAAATGTTCTTTTCATGTCTTGGTACAGCTTGGTTGCACCAAGGTGAATAGTGTACTTGGTCTTGTGGGCTTCATCCATCAGCTTCCTTTTCAATTCTTCATTGTCAGGCACACAAGTCTTGCCATAAAATAGTAATATTCCATCTTCAGTGATGGAGAAATCTTGTCTGTCTGCTATGGTTTCCTTGACACGAACCAAGAATGGATTGTTTGCTTGTTGATCTCTAATCTCTAAAAAAATGTCGGGTTGTATCCTGAGGTTAGCAATCAGTACATGATCGCTCCTTTTCTCAATATTTATGTCCAGTTTGGCGAATTGTTCTAGCAATTGCATCTCGCCCATAACTAAACATGACACGGATGCCACAGGCTTCCAGCTACCGCATTACCCTTGCCAGGGTGATATTGAATGTTGAAGTTGAAGTCCTTAAGGTACTCCAACCATCTTCTCTATCTCATGTTGAGCTCCTTCTGAGAGAATAGATACTTCAGGCTTTTGTGATCTGAGTTAACAGTGAATTGTTCTCCATAGAGATAGTGTTGCTAGATCTTGAGTGCAAAGACAACCGCAACCAATTCTAGATCATGGACAGGGTAGTTGACCTCATGAGGCTTCAATTGTCTTGACGAATAGGCTATCATCTTTTCCTCCTGCATCACTACATAGCCTAGACCGATACCAGATGCATCAGTATAGACTAAGAATCCTACGCCTTCAATTGGTAGAGCGAGGACAGGTGCAGATGTCAAGCATTTCTTTAATGTCTGAAAGCTCTTCTCACATTCCTTGCTCCAGACATAGGGGTTATCCTTCCTAGTGAGGCAAGTGAGGGGTATAACAATCTTCGAGAAGTCTTTAATGAACTGTCTATAGTAACCAGCCAGTCCGAGAAAACTTCTAACTTCGATCACATTTGTTGGTTGCCCCCAATTGAGTACAGCTTCGACTTTGGAAGGATCAAAAGCTATACCATCTTTGGATATGACATGGCCTAAGAATGAAACGTCTTCGAGCCAAAACTCACGCTTGCTCAATTTTGCATAAAGCTTATTGTCCCGCAAGATCTGTAGAGCGATCCTCAGATGCTCCTCATGTTCTTCTTTGGTTTTGGAATATATAAGGATATCATCAATAAATACCATGATGAATTTTTCATGGTATGGCCGATAGACGTTGTTCATCAATTGCATGAAAGTTGCATGAGCATTTGTTAGACCAAATGGCATAACGATAAATTCATAATGTCCATACCTGCTCCTCAAAGATGTCTTATAAATATCTTCATCCTTGATTCTCATCTGATGATATCCATACTTAAGGTCAATCTTGGAAAAATATTTAACTCCAGATATTTGATCAAATAGTTCATCGACGCCAGTTAGAGGGTACTTGTTCTTGATAGTTAGCTAGTTCAACTACCTGTAGTCGATGCATAGTCTCAGGATCCATCCTTCTTCAGGTGCTCCCCAAGGAGAAGTACTCAGTCTAATGAAGCCTTTCTCCAGCAACTCCATCAATTGCCCTTTCAACTCTTTCAACTCAGCAAGAGATATTCTATAAGGTTGATGTGACACCGGTGCAGCTCCAGGGATCAAGTCGATAGAGAAATTTACATCTCGTTCAGGGGGTATTCCTGGCAGCTCCTCGGGGAAAATGCCAGGGTAGTCTTGTACTATGTGCATGTCTGCTACCTTGGATACTTTCTTTTCAACTACTACTACGGCAAGGAATGCCACACATCCCTTCCTAATCATGCATTATGCCCGAATGGTAGAGATTAGAGACAAGTGTCTCTTGTGTCTACGTCTAGTGAAGGATAGCTTAGGGAATTCACTAAATGTAATCTTCCCTCTTCTAAAATCAATGCTTGCTCCATAAGTGGATAGTCAGTCGGCTCCCAATATCACATCATAGCAATCCATGAGCATGCATACTAGATCAGCTTTTAAGTTATGGTTTCCTATCATTATATCAGCTAATGGAAAATATTTGTTTAGTTTGGCCTTCTCTCCCAGTGGTGTTGCAACTGGAAATTCAAAGCCCATAGATGCAAGTTTAATATTCAGAGTATCAGCGAAGTTTTGAGATATGAACGAATGTGTAGCACTAGTATCAAACAAAACAAATGCTGATTGAGAAAGGACTTGCAGTGTACCTTCAACCACTCCCCCTTCTTTAGTGGTTTCTGTTTCTTGCACGGCTTGAAGTCTACCTTGTTCCATTTGTCCACCCAAACGCTTCTCATTCTCCCTTATCATAGGGCAATCGGGAATGCGATGTTCCCGACTCCCGTAGCACAGGCACATGCCAGCTTTCCTCCAGCATTCTTCAGCAATGTGACCAGCCTTGTCACAATGCTTATAATTGGTCTTGTTCAGAGTAGAGGGGGTAGCGATCTTGGGCTTCCTTTCTTGGCTTGGCCCTTCTGTGATGTTCAACGGCCGCTTTTTGCCATTGGTTGGTCTGCTTGAAGAACTAGGTGCTCGTTCTTTCTTGACAATTCTACCCTTAATGTGATCTGTGAAATCAGTCGCATCCTCCAGCAGCTGAGCCTTCTTGACCATCTCAGCATAAGTCTGAATGTCAAGTGGTGCCAGTTGAGTAATATACGAAGGCTTGAGTCCATTGAGGAACCGCCTCGCCTTCATCTTCTCGTTGTTGACAAGGTGATTGGCATATCGCGCTAATCGAAAGAATTGAGCCTCATATTCTGTCACCGTGAGGTTCCTTTGTTTCAATGCCGCGAACTTGGCGACCTTCCTTTCTTGAACACGTTCAGAGAAATATTTAGAGTTGAATTCTTCTTTGAACTCATTCCATGTGAATTGTCCATCCTCCCTAGTGGCTTTCACTGATTCCCACCATGCACGGGTGTCTCTTTCCAGTTGGAAAGTAGCAAGCAGTATTTTGTCACCATCCGCACATTGCATGACATAGAAGATGCGCCCAGTCTCCTTCAGCCAGTGTTCTACCTCATCAGGATTAGTTGTTCCAGCAAATCGTAGTGGATTCATGCTCTAAAACTTTTTGTGTAAGTCTCCAGCTCCCCGATTCCCGCTACCTTGAGCAGCTTGCAGTAGGGCTTGGGTCAGATTCTGAATTGTCCGTTGCATGTCACCGAGTTGTGCACACTCCGCTACTGTAACAGCCCCAATGCCTGGATTCCCGACTCCCACCAAGGATCTGACCATCGGCACCACCGCCCACGGGTCCGGAGACCCGGAAGGACTGACGGATCAATCTAACAAGATATGTGAACGCAGCATTATTGACTGTACACTTTCGTTGTCTAGAGTTCTTTGCACACGCCAAAATGCTCACCTTCTCTAAACTGTCTCACAAATTTAAAATAGCAAGGATGAACTAGAAAAGTGGTGAGAACATGTCATTTTCACAGGGAGACTAGATAAAGTTCGACTTAAGAAACTATTTTTGAAACAACTTTAACAAACACCTTTTCACCAAAATAACATTGCACTAAAATCAATTATATAAACAACTCCAATTAAATCCCTCACAACTCCGACAGATCAAACATAATGAAAGAACAAGTTGAATTGAAATTAAAAGAAAATTAACATCATTGTATCCTCTCAATTGAGGGATTGAACAGGTAAAACAACAATCTGAACTAGAATCTCACGGATGCACTTCTATTTCTGAAATGATTTGGAAATATGACAGAACACAAATTCTCAAAAGAACATTATCAACTCAATGTACCCTTACAGCTCAGGGGATCGGACAGAAAATAAGAACAGAAATCTACGATACTACTCAAATAAGCACCATCAAGACTGAAATTCTCAATGCATTAAACTGAACTACAACTCTTGATGACAGATCAAATTAAGCACCCTTATACTGAGAACAAAATGAGCTATAAGCAATTCAGATCACTATACCTTCACAGCTCGAGGGATGAAGAACAAACGAGAAATGAAATACACTCAGCTTTAGGACAGCAATGAGAAACACAGCAGATTTCTGAACCCTCTCCACTCGAGGATGAAGAACAAATAAATTTAAGAAATATAACTTGCACATCAACTTCTAATCTGTGCAAAGAGAAGAAGAACACTAATCGAAATAGAAATCTCCAAGAAATAAAAATAGAAGAGGAGCCAAGCTCCCTGATCTCTGGTTGCCCTCTGGACACCGTCGCCTTCCTCTACAGCTTACAGAAGAGTGGAAGAAGTCCTCAGACCCCTCAGCTCCACCGAAGAAAAGAAGAAGCTCTCAGAAGAACGGAAGAAGTTGTCGACCTCCGGATTGTCCCCTTGTGCAGTCGCCCTCCAAAAGAACAGAAGAAAGCCCATGGATCGTTCTCCTCTACTCTCACAAAATAAGAAATGAAAATAACAAACTCCACTGGTTCTGACTCTCCAGCACAGAAGAAATGAACCAACGCAGCAGAAATGGAAAATTTTCACTAGATTGATCTCACTAAACACAGAAGAAATGAAATTAACACAGAAGGAATGGAAGAATCAACACCGAAGAAATTGAAGAAACAATTTGTAACCCTCACAGCTCTCACAGAAGAAAAGAAGAAAATTAAAACTCAAATCCCCTTCCCAACAGCTGACAGAAGAAACCCCCTCACAAAATGCTGAACTCAGAAGAAAGGAAAAAAGCTAAACTCTCCTCCAGATCTGAACAACCTACAGAAGAAAAGAAAAACACATCTACCTCCGAAAAAATGAACAGCCGAATCGCCCGCTTCTGAGGACCTTGGGGTCCTTAAATAGGCTCCACCGAACCTTCCCTCACACATGCCTAGCTCCATCGCCCGAGCTCCCCACACGCTACCTCTGCTTCACATGCCCAGGCTCCAGGACTCCTTTGCACACCAGCTTCTGCATCGCACTGGATCCGCCATGCCATCTGCCTCTCTCACGCCCGAGCTCACACGCCAGCTGCGCTTCCCACCTCCAGAGCTTCGGCCGCACCGCCTTTAGCCGTACATGCCTTTGCATGCCCCAGTCGTACGCTCCAGCTGCTGCGCACATGCCAGCTCCGCACCCAGCAGATTTGGCTGCCAGCGCTCCACTGCACAGCCTCCAGCCCTTCACCCAGCTCTGTACGGCCAGATCCGACTCAGATCCTCCGCACACCCACCTCCATCACGTCACGCCCAACTTCCAGATGTTTCCTGGCCTTTCCCTACCTCCATTTTCACACATGGTAGTCTGCATACCCCAGCTCCACGCGCCCAAGCTCCGCACGAGCTCCAGATCTGCATGAGCTCCATCGCCCGAGCTCCGCCAGCCTCACACCCCCTGGTTCTGCACGCACCGCCTCCGCAGCGCCAGATGTGCAGCACCCAAATGAGCAACTTTTCATGGCTACTCCCTGGCTCCGTCAACCTGATGGGAAGAAGAAAAAGGTAAGGCGGTGGTGTACGTGGCCGGTTATGGTGAGATGAGAGAAAGGGTATGGCGCACTGTGCCGATGGTGGTGAAGAAAGAATGCTGGCGCAATGGACTTATGAGGGGGGGTATATGGCATGATGGTATTGGGTGAGGTTTTAAAATTTATTTAAAATTTTGATTTATTTATTGATTAATATTAACAAGAATTATTGAAGATGTTTACGAAATATAAAAGTAATAATAAGACCAACATTATTTATATACAATGTACCTGTAAAAAGGAAAACACTTTTATTAGTAAAACTATTCAAAGACATTGACTTTATTAAATGGGAATCTAACTATGTGTTCTACTCGAAAATTTAACTAATATGGTCAAAAACTTATCCTGGATGAAATGAAAATTAAAATCAAAATGCACATTATTTATAGACAAAAACTGTCTAAAATTAACTATATGTATGAAATTTAACATGAAAATTTCATAGTTATCACTCCCCCATACTTGAACATTGCTAGTCCCTTAGTAATAAAAATATTACTCCAAATGTAGGACTAGAAAATGTAATGTCTCATGCTAAACAGCCATCATGTAAAAGATTAATGTGGAGATATGTCTTTCCTAATTGTAAGGGCTTATGGCAAGAAATTAGTGCACGAATGATAGCTCACTTAAAAGTTCACATCAGCCCTTCTGGAGCTTCTCTGCCTCAGCTAGTATTTGAGATTAGATTAATTCGAGGGAGAAGAAAAGAATTCTGGAATAAGATCCTTGCTCAGTCAGATTGGGTTGTTCTCTCAGTTCCATTCTGCCCAACTTCCTTGAGGATTATTTCTCTGAGCTGAGGACTTTGCCTCTTTATTTGCACTTTGTGCACTCAAAATTTTTTTTTTTTCTTTTTCATCCATAATGTTGCACAACCCATCACTTTTCAAGAGTATCGAGTCCAACTTTACTCAGATCCGAGGCATTTTTCATGGATTTTTTTTCTTTTCTTTTGCTTTTTCTTTTGCTTTTTCTTTTTTTCTTTTCTTTTCTTTTCTTTTCTTTTCTTTTCCTCCTAAGGGAAGGATGGGCAGTCAAGTTCCTTGATCACATGCATTCACTTTCTTCGCAATTCACTTAAGGGGAAGGGAGAAAACCAATCACCTCTCCCCTACTAGCCTTAACAAATTTGCTACATTCGGGTTCAACTAGTCTAAGTGGTTGTGTAGTGTGTGTATAAAAACTTCTTGCCATAAATCCTTACATAAGGTAGACAGGAAGTACATGTAATCCTTTACTAGAGGCTACCTAACATGGATGTTTGCAAAGGAATGTGACAACTACAAAATTTTAATGGTTAAAGATCAGACACATAGTCTGTGTTTCGCAATGCCAAAAAAAAAAATTTATTCGAAGATGAAACATTATGAAATTTTCTTTTATTTACACATGTATAAGCTAAATGTAAAGAAAGAAAACGAAGCATTGATTAGGGTGAGGACTATAAATGCATGCTTTATTCTACCCTTCCTAACTTATTTACAGGAAAATAAAGTAAGACAGAGAATTACCTGATAAAGGAAATCTGTACACATGGGTTGCCTCCCAAGAGCGCTAAGTTTATCATCTTCAGCCAGACGCAATTAAGCTCCATTTGGCTCAGCTAACTTGGTAGACTTAATTTTCAAGGAAGATGGGCTTTCAAAGAAGTGTTTTAATCTCTGCCCATTAACAGTGAATGATTGTCAAGTTTTAGGGTCAAGAATAATGACAGCACCATTGTCACAAGCTTTGACAACAGTGTAAGGACCATCCCATCGGGACTTCAATTTTTTCGGAAACAGACGAAGCCTAGAATTAAATAACCAAACCTTATCATGCACTTGAAAAGTTTTTCTATGAATGTGTTTACCATGGAATGCTTTGGCTTTAGCTTTATAAATCTTGGAACTTTCATAGGCTTCATTTCTGAGCTCTTCTAGCTCATTCAGCTGTAGGGTCCTTTGTTGACCAGCTTGGGCTAAATCAAGATTTACCTGTTTAATAGCCCAATAGGCTCTATGCTCAAGTTCTACCGGTAGATGACAAGATTTTCCAAAAACAAGCCGGTAAGGGGACATTCCAATGGGAGTTTTAAAAGCGGTTCGATAGGCCCACAATGCATCATCTAACCTTTCTGACCAGTCTTTCCTATCAGGCCTAACTGACTTCTGAAGAATGTTCTTAATCTCCCTGTTTGATACTTCTACCTGGCCACTGGTTTGCGGATGGTAAGGTGTTGCTAGCCTATGGGTGATCCCATACTTCCTTAGGAGGGTCCTAAACTGAGTGTTGATGAAATGTGGTCCTCCATCACTAATGATTGCCTTGGGCCACCCAAATCTAGAAAAGATGTTTTTCTGAAAAATTTGATAACCACCTTATGATCATTGGTCTTTGTGGCACTATCCATTTGGACACATAATCAACAGCAACTAAAATGTACGTGTATCCAAAGGACGGTGGAAAAGGTCCCATAAAGTCTATTCCCCAAACATCAAAAATTTCTACAACCAAAATGGGATTAAGAGGCATCATATCCTTCTTAGAAATGTTTCACATGGTTTGACATCTAGGACACGCCTTACAAAATTGGTGGGCATCCTTAAACAATGTAGGCCAACAGAAACCAGAGTCTAAGACCTTAGCAGCGGTCTTCTTTCCTGAAAAATGCCCTCCACAAGCAAGAGAATGGCAAAACTTGAGGACACTTTGATGCTCACTCTCAGGGACACATCTTCTTATCACTTGGTCTGGTCCTATGAAGAATAGCTCCGGGTCCTCCCAAATAAAATACTTGTCCCTAGCAAAGAATCTCTCTCTTTCATTTTTGGTCCAATCTCCAGGTACTCATCCAATGACTTTATAATTCACAATGTGTGCGTACCATGGAGATGAAATACTGGAGACAGCTAAAATATGCTCATCCGGGAAAGCATCTCTAATAGGCATAGAGTCTGGGGCAACTATTCTGGACAAATGGTCAGCTGCCACATTCTTGGATCCTTTCTTATCATGAATTTCCAAATCAAACTCCTGTAACAATAGAATTCATCTTATCAACCTAGGCTTGGCATCCTTTTTGGCAAGTAAATGCCTTAAGGCAGCATGGTCAGTGAAAACAATGATTTTGGCTCCTAAAAGGTAAGATCTAAACTTCTCTAAGGCAAAAACAATAGCTAGGAGCTCTTTCTCAGTGGTTGTGTATCGAATCTAAGTGACATTCAATGTTCTGCTTGCATAATAAATCACTATAGATTCTTTATCAGTTTTCTGACCCAAAATAGCACCTATTGCAAAGTCTGAAGCATCACACATTATCTCAAATGGTAATGACCAGTCTGGAGATTGTAGAATTGGAGCTCTGGTCAAAATGTCTTTTAAGTCCTCAAATGCTTTGTTACAAGCTTCGTCAAAAATGAAAGGAGTGTCTTTTAACAAAGAGGTCAATGGTCTTGCAATTTTGGAAAAGTCTTTGATGAACCTCCTATAAAGTCCAGCATGACCAAGGAAGGATTGAATTTGTTTGACATAGTTGGGAGGAGGTAATTCAGAAATGAGATTTAGCTTGGCTTTATCTACCTCTATCCCTCTCTCTGAGACAATATGCCCTAAGACAATCCCCTCCTTTACCATGAAGTGGCTCTTTTCCCAACTTAGGACAAGATTGGCATTAATGCATCTTTTGAGCACTTCAGTCAAATGGTCGAGGCACGAATCAAAGTCACTTCCAAACACAGAAAAATCATCCATGAAGACTTCTAAGTAATCCCCAACCATGTCTGAGAAAATAGACAGCATGCAACGTTGAAAAGTTGCAGGGGCATTGCACAACCCGAAAGGCATGCGTCTAAAGGTAAAAGTTCCAAATGGACATGTGAAAGTGGTCTTTTCTTGGTCCTCAGGGTGAATAGCCACTTGGTTATACCCTGAATATCCATCAAGGAAGCAAAAAAAATTTTGGCCTGCAAGTTTCTCTAAGATTTGGTCAATGAAAGGCAAGGGGAAATGGTCTTTCTTGGTCATCGCATTCAATTTGCGATAGTCAATGCACACTCTCCATCCTGTAGCCAACCTAGTGGGAATGAGCTCACCCTTTTCAGTTTGAATTACAGTTAGTCCTGACTTTTTCGGCAGAACTTGAATTGGACTAACCCACTGGCTATCAGAGATGGGATAAATGAATTCAGCATCAAGCCATTTCACAATCTCCTTCTTAACAACTTCTTTCATGTTGGGATTAAGCCTTCTTTGCATTTCTCTTGAGCTTTTAGCATTCTCTTCTAAGTATATGTGATGTGTGCACACTGAAGGACTTATCCCTCTCAAATCATCTATTGTCCAACCTATAGCTTTCTTGTGATTTTTCATGACTTCAATCAATTTCTTCTCCTGCCCTTCCTCAAGATCACTAGCAATTATGACGGGCCAAGTCTCATTTTCTCCTAAAAAGATGTACTTTAAACTAGCAGGGAGTGGTTTTAGCTCAACCTTAGGAGGACACTCTAATGGAAATGATGGATCATTATTTTGAAATAAAGAATTAAATTGTCCTTCCACTCCCTCAAACCCTAGAGCACAGGGTTGGTCTACTGTTTCTTCCACACAAGATTCTTCCAAGGAGTCTACCACTAGAAAACTCTCTCCTTGATCATGGTGCCTAGATGCCCTAAAAATATTGATACTAACCCGCCTATCCCCAAATGATATATCCATCATCCTTGTAGCACAATCAATGTTAGCCCTAGCTGTGGCCAAAAAAGGTCTACCAAGGATGATGGTGGACTGAGTTAAATCTTGAGGAGTGTTCATGTCTAGAATGATGAAATTGGCAGGGAAGTAACAATCATTGATTTTCACAATAACATCTTCAACTAAGCCTTTAGGAGTGGTGACAGAACGATCGGCTAGTTGAAGGACAACAGAAGTGGGTTTCAATTCTCCTAACTTGAATTTCTCAAAAAATAGCAGAAGGTAGGAGATTGACACTGGCTCCTAAATCTAAAAGGCCGCTTTCAAAAGTGACTCCACCGATGGTGCAAGGAATTAATGGAGTGCCTGGATCTTTGAGCTTTTTAGGGAGTTGGTTCAAGACAATGGTACTCACAGTTTCTGGAAGAATGATTGTTTCAATTTTATTTCTCACTTCACGTTTTGGAGTACACATTTCTTTTAAGAATTTGGCATAAGCAGGCACATGCTTAATGGCATCAATGAGAGGAATGTTGATGTAAACTTGCTTAAAAAGTTCCAAGAGTTCTTCATTACCAGTTGGTTTGTTTTTGGATTTTGGCTTTAAAGCCTCAGGAAAAGGGACTCTTGGAATGTAGCAGCTTGGGTCTTCATTCATTTTGATTTTTTCTAGAGGTTCTTCAATCATTTTCTCTTTTCCTTGGATTTTTCTTTCTCAACATTTTCTTCATTCTCTTCTTCAATTTCAATTTCAACTTCATTTTCTTTATCCTCATGCAATGTTGACATGTGTGGGTGAGGATTTATTCTGATTTTTCCACTTCTTAAAGTAGACATAGTTTTAGCATTTTCTACTTGGGGGCCCCTAGCTTGGGCAGGAGGAGAGTCCTGTTGTATAGGTTGACTCTGGTTTTGTCTCCTATTTTCTGTAGGCTGATTCTAGTTTTGTGGTGCTGGAATGTTCTGGACGAAAGCTTGTTGTGGGTTTAGTGGTGGAGGTGCATTTTGGCGAGCAGGTGGTCTGTACCCCGGGACTTGATGGTTTTGTTGGTTCTGATAAAATTCGGGAGGGTTGTTCCTTGGGTTTGCTATAGCTTGACTTGGCAGCTGACCTGATTCCCTCCTATGACATACATCAGCAATTTGGGACTCTATTCTTGCCAAATTTTGTTGAAATTTTTTGTTTTGATTTTGATATTGACTTTGTTGTTCTTGCACAGTTTGGCTTAGAGTCACCATCATGTTTTGGAGTTGATTTATTTTATCTTCCCAATTGGGCTGAGGAGGTGGTAGTTGATATGAAGGTTGCTGAAAATTGGTGTAAGCAAATTGATTGAAGTCTGATTTTCTTGGACTTGTGGAAGCTTGGAATAAGAAGATTGGCTAAATCCTGAATTCTGATTGGGATAGGATTGACCATACATGGATTCTTAAAGGAAGGTTGAGACACTTGTTCAGATTGATTTTTCCAAGAAAAGTTCGGGTGATTTCTCCAACCAGGGTTGTATGTGTTAGAATATGGATCATGGGAGGGTTTGTAGAAACCTTTGGCAGCTTGAACTTGTTCTTGAATAAAAGGGGGTAATTGGGCAGTAGTGGGACAAGCATTCGTGGAGTGAGCTGAGCTAGCACACATAGCGCAAGTTTCAGGTGGTTGAGAAAATTTGGGTGTGGCTTGCCCAGTCAAAGATAGTAATTGATCGAATTTTTGTTCCAACTTCTGCTCCAATCTCTGATCAAGTCTAGGTAATAGATCTTCTACCCTAGAATCTGATTCTCCTCTCTCTCTTAATTCATACAACCCTGCCTTCCTTACAGGTCCTAGTGCTCTCTCGTAAGAGTGGAGTGAGGCATAACTGATAGAATTCTCACTCAATGTTTCAAATAGATTATATGCCTCATCCTCGCTCTTAGTCATGAATGCTCCTCCACACGAGGCATCAACCATCTGCCTATTTGATTCTGTTAGACCTTCATAAAAAGTTTGGACTATTTTCCACCTCGACAGACCATGGTGGGGGCATTTTCTAAGCAACTCTTTTAGTCTCTCCCACGATTCATGCATTAACTCTCCCGGGTGTTGGGAGAATCCAGCTATTGCTCTTCTCATGGTGTTAGTGCAGCCAATGGGGTAAAACTTCTTCAAAAACTCCTGCTGCATTTCTGACCATGTTCTAATGGTTCTCCCTATGGTTCCTAACCAATGTTTGGCCTTATCTTTTAAAGAGAATGGAAATACGGTCAATCTTAAGGCATTTTCAGTGAAACTTTGGATTCTTACAGTGGAACAAATCTCTAGGAACTCATCTATATGCTTATAGGGGTCTTCATTGGGATTGCCATAGAAGGATGGCAACATCTGAATGGTTCCTGGCTTGATTTCAAAGTGATTTGTAGGAATTTCTGGCCTGATGCAAGTAGCAGGTTGATAATCAGAAGAAATAAAGTACTCCTTCATCTGTCTGGGTGCGACCTCTACATTCTAGCAACTTGGTTTTGGTTTTGGTTCCTATGAAAGAATCTTTCGATCTCGTCTATAGGTTGAACCAAATCTAAATTCATGGAACGTCTACCAAGCATGCACAGTTGAAAAGTCCTCTTTTTATGATTTTTGAATTTTAGATTTTTATTGATTTTTTATGAACAAACACAAACAAACAAACACTTTCAAAACAAATTAACCTAAACACTAAGTGTTCCTTAGACCTATGTTATTTTTCTCAAAATCGGATTTATGCTTGCTTAAGTCCAATCCTAACTCTTTTTGTACCGGCCAGGTAAGAGGTGGAGTAGAGGGAGACCCCCTTGCTTTCGCAAGGACCCAATTAAATAACCTCTAGCTCACTTAAGCATAAGCTTTTTAATCTCTAATCCTAAACACCAGACTTAAAGAGAAGTTTTGAAATTAAGAAAGGATAAATCTAATTATGAACCCTAGGGCCAAGTCTACTGGTTTTTATTAAAAGGTTTAGGCAAATGCAAGAATGTGGAATTATTTTTTTTGGTGATTTTTGGACAAAGGAAAGGGTGATGAAATCCCTCACCTTATCTTTATTTTTTCTAAAGGGTGATGCCCTTAAGCAGTCCCTTTTACAAATATGAAATGCAACAAAACAAGTTCAAACAAGGTTTTTCTAATGCTAAGTCTAATGCATGAAACAAGAGATAGAAATCATATCTTTTCCCCGCACTCTTCGAAGTAAAAAAAAAAATAGAATTCTAATGACAATTAAAATGATGAATGTCCTAAAACAAGTGATTCTAATCTTGAGAGATGAAATTTTTATTTGCAAACAAACGGCTTACATGAAAGAGCGATTTGGAATTTTTTTTAGATTTTAGATTTTTATTTGTTTTTTGAACTAAATGAAATGAAACTTAACTAAGAAAATATAAAGTGATACTATAAACTAATTCCAAACCACTCAAACCACCAAAAGGCCAATTATTACATGCCAACGAGAAAGAAATCTATGTACATGCACAGAGAGTACATGAAATCCTCACTACAAATTTCACTCACACTCTTCTATCTAAAATTCTGAATTAGAAGCAAATGTAGAAACAATTCAGCAAACTCTCCTTCTCCAATGGGCTCA
>CM024763.1:86814044-86899436 GCA_014218235.1 Colocasia esculenta
CTAAGTTGTCGCGAACACAGACCCAAGAACATTTTGAATTTCGGCCCCACAGAAGCTTCCCTTTTCCCCCTTTTCCTCCTTCTCTCTTCTTTCTCTCCTCTGGCGACTGAGAACCCTTTCTCTTCCTTCTATCTCCTCCGACGACCTTCTGCCAGTGGCAGTTCCCCTTCTTCCTCTTCCTTCCTTTTCCTCCTCTTCTACCTTGCTTCTCCCTGTTCACCTGAGACCATGGAGGGCGGTGGAGGTGATAGAGGCGATGACGGTGAGCAGCTGAGGTGGTCCAAGCGGGCCATCAGCCGGCGGCGAACGATTGAGGGGCCCTCTACGGCGACAGGGGCCGAAGCGCCGGCCACCTCGATGGAGGTGGACCCCACAGAGGCACCGGGTGAGGAGGATGCCATCGTCCCCAAGAAGGTAGGTGGACGAATCCCTCTCTTTCGTGTGATTGGTCAGATGGGAGGGTGGACAAGGTGCTTAGCACCAATTGTAGGGCCTTTGGCCCATGGTGAAATCACTGGGGAATGGTCATTGGCCGTCCTCGGGCACCCTGTGAACACAACAAGATGGCTGTCGCATTGGCAGGGGAGAATGCGACACCAAGATTGTCGTGTTCAGAAGGCGATGGTTCGACATGTCGCCTTTTGAAAGTCAACGCGACACCGAATGTGTTGCGTTCATAAGGTGACAGAACCCCTGTCACGACCTGAACAGACTGTATGTGTGGATTTTTTGACTAACTTGGTGCATTTTTTGGCTATTTTGCAGAGCGAGTTGTGGTCCCGGGTGGGATGGGCCGTCGTCCGGGCAGTGTACCAAGGATTGCCAGACTTCCAGAGGCTCGACTAGAGCAGATGGGTTCGACCCCTCCCTGAGACTGGATGATTTGACGCTTGATGTGGCACTGAAAAGGAGGTAGGACCTTGAGTGCCACGCTTTCCTCCTTCCATGGGGTCATATGATCCCCACACTGGAGGACGTGGTATGGATCACCGGCCTGAGGGTGGATGGCTAGGCGGTGACAGCCTACACCTACTACCAGGAGCTGATGGAGAGGCTCCTGTGGTTGGAGATGGCACGGAGAGACCGTCCCTACTGTTGAGGACGAGGTTGCAGGAGAGCCTAGGAGTGGTGGACGCTCGCCACCTGTCGAGAGAGGGCCAGGTGGAGTACATGGCCAGGTTGACAGAGGATGCCAGGACAACACTGGCAGAGGATGAGGGAGCAGCAGCTGACCGAGACTTGAGACACTTTCTGAACCTCGAGATCGGGAAGCTCATATTACGGACTCGAGGGGAGTCGGTAAGCTGTAGGTGTCTGCCCCTACTGGAGGACCTATCCCAGGTAGGGAGTTATGCATGGGGTGCGGCCCTTCTGGCCCACCTTTTCGACAGCCTGGGCACTTTCAGTAGGGAGACAGGGGTGGCTGATAAGTATACAATTGTTATTAATAATTATGTTATTTTTATTGACAAATGGTCATTAGTTTCATAAGAATCTATTACCATTTCATTATAATATGATAATTGACTAAAACTCTTGTGTGCATTTTATTTTCAGGTTAATGAGCCAATCAACAAGATGTTAATGGACCAAAAGAAAATAATGAGAGATTCTAATTTTAAAATCTTCCCTCTCTCTCTCTTTCTTTTCAATTTTTAAAACCCCCTCTCATTTTTAAAACCCCCTCTATTTTCCAAAAATCTCTCTCCTCTTCCCTCTCTTCTCTCTAGCTATTTTATAAACACTCTCTTTCCTCTCTCATTCCCATCTTTTACCTCCTCTCTCTCTCCCCTTGGGGGGCCGATCTCTTCTCCCCCCTTCTCTTATCTTCTTCCTCTTCCTCTTTCTTCCGGATCTTCTTTCTCTTCCCCCAGTCCTCCTCTTCTTTTTCTCTTCTCCTGCTCTCTCTCTTCTATCTCTCTCTTCTTCCTCTCTCCCTATCTTTCTCTGGCTCGGTCTGTCGCACACCAGGGCCTACACGAGCATCCGCCCACGACCGCCAACACCCGCACCAGTGCCTGTCACGCCTGCGCACGTCTGCCTGCCTTTGCCTGCCAGCACCCGCGCCAGCGCCCGCCGCACCCGCGCGCATTTGCCCACGCTGATGCTCGCCCGCGCCTGCGCCCCCCCGTGTCCCCATCCACCCCCGTCCGAGCCCTCCTCCGCCTTCGCGCCCCATCTGTGCGCCCCGCCCTCCTCCACGTGCATGCTTTTGCATGCACGTAGAGGAGGCCTCCTCTCTCTCTCTCCACTCGCCTCTCTCTCCTCTCTCCTCTCTCGTCTCTCTCTTCTCTATCTCTCTCATTCTCTCTCAATTTCTCATATTTTCTTGTTGTAGTTGTAGATTTATTTTTAGTATAAAACATTCTTTTGTTAAAATTTTTTATTATTTAGTGGATTGTAATTTTAAATATCATCTCGTGTTCTCTAATCCACTCTTTATCTATCCCTCTCTCTCTTTATATTTCGCTTAGTTTATATTTACTTCGTGCAACTTAGTTTTAATATCACCACGTTATTTTCTAAACAAAACCCCAAAGTTTTCAACTCTAAAATTATTTCTCCATGGATTTGACTCGGCTCTCACCACTTAACTATTATTAAATATTTTGTGCAAGCCGATAATTATAAGATTGTTAGACACATGTTTAATGATGCATTTGTGGGTTATTGATTTTTGGCACTGTTGCTGGGGAATTAGATTTTTAGTTTTGATAATCTTGGTGTCTTTTGTATATATTCATACTAATATTTTCTTTCTTTTTGTAGGTGTCAATAAAAATTGAAAAATGCCTGAAAACTGTAGAAAAAATTATGTCCAGAAAACTGTCGCTGAAAGCAGAATCTATAAGTAAAAAGTTCTGTTGTGAAAAAAAATCCCAAAAATTACAGGAAAAAAATCAGAAAAAGGTAAGTTGAGGTAAGTGTCCTTCTCTTTCTCACTCTTTCTATTTATTTTCATTTCCAAAAGAATGAGGGATTGCTTTGGAGGTAAGTACCCTTAAAACTCTATTGATTTAGTCCTTTTCCTAGTTGCCATATTTAGATAATTAAAAACAAAAAAATCAAGTCACTTGAACCCAATAAAAGATGTCATGTCAAGATTAGAAACTTTCCATCTTTAGGACATGCATCATTTAGACTTTCATCTTTAGATTTTTTTTGTGTCAATTTTTTTTTTGTTGAAGATGCGGGGCAAGGTGAGTACTTTAATTTGTCAGGATCATATTCATGCATATTTAATTAAATCGTGCATTTGAACACTTTATTTGATTCTTGGTTGTTCACTTCACGTGAAAACATCTTAAGGGCAAGCCCTAATAAGATAAGGTGGAGATTTCATCACTCTTCCTTGGCCCAAAAACAACCACCATTGCACTCACCAACCCAAGCCCAATAAAAGAAAGTAGAAACTTGACCTAAGGTTCACTTTGAGACTTAGGCCCACTTGGGCCCGCTATCAAGTTTGGAGACTGGTGGTCTTAGGCTAGAGGTCATAGGCAAATGCCTAAGTGACAACTTGTTACTTAATTAGGTCCCTACGAGAGCAAGGGAACCTCCCACTTTCCCACCTCTTACCTGGCCAGTTAATGGGCTTGAGAGTGGATTTAAGCTGGGCCTCAGTTGATTAGTGAGAAATCAAATCTTTATGTCCTAGGGAACCATAGGTGTCATAGGATTAATTGTTTGCTAACTTATTTGAAAAAAAAATTCAAATCTTTCAAATCAATAAAAAAAATTTAAAAAAAAAGAAAAAAAAGATTTATGTGGGTTGATAATAATGGTTATGAATTGGCACATCAATTGGGCAAATTAGGTCAGCCCATTATAGTATTCACTCTCAACCTAACCCACCTTATTCATCAAACCCTACTTACCAGGCCAATGGTTCCAAATGGACTCAAGTCCATCATCTTCATGGTCACCCAATTACAGATCATATGCATGATTCAGGATGGAGGAAATATGTTGACCCACTTTACACCTCATCTCCTCCCTCAACCCAAGAACAGACCCAAAAATTTCAAGTGCTATCCACACCCACTCCTTATTCAAAGGTTGACCAAGATGTCTCTCCTGAGAAATAAGTTTACTCTACCAAATCCTCAAGGAGAGATTCAAGGACCCTTTCTAGGTGCCGAAATCATATCATGGTTTGATCAAATTTTTTTTGGCATTGATCTGCCAGTGTGCTTAGCAAATGCTTCTGAAGGCACACATTTCCAACAACTTGGAGAAGTAATGCCACATTTGACACCTAGAGATCAACCTATTTTGGCCAAGCCCAAAGTCCACCTACCCACAACTGTCAACAATGGGCCCAATTCCAAAATTGATATTCATGATAAAAGCCATCATGAGGGACAACATGCATATCCACAGCCCACTCATACATCTCCCCCACAATTACGCCTCTTTGATGATCAAATTGGGCAATTTATACAAAAATTCCATGATAATCAACAAGTCTTTGAGCAAACATTCACCCAACAACAACAAGAATTAGAGCAATCCTTTGTCAAAACTGACCTCCTGATTGCTCAACTGATGGAAATCAGAAGGAGGCAAGATAGTCAATCACCATTTCAACCCATTAAAAATCATGAACATCATTATATTGATTGTGACCAACAATTTGACTCTCAAATTCTATTTGAAACTTCTCAGTCCAATATGATTGTGGACAAGCCCACTTGGAAAATGAGAGAGAATTTTAATAAGTCAAATCAAGAGGAGATGGGTGCCACTAAAAATCAATCCATAATCTTCTCCCAACTCGAAACTGACCATCAAGAAGACTCGATCCATAATGTCATATTTGAGGAAAGCTCTAGTGAGTTAGCTGAACTCAAGTTGGGGGGGGGGGGGGGAAGAAAGAATGTCATCTAGATGTTGGGTCGGAGTTTGATGTGACATTATTTCAAGTGGGTGACGAAGAAGAGGTGAGTGTGGAGAAAGAATTGGGTGTAATCATCAATCATTCTTCTTGGGTAAGAGAAGAATTAGAAATTCTACCTAAAGTCCACGTTGACTGGGTCTCTCTTGATTTCGGGAAAGACATGGAACTTCTACCCATTCCTGACCTTGGAAAATCCAATATGTCTGTGGACAGGCTAGCACTAGCTGATTGGTCAACTCTACTTGAACCTTTCAAGCATCCTTTTGTTAAGGATCATAACCATTTCATTCCAGATCATGCTACTATCTTTGACGCAAGTCAGCCTGTGGAGTTCAAGCAATCCTCTGAGCATTCAACCCAATCTGACCTCAACATCATGAAAGAGGATCTGAAAATGGAAGTGGTGGGTGACAATAGTGAAAATAATAAAGTCCAAATTGAAGGACTCAATGCATATAAAGATCTTAATGAGGAAGAGGAATTTTTTGCAATTGATGATACAAATGTCAACATCAAAATGAGGGGGGAAGTAAAGTCCGCATTAATGTGTTCAACACATATAAAGATCTTCAGTGTACAAATGAATATTTCTTAATTGAAGATATGACCTTGAACGCCCCAATTTCTCTATCATTACTGATATGCAAGGTGCGTTTGGACACTTGACCCACCATGGCTGGTGATGTCTTACAAAGCAAGAATTTGGCGTCAATTGATTGGGGGTGTTACGTGAGCATGTTACCTCTATGTGTCTAGTTGAAGACATTAAACTTAGCGCTTGTTGGGAGGCAACCCAATATTTTTAGGAAATTGATTTCTATTGATTTAGTTTTTATTTTGTGTCTTAGTGTTTGAAGTCCCACTATCCTTGGATGAAGCTATTGTGCAACTGCCCTCATGTGATCATCAGGTTGCGTCTCTCCTTTCTTAACTTACATGGATTTATTCTATTTCATTACTTTTATGCCATTGAGGACAATGTCTTTCAAGTTGGGGGGAGAGACAAATTGTATTTCAAATTTTTGTCCCTAACATTGTGCTTCATGTTTCATATTTCATGCATGAAAATTTTTTCTAGCTTGACTCACAGTGTGTACTTGTGAAAGTGGTGAGTTAAAGGGTAAGTTAACTAATTATGTCTTAGCAGCCTCCTCAAGATACATTTGAAATTCTATTAGTACATTAAAAGATCATTAGGAGTATTCAGATGGATGATGAGAGTTTTACCTAACATTCATGTTGATTGATTGATATTCTACACTCCTATTGAAGACCAATCGTGGGGAAAAAGCTACCTGCCTACAAATAAATGTGAAAATGTGTGTGTATATATATAAAGAGAGTAGTACCGAAAAAAAAACATGGAAAATGCTCCTGATCTTAGTAACTGGGCATGCTACTACTAAGGTAAGAGTTGAGGCTCACGTCAAACAATGAAGGGAAGTGCAACACCATGTAACTCAAAAGAAAAGAAAAAGAGCATAAAAAGAGAACTAGGCAGAGTGGAAGCTACCTATAATTTGAGGATTGAATTGAAGGAGTGTAGAGTTGATATCATCCTTGAGTGATATGTAAAAAGCCCATGCATCCTCTGATTCATGCTCGAACATTGAAAAAAAAATCCATGAAATTTTGAGTGTATCTTGAGGAACTGTCTAATGACATGAACTGACATAATTGCCTTTGACTTGACACTCTCGACTGGAACTTGAAATACTTATGATCAAGCATTCTCATTCTTACTTTCTTGTCATGAAATATGATGTCTTGTGCTCTTGTTAGTCTAATTATTCACTTGTGTGCATTGCTAAGGGACTAGCAATGAGTAAGTTAGGGGGTGTGATAAGTATATAATTGTTATTGATAATCAGTGGCCGGTCTTCCCTTTCTTACAGGTATATTTCTTGCTTTTACTCATTATTTCTTTTCCTACTTTATTATAATTGACTGTATCACTGACCATCTTCTTTCGCAGGTGTGGGCCTATTGTTACCTCCCTCCCTTGGCCGGGGAGTGTCGAGGCGACTGAGCGCCGTACCGCTTCTGCAGCGCTAGCAGTTTTACCGAGATGAGCGGTCCCTGCACCTGCAGGTGACCCTCATCCAGGATGCTCTAGAACCGTCCCCTTCGACATGTGAGTACCACTCTACTTGCAACCCTTACTTCCTTTTCATTGTGACAAATAACTAATTGTTTTTATATGTGATGTGTAGGTCGAGTGGACTCCCTATGCTGGTAAGGAGGATGCAGACCAGTCAGGTGGAGTAGGGCTACCCCTACTTCGGTAGGAAGATTTGGCTTCATGCTTTCAACACGGTGGTACCGGTCCACCTGCGGCTGGTCGCGAGGACATGGGGCTCCACCAGGCGGAAGTGGAGTTCCTAACTAGGCAGAGGCGGGCCGCAGCTTCCGCTGGATCCAGCAGGTCACGGACTGGCGGGAGTGGGCTCGGAATAGCTGGAGGACTGGCGGCAACGAGGTCAAGAGGTGACCTCTGAGGCTACCAATGACGAGGACTACCTTCGTGCCTTTGCACGGAGGTACGGGGCCTAGGTGTACAGGGGACCCGACGCCCGGTGAGTACAATTAATTTAGCCTTTTCTAAATATTTTGATCATTAATCCTTGGCTAACTTGACCTGTGTTGGCAGCTTGACCCCGAGGGCAGGATCGTCTCTCTTGAGGGCATCGTCCACTCCACCATCCACAGAGGGACGATCTCCAAAGGACCGTGACCAAGCTAGTGAGTGCTTCACTACCCGTCTCTTACATTCTTACTTTAGATTTCTAACTTTGTGTTTTTACCGTGTAGCGTGCCGAGCTTGAGCGGGCTCAACACATGGTGGTGGTGCTTCCTCTTCCCGCGAAGATCCCGTCCGCTCTGTTTTGGAGGGCTAGCTAGCAGTAGCAGTGGCCCTGGAAAAGGAGGCCATGACCCAGCTTCATGAGCGGGTAAGTTACCAACTTCATGCCCTTTATACCTTATTTCTCTATTGACACATGTTTTGACTTGCAGGAGGCTGAGTTGAGGGGTGCTCTAGCACGAACGACTGCACTAGAGATGGAGATGGCAGAGCTACACCTACGTCCCAAGCAGACGAGGCAACAAGACTGCGCCTGGAGGTTGACGAGCTCTGCTCACAGCTGGGGACTGAGCGGTAGGCCGTCTTGGTGATCCGGGTGGAGATGAGGGGACTAGAGAGGGCCCTGGTGCTGATCGGCCGTGGCCGCCCGTCGCCAGCAGAAGTGGTACCCCTAGCGGCTCGGCGGGGAACTACCTAATAGGTTCCTTCGGACGACGGAGGAATGAGGAGAGACGAGGTGACATGAGGCAGCAGCTGAGGGGAGCACGACGAGACCGAGGGAGATGGCCCTTCCACCCTCTCATCTGCCTGAGGGTACAGGGGAGAGTGGTTGATGACTTATATTCTTCTCACTTTTTTATTTATCATGTATTATGATGATGTGTAGATATAATGATATAGAATGAATCCTTTTTTGGCATTGGAATGATTGTGTGACAGTGACGAGTAAGATATAAGTGCCACTTTCTTTCTTTTGTTGCGACCTGCACAATTAAGAAAACATTAAACCAAGTTAGATCCGTTCTTCGACTTAGCCCCTTGCCTTGAGCATGATGAGTGACCAACCTTGATAATGGTCAAGGGGCTAAACCTTATTAAATAGGCAAAAGAAATAAGTAAACAAATGACATGCAAGCATGAGTGAGTAAAATATTTTTGGGGTTTTGAAATCATTTGATTTGAAAATATCTGATTTTTGTTAGAGTTTTGAATATTTGGTTTTTGGAGTTTTGAAATATTTGATTTTTTGGTGTTTCAAAATATTCGATGTTTTTGGAGTTTTGAAAGGTGCCTAAAGCCAGTGTTAGCCCTTCCTAAAATAAGACGTGCGAGATGGAAGGTACTCACCCTTTTAGGCCACAACACATAGACCAATTCAAACTGCTGGTTAGGAGTCTTGGTCACCTCCCCTCTTACCAAGGGCTTTACTAAGATAGGATGTGTGCTTAGGGGTGACATGCCATAGGCGATTGCCCCTAGTTGACAGTGCGGCTACCTAGGCCATACCTATGAGACGACCTGATCTTGTAGAGGGAAGTGGAAGATTATTTAAGAAAAGTCTAATATAGGTTTAAGGATGTTAGGTTAGGCTTCCCCACAGCATATCCCTCAAAGATTAGGTCTGTTGCATAAGAACTTTGTGGTATTTTCTTATAGATTTATATTGTCTAGAGCATGTGTACGACCGGGCTCATGAGCGTCCCGCGGGACTTTTCCACTCTTTGCCATGCCCCTATTCTATTATGTTATTTTTCTTTCATTTGCTTCTTTGTTTCTTCACTTTTGCTATTTTCATATTTGACTGTCTCTGTTTGAGACTTCCTCTTGTCAGAGTGTGCTTAAGGTTGATGGCCTCGCCCTTATGACCCTTGCCTCTACACTTTGACCGATTTGGGAGAGATGACCTTTGCACTACTTACGCATGGCCTACGTAGACACGACGTCCACTAAGCGCAGCCGCCTAGGCTTGTCATGTGAGTGTGTGTTGGTCCTAACTTAGGGCAACCCTTGACGACTGGGGAAGGGACTTCTGACTCTTAACACGGAGTTATCCCTAATCTAAGTGTTGTGGCCTCACACCTACAGACCTAGGGATAGAATCTTTTAAGGTACAACCCATTCCTCGGATGTGACAATTCTACGCCCTCAACATTGATTAAGCGAAAGGCATTTTCCGGATACACCTATAAACCTAGGGAAAGAATCTTTTAAGGTACAACCCATTCCTCGGATGTGAAAATTCTACGCCCTCAACATTGATTAAGCGATAGGCATTTTCCGGATACACCTCTTTCACTACATACGGACCTTCCCAATTTGGTTGTAGTTTGGACCTTGGACCTCCGGGTTTGATAAAAATGCGTTTCAAGACCATATAACCCTCTTGGAATTTTTGTTCAATTACCTTCTCTTCAAAAGACCTTGAGATTCACCTTTGATATGAGAGCACGTGATCAGTTGCCATTAACCGCCTTTCATCTAAGAGTTCCAATTGGACTAGCAACGCCTCTCGACGTTCGTCAAGATTAAGTTCCTTATGAAGTTGGACTCTTAGTGAAGGAATCAAGATCTTGTATGGAACTACTGCCTCCATCCCATAAGTGAGAGCATATGGGGTTTGTCCCAGGGAGTACGGACTGAGGTGTGGTAAGCCCATAGAGCCTCTATTAGCTTTTCTGGCAAATCAACGAATTTATGCGATTCACAAGTTTTCTTTAAGATTTTAAGAAGGGTTTTGTTAGTTGCTTCAGCTTGGCCATTGCCTTGTGGGTAATATGGAGATGAATGATGCAGATGATATTGTATTTCTTACAGAGATCATGAAATTCTTGCGAGATGAATTGTGGCCCGTTATCTGTGATGCTGCTGCTTGGCACTCCAAACCGCGAGATGATATTCTTCATGATAAAGGCACACTATGGATGCTTTGATTTCTGTGAACGCTTCTGCTTATGCCCACTTGGTGTAATACTCAGTTGCTATTAGGATAAATGATTTTTGCTTGGTTTGAGCATTAGGATCACCAAGGGGGCCAACAATATTAAAAGCCCACATGGAAAATGGCCAAGGCGTGGAGAATGGATGAAGTGAGGATGAAGGAGCATGAATTCTATCAGCATGGAGTTGGCATTTGACACACCTACTGATGTAGATGGCACAGTCTTCTTCTAGGATTGTCCAGTAGTAGCTTTGCCGAATGATCTTCTTAGAAAGCATTTGACTATTGACATGCCCTCCGCATTCACTAGCATGGGATCCTTCTACCACTTTCCAGGCTTCGTCATCATTGAGACATCTCAGAAGAACTCCATTAAGAGCCCGCTTGTACAGAACTCCTCTGATGACTGTGTACCTTAGGCGGCTCTTCTTATGGCCTTGTGATCCTCCGAGTTTGCCCCTTAGAGATATGACCCATCCTTACAGTACTGCTCAATCTCAAAATACCATGGCAATTCTTCTTCATCTAGATCTCCTCGAGCTCAGCTAGCATGATCTGTTGCGCTTCTCTCTTCCTAGCCCTCTCTTCTAAGGTTGTCCTAAGGTTCTTGAACTAAGGATCTTGGGGAGATGGAATATCGAGCTGTTGGACGACATTGTCTCAGTCCGATGGCTCAGGGGAAGGATAGAGAAGAGGCTAGTGACGCTAAGGCGTCAGCCAAGATATTTTGTGAGCGAGGAGTGTGGACATAGATAAGCTTGTGAAATTCCTTGCCAACAACGTGACCAAATCTTGATATGGTTTAAGCTTTGGGTCACGAGTGCGGTAAGTTGAGAGCACCTGCCGCAAAACAAGTTGAGAGTCTCCTATGATTATAAGGTGGGATGCACCGAGGATATAAGCACGCTTATGACCAGCTAGGAGAGCTTCATACTCAAACATGTTGTAGTGGCAGAAAAGGTGTGTTGAAAAGCTATGGGGATGGTAATACCCTCCGGGGTAAGTAGCACAACTCCAGTGTCCCGTCCCTCAGAGTTGAGTGCACCATCAAATGGAGGGACCAGAAGGGGTCTTTGGAAATGACCAAGAGCTCTTCATCAGGAAACTCCTCTCGGATGGAATCGCTGTGAGGTAATGGCAAATGGGCAAGGTGCTCGGCGATGGCATATCCCTTGATGGATATTTTGACTACAAAGGAGATGTCAAATTGAGAGAGGAAGCTCTGCCAGCGTGCATGTCGATCATAGAGGATGAGTTTTTCTAAGAGATACCTGAGTGGATCCATCCTCGAGATCAACTTGACCTCATGGGCAAGAAAGTAATGTTTAAGCTTTTGGACTACCCACACAAGCGCGACACAAGTCTTGTCTGCGGTGGTGTATTTGGCCTCTGTGGTGTTGAAAAGTCTAGAAAGATAGTATGCTGCCCTTTCTTTCCCTGATTCATCATGTTGTGCAAGGAAAAACATTAGGGAGTCCTCAATGACTGAGAGATATAGGATTAGTGGTTTCCCAGGTACAGGAGATTGCAAAACTGGGGATTAATGAGATACCTTTTCAAATCGTTGAAGGCTTCTTGGCACTTGTCATTCCATTCAAACTTTGCCCCTCCTTTCAAAATATCATAGAATGGGCGGCATCTTTGTGAATGCTGCAATATGAATCTTCTAATGAATTGCAAACGCCCAATCAACCTCTTAATTGTGAAATGTTCTTGGGAGGCGGCATTTCCGCAATAGCCTAGCCTTGTTTGAATCAATCTCAATCCCCCGCTTGATAACTATGAAACCTAGCAACTTTCCTGATGATACCCCGAACACACACTTCTTTGGATTCATTCTCAGTTGGTATTCCCTTGATCTTTGCAACACCTTGGCCAGGATCCCGAGGTGTTCTCTCCTTGTTCTTAATTTCACCAAGATGTCATCCACGTATACTTCTACATAGACATGCATCATGTCGTGGAAGATAGCAATCATCACCCTTCGATAGGTAGCCCCATCATTCTTTAGCCCAAATGGCATGACTACATAACAGTATGTGCCCCAAGGCATGGTGAAGGATGTTTTCTCTTGATGTTTAGGAGCTAGAAGGATCTGGTTATAGCCAGAATATCCATCCATGAATGAGAGGGTCTCGCACCCAGCAGTGTTATCAATTAGAACATCAATGTGACGAAGCAGGAAGTCATCCTTGGGACATGCCCTATTTAGGTCCCGGAAGTCAATGCAGATTTTGACTTTTCCATCCTTCTTCATGACTGGGACTATATTCGCTACCCAATTAGGATAAAGTACCACCCTGATGAATCTAGCTTTGTGGAGTTTGTCCACCTTTTCTTTCATCTCCAGGGCCATCAGTAGGTGGAATCCTCTAAGTTTTTGCTTTATGGCCTTTGCCCTTTCTTTCAACGCGAGTCGATGTTCCACTAATCAGAGGTCTAGGCTGGCATGTCCTCATATGACCTGGCAAATGTGTTTTTGTACTCCCTCAAAATTTTCACTAGTTCCTCTTCTTCATCAAGAAGGAGATTTGCTGCAATCATCACAAGCCTGGGATCCTCTTCTGTTCCAAGGTTGACTTCCTTAGCAGGTTCATCTACCACCGTTGTAGGCTCATCAAATCTTCTTACGCCACAAGCATACATTTTGGCGGTGTTGTCTACTTCGCTATCCTCTTCATCAATTGAGTCCTCATCATTCATGATTTCATAGACACCAAATCCATCGTCTACGAACACCCCATCCTGCACAACTTCTTCTTCTAACACTACCGCTTCTTTTGTGAACTCCTCTATCAACAATAATGCTTGACATTGCCAAGCTAACTCTTGAAGGTATCTGAGGGGAATAGCCTTGCCCCGTTGCTTCCTAGGACAATTCTGGACTTGGTGGGCTGTGGGTTGACCTGACTCCCTACCCTAGACTTACCTAGACTAGGACTAGACTCTCCTAACCTAGATGACTCTACTTGACTAGATGACTCTACAAGACAAGTTGAGGACATGGGGTCCTCGAAGAGGATGGATATTTAATGAAAGAGTGGAAGGGGAAGCCCCAATTGAGGGGTGCCCCTGATCAGGAAGGTGAAGGAGGTATGTTGGCTCCTCGGCCTCAATGTGCATTTTAAGATTGGCATTTTTTTTTGGGGACCAGTGGAGAGCATGCAACACGAGAGAGTGATCTCATAGTCTCTTGGATTAGAGTGCAGGTAGTGAGGACTGAGTGTGGGAGGCCAGGACTGAAGATGTTACACATGGTTGCCAAGATTTTGGGAGACAGATGACTGATTATGGGTGGTGATGGAGGAATAAGATTTGGAAGAAGAGAGCGCAGGATTGATGGATGGATAGCCAGGCATCTGCTCCTCCATAGCTCGTCCACCGTCTTCCCTTCTTCATAAGGATGTCTGGTTCTCCCACGTTCGTGGCATCATTCATCAATTGCCACTTGGATGTGATGGATGTGGGAGGCTCTAGCAGTTCAGATGCAGTTGGTGGCCAAGTTTGGTCCTCATCCCAGAATAGATGGCCGAGGGCTATAGTGACGCCCTCCATGTCGAACTAGTGATACCATTCAGCCTCTGGGTCGCCCGTCTTCCTTCTTTTCCCCGGGCGGAGTGTCTCCAGTGCCTTGTATGTGAGCATGTGGGTCATGTGCCATAAGAAGTTCTTGCCATGTATGTCGTGCTGTGAAAGCTTTGCCTCAACCACTACAGTGTTGTATCCTGGTTGGGTTGGGCCTTTGACAAAATGACACCACAGTGTCTATGTGAGCGGTCAGCAGTCAGCCTTAAGAGTGGATGTGCTGGATGACCATGGCTTGGACTTTTCCCTGTAACCAAGTCCCCATCGAATCTTCATCACAATGTTTGGGATGGGCTTGGTGATGCCTTGAATCTCTGCCCCTAAGCCTTTTCCTTCCTCATAGCCTAGCCTCATCATGATCTGCCACCCTTTAGTGCTTAGTGGCTCCTTTCTCTTGACAGCATTAACCTGTGCTGAACTAGCTTCTTGCTTTGAGTGGAATGAATAAGCCCAAGGGTAGTTAATGTCTAACACAGAGACAATAGGCTTGTTGGAGGGCTAGACAATTGGAAGTAGGGTATCATTAATGGCGTCGACTGTGTGGGCAGTGGCTATGCTTTTGACTTTAATGACCCATCCTTGGAAGGGGAACTTCAAACATTGATGTGCAGTGGATGGACAACCCCTAGTGCTTATAACCATGGGAGTCCTAGGATATCCTTGAACATGGGGTTGATATCAAGTACATAGAAGTCAACAGTGACAGCTAACAGCCCCAGTTCGGCTTGTACAGTCACCATGTCGTGATAGGATCTCCTGGAATTGTCATAAGCGGCTATGTTGGTTGGTGTTAGCAATCCTTCTAACACATCACATGCTCTCAGGGTGCTCAGTGGGCAGACATTGTTTGATGCCCCAGTGTCGACCAATGTTGCCCCTACTGCTACATGGTTGATGACCAGGGTTACCGTGGGCCGACAATCATTTGCAGAAAGTATCTTAAAGCTTCTTGGTGCTCTTTGGATTTCTTTATCAATTCTAGTATTGAAATCTTGGCAGGCACATGATCTAGATGCTTGAGGATGTCATAGTGTGTCCCGAGCAGCGGCTCAATCACCCCCTCTTCTTGCCCTTGCTGTTGAGGTTGTTGCTGATGTGGTTGTAGAACCTGTTGGGGATTGTTTTGGCTAGTGGAGGTAGTGAAGATGGGTAGATAGGGCCGACAAAAGACCCGTCCACTCCGTAGGGTAGTTTGATGGGTGACAGGTTGTCTGGTGGAGGATAAAGTGGCGGCGGAAGGTTGAGGATCCAGCCTAGGTGGTGGCAAGATGATGGTGTGGTAGTGGTTATGACAGATGGTGTGTAGGATCAAATAAGTAGATGAATAGATCTAGAAGGGGGGGTTGAATAGATCTGACACCAATTACTGCAGAAGCTTAAGCAATTTAAAATTATTTCAAATTATAGATCCATTTAGACAGATAATCTTAGTGATCTGATGTGTGAATGTGTGTATATGATGTGTGAAGCAATTAGACAAGTAGTGTGAATGCGAATCCTATGCAAGTATCTAGCACAGAAAAATAGGTCAAACCATTGCACAGGAGATTTTTAGGTGGTTCGAAATCACACCAGTGATTCCTACATCCACCCCTTATACAGTGAGGCACTACTACTCAAATCTGACTACAACACACACCCTTGAGCTTGAAGGCTCAAACTACACACACAGAGCAAATCCACAAGAAATCAGATCCTCTAGCATTGATATGATTCACACCCTTACAAGCACACAGAAATCTACACAGAACACATGTACAAATCTCATGAGCACTCAAAGATAAGCTGAGAAGAACACTCCAATAGATGAATAAACAAGAGGTGAATTGGATGTCCCTTGTTGAATATGATTTGCAGAAGCTTGAATTGAAGGTTTTTGAGAAGATCAGATGGAGTACTCCTTCAATCTATGATGCTCTGTTTTTAGATCTGCTGCTTGCACGATTCTTTCTTCATCCTCTGCTGCTCTTCTTCTTGATCTGCTCTTCTTTCAGCACTACAATGCTTTCTCCACTGCTTGGCCTTGATCCCCACGTCCTCTAGGATGGAATCGATGGATGGCTGCTCCAGATGAGACATGGGAGTTTTTATAGCCTCTGTGCAATCCCCAGTCCCTTGTACGTGGGAGAGATGTGCACAGTAACCTAGAATGCACCCAAGGCTGCCACGTGTCCAAAAGGCCTTTCCTCATTGCCACTTGGGTGAAAGGGCATTTTGGTAATAATAGAATCTCCCAAAAAGTCTCCAGAGATAAATCACGGCCATTAGATATCATACTTTGCGCGTTTCTGAGTTTTCACACAAAGTGAGTTGACTCAGGTTTTCATGTGAGTCTACACTACTGACTAAGTAACAGTTTCAGCTTACTGGCAGAACACTAGTGTCGACCTGACTTTCAACTAGAGTCGACCTGACTGACAGCTAGTGCCGACCTGATTGTCAACTAGTGTCGACACTACTATAACTTATTCATCAGGAGCTTGCTGGGCAGACTTTGTGAGTTGACCTTGAAATGTTGCGGAAAACAGCTATGTAGAAATCTAGAAGGGGGGGGGGGGTTGAATATATTTCACTGTATTAAAAAATTCACTCGATTGAAGAACTTAGATCTAAGACTTAGTCACAATTCTGAACAAATTAGACAAATCATATGATGTGATAGCAGTGAGCCTACCAAACATCTAACACACAAGCAATCAAACCACAAAGACACAAGGATTTAGGATGGTTCGGATTACACAATTGTGTATCCTACATCCACCATCCACACACACACACACACAATGTGGCTTATATCGTCAGTTCAGAATGGGTCACACTTCAACACACACAATCTGAGATGACAAAGATCTCAGATCTGAACACACACGTAAATTTGGGCACAAGGATTGCTCCAATTTCACAAAATACACACAATAGATTGAGTTTGAAGTATAGAACCAGATGAAACACTTGATTTTCAAATAGAATAAATCTGGTTCGAATCCCCCTGTTCTGGTTCCAGATGAGAATTCAAAACTCCAGCTCCAGCTCTAGGATGAAGACTTTAGAATCTAAGAATTCCACTTGAGATTGATCAGCAAAGGTGCTTGGATCTTCTAATCCTTCAGATCTGGGCGCAGTTCTCCAGGATGGAGCTTCTCTCTGAAATCGCCTACTGCTTCTTGGAATGAGAGGGCTGAAGTGTGTATCCCCCAAGAAATGAGTTGATGATGGGCCTTTATAGTCCCATGAGTCCACGAAGTGCCTTGGAATTTGGGGGCACAGAAATTCCCGCTCAAAAGCCATCAACCAAAGTCATCCACGTGTCCTTACATTTCAGATCTGGAAAAATTAGCCAAAGTGTGTCGACACACATGAGACATGTGTCGACACAAGTCCTTGGCTTTGAGTCCTGGCAGCTTAATCTATTGAGTTGTGTCGACACACTTTGCACTTGTGTCGACACACATTCCACTACCTGCAGAACAAGCTTCTAGGAGGGACAGGGAGTGTCGACACACAAGCAACCTGTGTCGACACCACTGGTCACTGGCTTCAGAATAGGCTTCTGGGAGGGACAGGGAGTGTCGACACACAAGCAACCTGTGTCGACACCACTGTCCACTTTCATACTTCACTGTTTACTAGATGCATGGGATGTGTCGACACCACTGAACATGTGTCGACACAACTGGCTTGCTTTCATGTTTATTTGCTCTAGGATTGAGTCATGTGTCGACACACTATCTGAATGGTGTTGACACCACTATCATCAAATGAACATTTTCTGTGGGCTACATATGAAAAATAGTGTTAGATATTATTGAAGCATGATTTCCACATTTGTATGGATCATAGTTAAACATCATCAAAACAAGAGATCCAACAATCTCCCCCTTTTTGATGATGGCAACTATGATTCATTAAACAATTTTTGTTTATACAAACATGATGTTCTGACACAATCATTTACATCATTCCATAACATACAAAGATGACAGTTGCATTCCAAATTCACATCACATAAAAAACAACATATAATTCAAACATTCAACTCCTAAAATGAGCAAGCATGACATTCAATGTTCAAACCAACAACCAGAATTAAGCAAAACTAAAGTATCACCCTTTACACCCTTTACACCCTTCTCCCCTTTGTCGACATCATCAAACTAAAAGAAGCATCATGTAGATGGAGGAGCAGGAGGAAGTTTATCCTCAATAGTCTTCAGTTGTGCTTCCAAAGCACCCAAATTATGCCTCAGTTGGGATTGCATTGTGGTCAATCTGGTATGCAATATCTCTTCCATTTTCTGAAACTTGTGCTTGAAGTTGAGTGAAGCCTTAAGACATGGGTGGAACAATAGTTGATGAACTAGGAATAGTGCATGTTTGCCAAATGTTGCCAAAATCAGTTCTGAGAGCTTCTATCTCCTAATCAATATGTGTTGTATGTCCCTTCATATGTTCCATGTCTTCAACAAAATGTGTAAGGACAATCGACATTTTGACACTTGGTTCACAACATCCTTTCTAGTTTGTATACTTTGTTCGATATGTTTACGATTATTAGAAAGGACAGTCTGCAAATCAAATTGAAGACACTGGAGTTGAGTGGAAGCATCACCCAAAGTGCCAACCAGTCTGTTGAATCTTCTTGTAGCATGCTCAGCCATCTCTTGCTGTCTCAAAAATTGACCATTCACTATATTCTCCAATCTTTAAATTCTGAGCTCAAAAGAAGCAGACATCTCCCTCATAGAAGAGTTCAAATTATCAAATTGAACTTGAAGGAATTTATAAAGTTCAGGAGGAATAGATGATCCAACAGATGAAGTGAATGCTGAGCTGTGATATTGTTGGAAAAAATTTGAAGGAACAAGTACATGTTCAGGAGTTGGAGAGGCTTGAGGAGTGGGTGGAACTGGCATATCTTGGGGAATTTCAGATTCAGCATGTGGTTGTTCCATTGGATCACCTTGAGGAACTTCAACTTCTGGAACATGTTCTTCTTCTAAATTTACTACTGGTGGTTCCACAATAGGCCCTCTAAACACCTGATCTCCTTCAACTCTAAACTTCATAAATTTTTGCAGATGATGCAAACAGTAGATGTTGTTTTGAGGAATCTTTTTCACTTTCTCATTCAGAAGGAAACTCCAAAATGCTCAAAGACAGCAGTCAAATGAGCAGCATATGGTAAAGATCTATGAAAATCTTTCCGAATTGTCTCAGAGATGATTTAAGACATGATCAAATTCAGATTGACTTTGATATTTTTCTTCATGAAATATAAGATAAATCTCTGAATGTCTATGAGCCTGTTTCTGCCACCACCTTGAGGAGTGATTATGGTGGTAAAGACATGATGAATCAATCTGAGTATTGAGGAAAGGTGTTTGTGTTGAAACTAGTGACATTTTTCTGTTTAGAATTTTTCTTGTCATGAGGGAGACCAGTGAGTAGTGTGTATGCCTCATGAAGATTGAACTCATACATGCAATAATCTTTACCAGAGCTTGGTATATGAAACAGCTGTGAAGCCAATTCTGGAGAGAAAAAATTTGAACACCCTTAACCTCTGATTTGAAACCCTCTTCAGTATCCACAATATTTAGATAGAACTCTTGAACTAAACGAGGATAAAGGGTCTGAAATCTGATATGAAATGAAACCACCCTTGAAATTCAAAGAAGGGTCTAAACTCAGGAAAGGCATCTGTAATTGCTTGATCAGATAAATCAACAGCCCTAGGTTTTAAGATGGACCTCCCTTCAGTAATAGTCTTAGATGGTGTTGCCACTAGAGTCCCAGATGTGTCAGAAGATGACTCTTCTATCAACTGTCTCTTAGGGTTTGTAGAAGGAGTGCCATCAAAGGATGAACCATCTTCATCTAAATCACTGGAATCTTGAAGAACCTTCCTTTTAAGGTATCTAGAAGGCATGGGAGACTTGCCTTTGCTTTGGGGGGTTGATCTGCCCCGCTTGGAGGGTGTACCAGAATGACCGGAATCAAGCTTTCTCTTGGACCGATCATGGCGAAACTTGATTCTCCTCTCAACTAGTGCTTCCTCGATAACCACCCCTTTTGCAGTAGTCTTGGACTTTGCTCCACACCTTGGAGCCTGCTTGGGTGCCATAGATACTTGAGAAGAAGAGAGATGGAGAGGCTTGGAGGTCGGACGAAGGACTCCTGAAAGAAGCAGAGGATCGGTTCCAAGGTTGTGGGAGAGGAGGGAAGTTTGAAAGAATGGGAAACTGAAAAAGTATGGTCAACCTAGAATTTAGAGCATTTAAGAATAGGATCGACACAGAAAGAGAGGTGAAAAAATGAACCTTGGGTCCATTTATCCCAAACCGGGACCAGCGCCTGGGTCCAGTTGTGTCGACACATAGAGGATGTGTGTCGACCTGACTACATGTTGTGTCGACACAGAAGCAGATGTGTGTCGACCTGTGACCAGACTGAGTTGACAAGAATGTTGAATTTTGGAAAATTATGAGAAGGAAAATCTTTATTATGATAAAAAGAATCTAAAACCAATTATTCAAGGATTTTTAACATGTTAAAGATTTCACATACAAATTCTCATCATCATGCCTTGGAAAATTTACTAGATTGAGGAATACCATACAAGATTTGATCATTAAGTAATTCTGAAACACCTTGATTACAACTTGATTGAGTTAAAACATTCTTTTCAGACAAATTCATTCTTTTATACCTTACTAAGCCAAAGTAAGGTGATTTCTTCAGGATAAATGTAATTAGTATTGAAGTTAAACATCCTTAAAAGATTTGAAGTAGGCATAAATTGTTCATTTTGTTTGATCTTGCGTATTTTTGATTTAACTCCTTAGAACAGAGATATCATAACACCTCATGACATGCATAGCTCACTTTTTGTGAAGGTGTGCAGTTTCTCAGTGTACATGTCATTGCTCTGTCAGAAAATAACTTGTTTTATGGTCATCAAGAATTGATACAACTTTAACCTTCATCAAACTCAAAAGAAATGTGTAAGGACAATACTAAATTGAACATTCTTCAACCAATAAATCAAATTACTTTAGAATTTTAGACAATAAAAGAATGTTGACTTGAAGAATATGTTAAGACTATTAAGAATGTATTCCTGGTTGTTTTCAAAAGAATTAATGATCATTTCATGAATTACATATTCATCAAATCACCAAATTGGTTCAGGTTTGATGAGAGAAAAAAAATAGTGAAGCCTTTAGCTCCCACTGAATTATTGACCTTATCAATTTTTATCAAAAAATAAAGAAATCCATTCTTCAATCATGGAATTTACAAGAAGTTAAATGAAGTGAATGTGACTCAGATTGAAAAGTTTGAGAATGATATAGGGAAGATGTGTCAACACAGAAATGGATGTGTGTTGACACAGAGTCTGTGAAAAGATCACTCACAATTGAGGAATAGTGATCTAGTGTTGACACTACTCTGGTTGTGTGTCGACCTGACAGCATTGCAGATACTCATATTTCCTCAACAATTCTGATCAAACACAACAATTTGTGCTCAAATACTTCATGTGCCAATCTGAGACTCTTGAAGTCTTCTTTCAGAACTCACTTTCACTTATCAAAACTTAATGCTCCCCCTCACAATATGCATTAAAGGAACAAATGGTATTCAAAGATATACAATCAATTCAGCACTCAATTTCAACATTCATTCAAGCATGATCATCATGAAAGATATGTACATGAACAATCAGACATGTTTCAAACACAACCAATTTTTTTTTTAATTAATGATTCTTACACAAGGTAGATCATTGGTACTTGGCGGAGGTTATTCCTCACACACAATGATAGTTTCCAGACAAGCCTGACTTGTCTTTCCACAGTTCACCATTTGATATACCAATTTGATCTTTACATAAGAATCCCAATTGATTTCTATTTTTATTGCCTGTTGCAAATTCCAAGTTCTCTTCTCAATGATGTGAATCTTTCTTCAGTCAATGGTTTTGTAAAAATGTCAGCAATTTGTTTTTCAGTAGGAATGAATTCCAATTCAATGTTCTTGTTAGCAACTTCATCCCTAAGAAAATGATGTCTGATTTCAATATGTTTTGTCTTGGAATGTTGAATTGGGTTTTTGGAGAGATTAATGGCACTAGTATTGTCACACATGATAGATGAACATCCAATATCAATATTATAGTCAAGCAGTTGACTTTTAATCTACAACACTTGAGCTGCACAATTCCCTACAACAACATATTCTACTTCTGCAGTAGAGAGTGCAACTGAGTGTCGCTTCTTGGATGCCCATGTTACCATGCATTTTCCCAAGAATTGGCAGTAACCACTAGTGCTTTTTCTATCAAGTTTACAAACAGCATAGTCAGCATCAGAATAAGAAATTAAATCAGCATGACATCCAGTTGGATACCAAAAACCCAATTCAGAAGTACCACAGATATATCTAAAAATTCTCTTAACTGCAAGTAAGTGACTTTCTTTGGGACTAGATTGAAATCTAGCACAAAGACGCACACTAAATTGGATATCAGGTCTACTTGCAGTAAGATACAAGAGAGATCCAATCATACCTCTGTATTACTTTGCATCAACCATTTTACCTTTCTCATCATTGTCCAATTGATGCTTGTACTCATGGGAGTGGATGCTGGCTTAGCTTGTTCAAACTAAAATCTTTTCAACAATTCTTTGATATAATTTGCTTGGTTGATGAAGAATCCATCTTCAAGTTGTTTAACCTGTAAGCCAAGAAAAAATTGTAATTCCCCCATGAGACTCATTTCAAATTCAATGTGCATGTGATGTGAGAATTCTTCACACAGTGAAGGATTGGTGGAACCAAAACTGATATCGTCCACATAAACCTGAACTACAATGATGTGATTGTGGACAGATTTTGTGAAAAGAGTTTGATCCACCTTACCTCTGGAATAAT
The DNA here is from genome assembly GCA_014218235.1 of Colocasia esculenta. Taxonomy (NCBI): domain Eukaryota; kingdom Viridiplantae; phylum Streptophyta; class Magnoliopsida; order Alismatales; family Araceae; genus Colocasia; species Colocasia esculenta. Next base: position 86,836,989 of record CM024763.1, read on the forward strand.
TTTTACTAACCAGAAAACTGCTCGGCCTATCATACCATGCTCTTGGTGTAACGACCCGAGAACCCGACCCTCGGCCCATGCCGAGGGCCCGATTTTACGGTCGCCGCCCACGGATCCGGAGACCCGGAAGGGCTATAATATATCTAACAGGATATGTAACGGAAGTAAACGTCAACTGCTAAGCTAGAAGCATACAAGCGGAATAGGAAAGAGAGCGAGACCGCTGCGTACCGCTCTAAGTACAACCCCAACGCACGCACGCTAGTACAAGTAAAAGGTAGGGGAAGAACAAATTCCTTAGGGGCATACCCCGAGGATGACGTACACTGGAAAAGGGGAAACACTGCTAGCTACGGGGTCCTCGCCTACTGCCCCGTCTCCTCCGCTCGGCGCGCGCCCTGCTGCTGCTGAGAAGTCTCACCTGGAAAAAGGAGGGATGAGCTTTACAACAGAACCTCAGTAGGGACTACCAATCTCCTACTAGCTCTAATAGGCAGAAGGATATATATATATATATATATATATATATATATATATATATATATATATAAAATTAAATAACAACAGTTTATATCTTCTACCTATGAACGGAAGTGCGGAAGCGAAGCTACAACTAGCGCGGTACGGGAACACAACGCGGTCAGAAACTCCGTACGACTACTCGTTGTGACCACCACAAGGCTAGTCAACACAGACAGAAGGGACTCCGCCTAGACAAGGAGCACTAGCTATGGAAAACACTACCACTAGTCAAAGGTCAAGCGCGCCCACTGACGTCTTACCCTCGACCAGGGTCCTATCCCTCACATCTCGTCAGAGCGAGGTAGGACACAAAGTACACAACAGTAACTGCCATAGTTTGGCCGAACTACGGTCCCACGCCTGACCTCTCAATCTGTTCCGGGGCCGCAAGGAGCGAGGCAGTGAGAAACAGGACTGGCTGGCCTATGTCGGGTAGAACTCCTAACCGTCCTCGGCGTCCCAGACCAACCACAAGAGCTTTGCAAGCAACTCAATGCCACTTTCGTAACCACCATTTTCCCCTCAGCTCCAGAGTCCACCTGCAGGGCTGCCAACTCGAGAACACTCGTATCCCAGAGTACTCCCTCAACAGGCTCCCGAGGACGGGGATCCCAGGCAATGGTAACAACCTCTCACACGGGACAAGCCCTCAAGTGCCGTGTACCGAGCGAAAGACTAGTGTAGGACCATACTAGGAAACTAGCACAAGTGCCACGAGTGCAGTAAAAGAAGCAGAAACGGCGAAGACCAAAACCTAACTCTCGGTTGAAGTCGCGACGCATCGGGCCGTCGCGACCAGGTCGAGACGCCCTACCCTGTCGCGGCGGCCATAGCCGTCACGACAAGGTCGTGACACTCAAGAGCGTCGCGATCTTTTTGTGACCGGCCAAGCCATCGCGATAAGATCGCGACCTCCATAATGGTCACGTCTTCAGCAAAGGGGGGTTCCGGAGCGCTTCTTCCAGAGATCGCCCCAAAAACACAAAACAAGCATTGCACAGGGAGTGGGGAGCATGCTTAACATGTATTAAAAGCTGTAAATCATGCAAACCACCCATACAACCCCACAAACATGGATTTAACAAGAATCTACGCTCGAAGGGGAAAAACTCACTCAACCACGAGCATGGATCCTCACTCTCCCATAACCACAAACCACGAGGAAACACCATCTCTATGGGGAGAGGAGCATGCTTAGGGTGAGAGGATCAAAGGTCCCTATCTCTACGTGAACAGCAAACCCGTCGGGGCCTTCTCGTTGGAATGGCTGCCTCCTCCTCGCTCCAAACGACATGACCACGTCCCCTGCACGAACGGGAAGACACCCTCCTCAGCACGAATGCCTCAAGCTTGAAAGAACACCAAGAAAACGCAAGGGGAGCTCGGAGGGAAAGAGAGGGGAAGAAGAAGGAGAGGAAGGGGTGAGGGGGAGAATGGGGCGCGGCGTTCGGTTTTAAACCGATGGCCCCCAGAACGCGACCGGGTGACCCAGCGTGACAATTACCATGTCGCGACGCCCCTAGGCGTCGCGACCTTGTGGTACTGAGAAACTGTGAGGTCACCCTGAACCAACTCGTGGAACTGGTCCCGTCTCTCACGTCGAGTGTAGTCGGGGAAGTACTCACCGTGAAAGACCTCCAAGAACCGCTGCCAAGTGATATGATCCAACCGCTGCCCCTAAAAGTGAGTCTGCCTCTGAACTCTCCACCACTCATGGGCTGCTCCCTTGAGCTGGTACACCGCCAATCTAACCTGGTCCACCTCGGTGCACTGCATGGTCTCAAAGATGCGCTCTAACTCGTGGGTTCAGCTCTCTGCCTTGTCTGGATCATACTCACCGGAGAACATTGGTGGCCGGAGACGCAAGAACCTCTCAAGGAGAGTGGTCCTGTCCTCCGTAACCGCCATCCTCCGCAGCCCGGCCCGGGTACTCCCAGTGCCCGACCGCTGCTGACGCTCTAGCTGCCCAACCTCTGGCTCTACCTGCTACTCCGGCACCGCTGGGGGAGGTACCAGAGGCTGACCACCTGCTGTTGCCTGCCCGGGCTGGTACGCTCTCTGGTACAAGTTCCTAAAGAACTGCTCTGCTAAGGGAAACCAGTCTGCATACTGCTGCGGCTGAGGCTGGTACTCCTGCTGCTGTTGCCCACCTGCTGCTGCTGCCCACCTGCCGCTGCCGCTGCCGCTACCGCTGCACCCTGAGGCTGTGCCACTGATTCCTCTGCGGACACCTCCTCCTGGACCTACCCCTGAGCAGGCATCTCAGACTCACTCTGCTGCTCAACCAGCTCTCTGACCTACCTACGCCTGTGCAGAGCCATGTCCTGCACGACACACAACCAACAAAGGTTAACCACACCACTCGGGAGGCTAGCAGTATACTTATACTACTTGTTGGGACTTTCTGTTGCAGTTTAAATCCCCTACAAGTCCTGTCAGACTCTAGCTCTGATACCACTGTAACGATCCGAGAACCCGACCCTCGGCCCACACCGAGGACCTGATTTTCACGGTCGCTGCCCATGGATCCGAAGACCCGGAAGGGCTATAATATATATCTAACAGGATATGTAACGGAAGTAAACGTCAACTGCTAAACTAGTAGCATACAAGTGGAAATAGGAAAGAGAGCGAGACCGCTGCGTATCGCTCTAAGTATAGCCCCAATGCACGCACACTAGTACAAGTAAAAGGTAGGGGAAGAACAAATCCCTTAGTGGCATACCCCGAGGGTGACGTACACTAGAAAAGGGGAAACACTGCTAGCTACGGGGTCCTCACCTACTGCCCTGTCTCCTCCGCTCGGCGCGCGCCCTGCCACTGCTGAGAAGTCTAACCTTAAAAAGGAAGCATGAGCTTCACAACAGAAGCTCAGTAGGGACTACCAATCTCCTACTGGCTCTATCTGGCAGAAGGATATATATATATATATATATATATATATATATATATATATATAATATATATATAACAATTAAATAACAACATTTTATATCTTCTATCTACGAACGAAAGTGAGGAAGCGAAGCTACAACTAGCGCGGTACGGGAACACAACGCCGTCAGAAACTCCATACGACTGCTCGTCGTGACCACCACAAGGCTAGTCAACACAGACAGAAGGGACTTCGCCTAGACAAGGAGCACTAGCTACGGAAAACACTACCACTAGTCAAAGGTCAGGCGTGCCCACCGACGTCTTACCCTCGACCTGGGTCCTGACCCTCTTGTCTCGTCAGAGCGAGGTAGGACACAAAGTACACAACAGTAACTGCCGTAGTCTGGCTGGACTACGGTCCCACGCCTGACCTCTCCAAGCAGTTCTGGGGCCGCAAGGAGCGAGGAAGTGAAACAGGATTGGCTGACCTGCGCCGGGTAGAACTCCTAACCGTCCTCGACGTCCCAGACCAACCACGAGAGCTCTACAAGCGACTCAACGCCACTGTCCTAACCACCATTTTCTCCTCAGCTCCAGAGTCCACCTGCTGGGCTGCCAACTCGAGCACACTCGTAGCCCGGAGTACTCCCTCAACAGGCTCCCGAGGACGGGGGTCCCAGGCAATGGTAACAACCTCTCACACGGGACAAGCCCTCAAGTGCCGCACATCGGGCGAAAGACTAGTGTAGGACCGTACTAGGAAACTAGCATAGGTGCCATGAGTACAGTAAAAGAAGTGGAAAAATGGCGAAGACCAAAACTTGTCTCTTGGTTGAAGTCATGACGCATCGGGCCGTCGCGACCAGGTCGTGACGCCCTACCCTGTCGCGATGCTGTCACGGCGGCCGTAGCTGTCATGACCAGGTCGTGACACTCAAGAGCGTCGTGATCCTGTCGCAACCGGCCAGGCCGTTGCGACAAGATCGCGACATCCATAATGGTCACGTCTTCAGCAAGGGGGGTTCCGGAGCGCTTCTTCCGGAGACCTCCCCAAAACACAAAATAAGCATTCCACAGGGGAGGGGAGCATGCTTAACATGTATTAAAAGCTGTAAATCATGCAAACCACCCATACAACCCATAAATATGGATTTAACAAGAATCTACGCTCGAAGGGGAAAAACTCACTCAACCACGAGCATGGATCCTCACTCTCCTCCCACAACCCAAACCACGAGGAAACACCATCTCTAAGGGGAGGGGAGCATACTTAGGGTGAGAGGATCAAGGGTCCCTACCTCTACAAGAAGAGCAAACCCGTTGGGGCCTTCTCTTAGGAATGACTGCCTCTCCTCACTCCAAACGACACGACCACGTCCCCTGCACGAATGGGAAGACACCCTCCTCAGCACGAATGCCTCGAGATCGGAAGAACACCAAGAAAACGCAAGGGGAGCTCGGAGGGAAAGAGAGGGGAAGAAGAAGGAGAGGAAGGGTGAGGGGAAGAATGGGGCACAACGTTCGGTAAACTGACGACCCCCAGAACGCGACCGGGCGACCTGGAGCGACAATTACCGTGTCGCGACGCCCCTAGGCGTCGCGACGGCCGTCCCCGGTGCACCCTAAAAAGGCGATCAAACCTCGAAGACCGGAAAAGCAATCGTGATGGCTGACAAGGCCGCGTCAACACTGCGTGTGCCTGACACCCGACAAGGCTATTATGATAGAAAGGACAGCAGTCACGTCTGTCAGAAAAGCAGTCGCGACGCCGTCAGACGCTGCGACCAGGGCGCGTCGGCCACCCCTGCCGTGACAAGAACGCGGCAGCCGGGTACGGCGCGACCCAACCCTATCACGACAGGCCAATCTTGTGCGGCCAAGTCGCGGCCAGGGCACCTATCGCGACCTCGAGGACGGGGCCAAAGGGCCCAAGGGGGCCGGGTCTTACACTTGGAGCCTGTTTCAATCCATACAAAGCTATGTGCAGTTTATACACAAGGTTAGGTTTATCATGATCTTCAAATCCAGGTGGTTGAGCAACAAATACTTCCTCTTTAATATAACCATTCAAAAAGACAGTTTTCACATCCATTTGAAACAATTTGAAATTTTCCGAACATGCATATGCCAATAAAATCCTTACAGCTTCTAGCATAGCTACTGGTGCAAATGCCTCTTCAAAGTCAACCCTAAATTCCTGATTGTATCCCTTTGCAACTAGTCTAGCTTTATTTCTTACAACTTTTCCTTCTTCATTCAATTTATTCCTAAATACCCACCTAGTTCCAATTATTGAGTTTTTAGGATTTCTGGGAACTAGACTCCACACATTATCCTTTTGAATTGATTCAATTCATCATGCATTGCTTCTACCCAAGAGTCATCTTTCAATGCTTCTTCAATGTTTTTAGGTTCCACTTGAGATATGAAAGCCATTTGGTCTTGTTCAATGATATTTTTAAAATGAGACCTAGTATGAACTCTATCATGAACATTACCTACTACATTCTCAAGTGGATGATCTTTGGAATATTTGAAGTTATGTAATGGCTCTGGATATTTATACCCAATAAGGGTCCATATCCAGATCCGTCTCCCGCGAACGGACCGAAGTCTCTCAAGGGATAGCTTGTACACATGTCCAGGAAGAATAAAAAGACAAACCACAATAGCAAGAGACACAAGAAAGTACATGTGCTCATATCTACATATAACAATTTACAAATGTCCCATTACATTATTACATGTCCAAATTAAAAAGAGTACAACTACTTGGGGCATACCCCGAGGGAGCACAAGCTCACACAACTGTACTAAGACTACTGCTGGTGTACAAGTCTGTCACGACACCTCCGCAAGCCACATCAATGGTAAACCCTGAAAAGAACTTTAAGGGAGTGAGCCTCAACAAGTCACTGGCTCAGTAGGGACCCACCCAAAACAACACACAAAATACGGGAGGACTCAACCCCAATGGGTCTCACTGGCAACACCGGTAGCCAAACCATATCATGCTCACAGCAAAGCATAATTATATCAATTAACACAAATCTTGAAAGAAGAAGAGATAGCAGAACTAGCACCACGCTACTAGTCTACCTAATAACAATAAAACCTAGGCCACAAGCCTCACAGGCACACCACCTCAACAGCTGGTCGCCTAAGCTATAAGCCACACAGGCAAAGCATTGCCTAAGCTACTAGCTTCATTGGCAAGCCTCCAACACATGGGTAACAAGACTGCTAACCAAGAGCTAATCCTTTATACCATCAAACCACGTTGTATCGAATGTCACACTTAAGTAACAGGACTGGCTACCACGAGGCCAATCCATCGCGCACTAAACCTTATTCGGAAACTTACCCAAAAAAGGGTAAAACATAACAAGTGGAAGGTCTCAGCACACGACCTCCACTTCACCACCTAAAAAGGCTAGTACTCAGCGTACCATGAGAAACTAGTACCCACAAAGGGTACAAGTACCTACCACCACGAGGTACCACCACTGAAACACAAACACAATTGTGCCACCACCAGGGCACACCACAACCAATCAAACCACAACTAGTGAGTCTCCGCTCACCAACCACAACGACAACTATGCCAACACCATGGCACACCTTGACGGTAAACCACAACCAACACATGCTACAACCAGTAGCAAAGCACAATTCGGAAAGCACGACGCCACCAAACGGGACAGACTACTGGTTCATGACGCCAGTATCCAACCCGGACAACAAAACACAAGAACTACCTCTCAATCTCGCAGTCACGGACGTAAGGTCCAACTACAACTCTACAACACAAGTAAGGCCAAAGAACTGTGGAGACCAACCAAACCATCACAACCTACAGATCACACACCCTGCAGGCCCATGCCTGGCACCTTTAGAGACTCTGTCCTGAGCTCTCCAAATGAGGCACTAGTAACAGGACTAGCCAGGGCCCAGTACGTCTACTGGTGTCCGTAACCCCCAGCTACGAGCGTGCTACAAGCAACCAAACAAAACTCTCACAAGTCACTGTCCCCTATCGTCTTTCCCTCAGCCGAACGAGAACTCTCCCTGAGAGTGAGGGTGTCCAGGAAGACGACAAGACCTCGTCGGTACTACTGTATCGGGACAAGCCCCGAGCACACACAGGTGCCTGGCTCACACAAAACCTATGGCACCCAACTGAAGAGGCATTCCGGAATAGGCGCCGGACCACCACACTCGGCAATGCACAAACCACGATATATACTTATATTTCTTTATTACAAACCACGGTACAAATGTCAAGAATAGCTTGACTCTGGTCTCCCTGTGACCTACAAGCTACCCCACACCAACACACATGTAAACTACGATAACTAATCACAAACTGGCCTATCATTGGTCATCACGTGACCTCCTTGCCACATACATACAATACACACTATCTATACACCAACTCTTAACCTTACTTACAATATACTAATTATACCATCTCTATTAGTCCGAAAAAGACGTCACAAGACTGAGGCTAGGTTCACACTGGTACCATCATTGCCCAGTCAACGCAACACTATGTGCCATGCACATATTCATACTACGAAAACACTATACCAACTACATAAACCATACGTAACCACCCACTAACCATGTGGGTACATGCTCACAGAGCTCTACAGGTGCCAATGCACCTATTACCAAACCCATGCACGTTAAACATCGATAATCGGATAACCAAAACACCAAAAGCATGCAAAGCAGAACCCTCGGCTGTGATCGCGATAGAGGACAAGGCCGCCTTTTGATCACGATGCTACGACATGTCGTTATAAGAAACCCTGTCGCGACGGGTCGGCCTGTCGGGACCTGGTCGCGACAGTAGGGTCCGTCGCCTTCTCAGGCGAAAACCCTAATCCGGGAACCATCTCCGAATTTTCCATGCAAACCACCCTATATGATGTTTCAACCCGGTTTTCATGCTCATTTCACCTTCTAGACATGGTATCTATTGTTTTTAACGTGGTAAACAAGCTAACATGCAATCCACGCAATCAAACATGGTGGAATCTCCCTACCTTCACGAAGAACACGCAATCCACACATGGCGCGGCGTTTCCCCTACTCCACGCTACGTCCTCGCGTCGAGATCGCATCAAACACCACGCCAGAACACCAAATCACCCACGAAACCACGACAGCTCCTCTCCCGTCGAGCAGAGCTTGTGAAAGCTCTGTTTGGCCAACCTTCTTAAAACCACACAGCGGTTGGGATCGCAACGTACCTCCCCGTCGCGACCTTGTCGCGACGGACTAGGGCGTCACCTTCCCACTCCTGATGTCAGCAGGCCACCCCAGCATGTGACACGCGACACACATGTAGACGTTGACCCAAAACAGCGGCAACCAGAATGCGACCCCCACTGCCGTTGCGTTCAGAACGCGACCTACACCTCCGTCGCATTCACATCCAGTGAACCAACGGGCACTACGGGCCTAACCTGCCGGCCCACTAATCTCCACACAATGCGCAGAAACCTCAACCAAGGCACAATGACCCCATATTGGTCATGAGCACCATACCAAAACCAATAAACACGGATTCAAACTACCACTAAACAACGATCCACTAAGATCCGAAAAATGCGCTACGTTACATTACTATCACTTAAAAAGGAATGTCATCCTCGGCATTCAAAACGAGCGACAATAAACCACACTATCACCTAAAAAGAAACAAGGCCATACACAGAGCTTCCTCTGCTTCTCCCTTTCAAACTATCTACTCATTTCCATACTTACTCTACCTTCCCTTTTCTTTTTATTTATTCCACAACTACTTTTTTTCTAATCTATTCTGCCATTCCTTACCTTTCAACTATAAGCGATTCTACCTTGCTATTAGCGCTTTATCTCCTTGGTCTGAACTTACTTCCACATTTTCCAAATAATTCTACCTGGCTGATGGCACTTTATCTGCTTGGGCTCGATCTATTTCCATATTTTTCTTGGTTATGTTTGCAACATTTCTTTTAATTACTTAAACTCTAGATAACCTCTTCCACGCATCCGCTGCGCTACTCTGATCATACTAAACCTTTCATCCAATATTTCATGAATTCTGGATTTCCCTCAATCCATCAATAACTTATCTTGCTATTAAATCACTCTAACTTCACATTTTTCTTATCATATATCAACATTACTTAATTGACTCAACTCATATTCTTTCTTTTGCTATATTTGTGCCATACTGAATTCTGAATCTTGACATATTTCTATTGATATACTTTTTCCTTTATATATTTTCCTTGCTTTAAACAGTATTCTCTAACTGATTTAACAAACCTAATTCATATATTTTCATAATTTTCCATTCTCAATACCCAAAAATTTACCTTTACCTTTATTCAGGCCTCACTCAATTATATGACATCAAATCTCAAAATTTCTTTACCATTAAATTGATTATATTGCTCCTCCCCTTTTCTGCCCCCTTTCACTATATCTTAATCTGCTCACTATTCCTTAATTGAGTATTATAACTTTACTTCAAATTCGAAAATATTCTTATAACAAAATTCATTTATTTATCTGGATCACCTTACTGCATATCATTACACAAATTCTTATTACACACTTCCTAGATCATTTAATTATCACTATTCTATAATCTATCACATTCTTTTTCTTCATCTGATCATTAATACTAAACCTTATCTTTACTATCAATAGCATAACATAACACCATTTCTACAAATATCTCTCTCTTAATTAGTCTACTAGCTGATTAATCTCCAGGGGCCATTTATGCTACAATCCTTCTTACCCTCTACCATAATTATAAACTAAAATGATTCTTACACAAGGTAGATCATTGGTACTTGGCGGAGGTTATTCCTCACACACAATGATAGTTTCCAGACAAGCCTGACTTGTCTTTCCACAGTTCACCATTTGATATACCAATTTGATCTTTACATAAGAATCCCAATTGATTTCTATTTTTATTGCCTGTTGCAAATTCCAAGTTCTCTTCTCAATGATGTGAATCTTTCTTCAGTCAATGGTTTTGTAAAAATGTCAGCAATTTGTTTTTCAGTAGGAATGAATTCCAATTCAATGTTCTTATTAGCAACTTCATCCCTAAGAAATGATGTCTGATTTCAATATGTTTTGTCTTGGAATGTTGAATTGGGTTTTTGGAGAGATTAATGGCACTAGTATTGTCACACATGATAGATGAACATCCAATATCAATATTATAGTCAAGCAGTTGACTTTTAATCTACAACACTTGAGCTGCACAATTCCCTACAACAACAAATTCTACTTCTGCAGTAGAGAGTGCAACTGAGTGTCGCTTCTTGGATGCCCATGTTACCATGCATTTTCCCAAGAATTGGCAGTAACCACTAGTGCTTTTTCTATCAAGTTTACAAACAGCATAGTCAGCATCAGAATAAGAAATTAAATCAGCATGGCATCCAGTGGATACCAAAAACCCAATTCAGAAGTACCACAGATATATCTAAAAATTCTCTTAACTGCAAGTAAGTGACTTTCTTTGGGACTAGATTGAAATCTAGCACAAAGACGCACACTAAATTGGATACCAGGTCTACTTGCAGTAAGATACAAGAGAGATCCAATCATACCTCTGTATTACTTTGCATCAACCATTTTACATTTCTCATCATTGTCCAATTTGATGCTTGTACTCATGGGAGTGGATGCTGGCTTAGCTTGTTCAAACTAAAATCTTTTCAACAATTCTTTGATATAATTTGCTTGGTTGATGAAGAATCCATCTTCAAGTTGTTTAACCTGTAAGCCAAGAAAAATTGTAATTCCCCCATGAGACTCATTTCAAATTCAATGTGCATGTGATGTGAGAATTCTTCACACAGTGAAGGATTGGTGGAACCAAAAATGATATCGTCCACATAAACCTGAACTACAATGATGTGATTGTGGACAGATTTTGTGAAAAGAGTTTGATCCACCTTACCTCTGGAATAATTTTTACTAACCAGAAAACTGCTTAGCCTATCATACCATGCTCTTGGTGTAATGACCCGAGAACCCGACCCTCGGCCCATGCCGAGGGCCCAATTTTACGGTCACCGCCCACGGATCCGGAGACCCGAAGGGCTATAATATATATCTAACAGGATATGTAACAGAAGTAAACGTCAACTGCTAAGCTAGAAGCATACAAGCGGAAACAGGAAAGAGAGCGAGACCGCTACGTACCGCTCTAAGTACAGCCCCAACGCACGCACGCTAGTACAAGTAAAAGGTAGGGGAAGAACAAATTCCTTAGGGGCATACCCTGAGGATGACGTGCACTGGAAAAGGGGAAACACTGCTAGCTACGGGGTCCTCGCCTACTGCCTCGTCTCCTCCGCCCGGCGCGTGCCCTGCCGCTGCTGAGAAGTCTCACCTGGAAAAAGGAGGGATGAGCTTTACAACAGAACCTCAGTAGGGACTACCAATCTCCTACTAGCTCTAATAGGCAGAAGGATATATATATATATATATATATATATATATATTATATATATTAAAACAATTAAATAACAACAGTTTATATCTTCTACCTATGAACGAAGTGCGGAAGCGAAGCTACAACTAGCGCGGTACGGGAACACAACGCGGTCAGAAACTCCGTACGACTACTCGTCGTGACCACCACAAGGCTAGTCAACACAGACAGAAGGGACTCCGCCTAGACAAGGAGCACTAGCTATGAAAACACTACCACTAGTCAAAGTCAAGCGCGCCCACTGACGTCTTACCCTCGACCAGGGTCCTGTCCCTCACATCTCGTCAGAGCGAGGTAGGACACAAAGTACACAACAGTAACTGCCGTAGTTTGGCCGAACTACGGTCCCACGCATGACCTCTCCAATCTGTTCCGGGGCCGCAAGGAGCGAGGCAGTGAGAAACAGGACTGGCTGGCCTATGTCGGGTAGAACTCCTAATCGTCCTCGGCGTCCCAGACCAACCACGAGGGCTTTGCAAGCAACTCAATGCCACTGTCGTAACCACCATTTTCCCCTCAGCTCCAGAGTCCACCTGCAGGGCTGCCAACTCGAGAACACTCGTAGCCCAGAGTACTCCCTCAATAGGCTCCCGAGGACGGGGATCCCAGGCAATGGTAACAACCTCTCACACGGGACAAGCCCTCAAGTGCCGTGTACCGAGCGAAAGACTAGTGTAGGACCATACTAGGAAACTAGCACAAGTGCCACGAGTGCAGTAAAAGAAGCAGAAACGGAGAAGACCAAAACCTATCTCTCGGTTGAAGTCGCGACGCATCGGGCCGTCGCGACCAGGTCGAGACACCCTACCCTGTCGCGGTGGCCATAGCCGTCACGACAAGGTCGTGACACTCAAGAGCGTCGCGATCTTTTTGTGACCGGCCAAGCCATCGCGATAAGATCGCGACCTCCATAATGGTCACGTCTTCAGCAAAGGGGGGTTCCGGAGCGCTTCTTCCAGAGATCGCCCCAAAAACACAAAACAAGCATTCCACAGGGGGTGGGGAGCATGCTTAACATGTATTAAAAGCTGTAAATCATGCAAACCACCCATACAACCCCACAAACATGGATTTAACAAGAATCTACGCTCGAAGGGGAAAAACTCACTCAACACGAGCATGGATCCTCACTCTCCCACAACCACAAACCACGAGGAACACTATCTCTAAGGGGAGAGGAGCATGCTTAGGGCGAGAGGATCAAGGGTCCCTACCTCTACGTGAACAGCAAACCCGTCGGGGCCTTCTCGTTGGAATGGCTACCTCCTCCTCGCTCCAAACGACATGACCACGTCCCCTGCACGAACGGGAAGACACCCTCCTCAGCACGAATGCCTCAAGCTCGAAAGAACACCAAGAAAACGCAAGGGGAGCTCGGAGGGAAAGAGAGGGGAAGAAGAAGGAGAGGAAGGGTGAGGGGGAGAATGGGGCGCGGCGTTCGGTTTTAAACCGATGGCCCCCAGAACGCGACCGGGTGACCCAGCGTGACAATTACCATGTCGCGACGCCCCTAGGCGTCGCGACCTTGTGGTACTGAGAAACTGTGAGGTCACCCTGAACCAACTCGTGGAACTGGTCCCGTCTCTCACGTCGAGTGTAGTCGGGGAAGTACGTCACCGTGAAAGACCTCCAAGAACCGCTGCCAAGTGATATGATCCAACCGCTGCCCCTAAAAGTGAGTCTGCCTCTGAACTCTCCACCACTCATGGGCTGCTCCCTTGAGCTGGTACACCGCCAATCTAACCTGGTCCACCTCGGTGCACTCCATGGTCTCAAAGATGCGCTCTAACTCGTGGGTCCAGCTCTCTGCCTTGTCTGGATCATACTCACCGGAGAACATTGGTGGCCGGAGACGCAAGAACCTCTCAAGGAGAGTGGTCCTGTCCTCCGTAACCGCCATCCTCTGCAGCCCGCCCGGGTACTCCCAGTGCCCGACCGCTGCTGACGCTTTAGCTACCAACCTCTGGCTCTACCTGCTACTCCGGCACCGCTGGGGGAGGTACCAGAGGCTGACCACCTGCTGTTGCATGCCCGGGCTGGTACGCTCTCTGGTACAAGTTCCTAAAGAACTGTTCTGCTAAGGGAAACCAGTCTGCATACTGCTGCGGCTAAGGCTGGTACTCCTGCTGCTGTTGCCCACCTGCTGCTGCTGCCCACCTGCCGCTGCCGCTACCGCTGCACCCTGAGGCTGTGCCACTGATTCCTCTGCGGACACCTCCTCCTGGACCTACCCCTGAGCGGCATCTCAGACTCACTCTGCTGCTCAACCAGCTCTCTGACCTACCTACGCCTGCGCGGAGCCATGTCCTGCATGACACACAACCAACAAAGCTTAACCACACCACTCGGGAGGCTAGCAGTATACTTATACTACTTGTTGGGACTTTCTGTTGCAGTTTAAATCCCCTACAAGTCCTGTCAGACTCTAGGTAACGACCCGAGAACCCGACCCTCGGCCCACACCGAGGACCCGATTTTCACGGTCGCTGCCCATGGATCCGAAGACCCGGAAGGGCTATAATATATATCTAACAGGATATGTAACGGAAGTAAACATCAACTGCTAAACTAGAAGCGTACAAGTGGAAATAGGAAAGAGAGCGAGACCGCTGCGTATCGCTCTAAGTATAGCCCCAACGCACGCACACTAGTACAAGTAAAAGGTAGGGGAAGAACAAATCCTTAGTGGCATACCCCGAGGGTGACGTACACTAGAAAAGGGGAAACACTGCTAGCTACGGAGTCCTCGCCTACTGCCCTGTCTCCTCCGCTCGGCGCGCGCCTGCCGCTGCTGAGAAGTCTAACCTGGAAAAAGGAAGAATGAGCTTCACAACAGAAGCTCAGTAGGGACTACCAATCTCCTACTGGCTCTAACAGGCAGAAGGATATACATATAATATATATAACATATATATATATATATACAATTAAATAACAACATTTTATATCTTCTATCTACGAACGAAAGTGAGGAAGCGAAGCTACAACTTGATGAACAGTCCATCCCCATGTACTTTTAAATTAATTACATGCCTATTTTGGTGATAAACAAACACTGTCAAAAGTTTTTCTAACTATGTTTTATTTAGCCTTAAGCACAGGAAATACCCAAAGAAAGTCAAGCACTTGTGGTAAGTACTTACATACTTTGTTTTCAGAAGAGCTGTAACGATTTCCTCACAAGCTGTAACGATTTACTTGAAAGATTGAATAACCTTGCTGTATCAAACAAGTCGATGTTATAACGACTCTGTAAGTTATCGTAACGACTTCTTCAGAAGTTATAACGACTTGCTCATTATAACGACTCTGTAAGTTATCGTAACGACTTCTTCAGAAGTTATAACGACTTGCTCATTATAACGACTCTGTAAGTTATCGTAACGACTTCTTCAGAAGTTATAACGACTTGCTCATTATAACGACTCTGTAAGTTATCGTAACGACTTCTTCAGAAGTTATAACGACTTGCTCATTATAACGACTCTGTAAGTTATCGTAACGACTTCTTCAGAAGTTATAACGACTTGCTCATTATAACGATTCTGTAAGTCATCGTAACGATTTCTTTAGAAAGTTATAACGACTTGCTCGTCATAACGATTCTGTAAGTCATCGTAACGATTTCTTTTGAAAGTTATACGACTTGCTCGTCATAACGATTCTGTAAGTCATCGTAACGATTTCTTTAGAAAGTTATAACGACTTGCTCGTCATAACGATTCTGTAAGTCATCGTAACGATTTCTTTAGAAAGTTATAACGACTTGTATCTCATAACGACTTCTTAAGTGTTTCACAACGATTTCTTCAGAAACACAACGACTTGCATCTCATAACGATTTGATAAGTGTTTCATATCGATTTCTTCAAAATCAGAACGACTTGCCATGTTTCATAACGATTTCTTATATCATCTGTTATAGAACGACTTGGTTGTGGTAACGATTTCATAAGTTATCATAACGACTTCTTATAAGTCTACAACAACTTGATCATAACGATTCTATCAGACTTTCATAACGACTGCATAAGTCATGTTTCCATTAATTAATTGTTTTCCTTGATTTAAGATACGTTGAATAGTCAAAGTCGCATCACGTTTATTTGACTGCCATGCATTTAATAAAGACTGAACGTATCTCTGCACGGATACAGAACATATCTTCCATTCTCGTGTATCCTCTGCATGCATCTTCTAGAACGATAAACTGTCACTACCATATTTGTGTCTATCTGCTCTAACGTTGATTGACATCTGGAGATAGTATAGCTGTCTACCATTAAAGCTCAACCTTGCAGAACCTTAAGGATATACTATCCTACAACATCTGACACAGAAAGAACTACAAGCCAACTAAGAAGATCTCATCACTTTGCGTGCTCCAAAGAACAAAAGACTGTCGACAGGAAGTTTCTACAGATCCTTCAGTCTAACGTACACCAAAGCTGTGAGACAACGGTCATCTCTTCGTCCTCATTCAAATTGGAGATATAAATACAAGACGAAGTTCCGAAGACAGTTTTTGATCTATGAAGGAAGCATTATTGACATTCAAGAGAGCCTAGAACTCTGCCGCTTTCAAGTTTTTAGAAGATCTCTAGAGCCAGAAATTCATTCCTTTCCATCTTGGCTCTTAGCTCCTTGTGCTGTGAGAAGAAAAATTAAGGAAGAGCTAGATTAGTTCTGAGAGAGAGCACACTGTGTAGATCTTCGTCTCTTAGTGCTTGTAGCTTCAGATTGAGTTTTGTAAAAGCTTGATCTAGGGGCTAGTCATTCCTTTCAAGACTTTCTTGTGTTTTTCCCTTCGTGTGTGAAGGAAGACCTGGTGGTTTCCAGGGTGGTGTTTTTCCCTTCGGGAGTGAAGGAAGACCTGGTGGTACCAGGGTGTTGTGTTCCCTTCAGGAGTGAAGGAAGACCAGCTGAGCTGGGTGGTTGTTTTTTGTCCATAGGGGGACTGTACCCTAGTTAATGAAATCCTGAGGGTTGCTCAGGGACTGGACGTAGGACTCCTAAGGAGAGGAGATCTGAACCAGGATAAATCTGTGTGTTGTGTGATTGTCTTCATTGTGTGATTGTTGTTTTTACTAACCACTACTAATCTCTTTCAAGAACTCTTTATGTATGTTTGAGTTCAGGTATTTATCTGATAAATTTAAATTAAAGACCCATTCACCCCCCTCTGGGTTAGCCAACCGGGCAACAAGTGGTATCAGAGCGAGTCTCTTCGACAAAGAACAAGATCCAACGATCTGAAGAGTAAAGATCCATGGCAGCCCAAGGTCACTTCGAAGGTCAGTCTGTCAACAGACCTCCTTTGTTCGACGGTGAAGATTATACGTATTGGAAGACCAGGATGGAATACTTTCTACAAGGCCACGACTATCAAATCTGGTCGATAGTGGAAGAAGGTGATCTAGTCGTCACAAATGAGAAAGCATAATGGACAGATGAAGATAGAAAGAAAATCTCCTTGAACTGTAAAGCTAAGAGCATTCTATGTTGTGCTCTAAGCAAGAAGGAGTTCAACAGAGTCTCAGCATGCAAATCCTCCATGGAAATGTGGGAAAAGCTAAGGATTACGTATGAAGGTACAGACAAAGTAAAGGAGACAAGAATCGACATTCTTGTCACTCAGTATGAAAGATTTCAAATGCAATCAGGTGAGTCTATTACCCAAATGTTTAGTCGATTTACTGACATCACTAATGGTCTAGCCAGTCTAGGAAAGTCATATGAGATTGCAGATATGGTAAGGAAGATTCTCAGATCCTTGCCATCTTCATGGACGGCAAAGGTCACAGCTATCGAAGAAGCTAATGACCTTAAGAGAATGTCAGTAGAAAAATCATCGGGTCTCTCATGGCTCATGAAATAAACATGGAAAGATTAGGAGAATCCTCCAGTAGAAAGAAGCAGTCCAATGCGCTTAAAGCTAATGGGGACTCATCTGAAGAATCCTTGGATAACAGTGAAGATAGCAAAAATAGTGATGATGAAGAAGCCATGCTGTCAAGAAGATTGCAGAGAATCTTGGCCAAGAAGAAGAAGTTTCAGTCTGGTAGGAGGTACTTCAAGAAAAACAAAGATCTCAAGAAACCAGACGGAAAAGATCAGAAGAGAAATGAGCCACTTTGCTATGAATGCAAGAAGCCTGGACATATCAAGGCAGACTGTCCAATGCTAAAGAAAAATGATCACAAGAAGAAGGACAGCTCCAAGAAGTTCAGAAGATACAAAAAGAAAGCCATGGTAGCTGCATGGGAAAACAGCAGCGACTCAGACAGTGAGTCAAGCTCCAGCAGTGAAGAAGAAGAAGCCAACTTAGCTCTTATGGCAAATACCGGGGATAAGGTTAACCTTCGAGCATCCAAATGGTATTTGGATAGTGGGTGCTCAAGGCACATGACTGGAAACCTGAAGCTCTTCTCCCATCTCCAAGATGAAGAAGGAACAGTCACTTATGGAGATAATGGAAAAGGAACTGTAGTAGGCAGTGGATCAGTAAACAGCAAAGGAAAAACAGTCATAGAAGATGTGCTGTTAGTCAAAGGACTGAAGCACAACCTCATCAGTATAAGTCAGCTGTGTGATAGAGGACATCAATCAAATTTCAAGAGTCAAAATGCAGCATACTAAGGATGGAGCAGTCATCTTTGAAGCAAATAGAGAGAAGAATCTGTATGTGCTCTACCTTGAAGAACTCAAAGAGCAAAATGTATGTCTGGTTGCCAGCAAAGACAAATCAATTGATCTGTGGCACAGAAGACTAGGCCACTGCAGCTTGGATGGCTTGAGCAAGCTCAGAAAGAGGAATCTTGTGGAAGGTCTACCGAAAATCAATGGTAAATTAGAAAGTGTCTGCAGACCTTGTGCTAAGGGAAAGCACACAAAGAGTTCCTTCAAGTCAAAGACGGTGGTGACCACCTCAAAACCCTTAGAGCTCCTACATATGGATCTATTTGGGCCAATGAGAACTACCAGTCTTGGAGGAAAGAATTTCGGATTTGTTATAGTAGATGACTACTCAAGATTCACATGGGTATCATTCTTAGAACACAAAAATGATACTTTTGATAATTTTGTTAGCTTCAGCAGGAAAGTCCAGAAAGATCAGAAGTTCAGTATAGTATCCATTCGATCTGATCATGGTGGTGAGTTCCAAAATGAAAAGTTTGCTAGATTCTGTGATGATCAAGGAATTCAGCACAATTTCTCAGCACCACGGACACCACAGCAAAATGGTATAGCCGAACGGAAGAACCGAACTCTCTTGGATATGGCAAGAACCATGCTTTGTGAATATGAGTTACCAAGATATTTCTGGGCAGAAGCAGTCAACACAGCCAGCTACATTGTCAACAGAGTCATGATCAGGCCAATCCTGAAGAAGACTGCATATGAGCTGTTTAAAGGGAAGAAGCCAAAGATCAGCCATTTCAGAACCTTTGGATGTCCTTGCTTTATACACAACAATGGAAAAAGGGATATTGGTAAGTTGGATGCCAAATCAGATGAAGGCATCTTCATGGGGTACACTTCTAAACCCAAAGGCTATCGAGAGGTTTAATAAACGTACCTTATTGATTGAACAGTCTGTACACATTATCTTTGATGAACTAACCCTTCTTTGAGGAAGGAAGTAGAAAGTGATAATGATGATGCAGATGAACTGTCTAATAAACTGAAAGACACATCACTTGAAGACAAGGATGATCCACCTCTGGAAGAATTACAACAAGAAGAAATGTCTCATGAAACTCTTCAAAGGAGTGGAGATACAAGAAAGATCACCCACCTGAAAACATCATTGGTGATCCATCTGTAGGGGTAAGAACAAGAGGTAACTTGATTCCTTGTGATTACCTTGCTTTTGTATCTCAAATAGAGCCTAAGACAGTCAATGAAGCCTTAACTGATGAATCTTGGATAATAGCAATGCAAGATGAATTAAATCAATTCAAGAGAAACCAAGTATGGTCACTTGTTCCTAGACCATCAGACCATCCTGTGATCGGCACTAAATGGGTGTTCAGAAACAAATTGGATGAATCTGGTGTAATTCTAAGAAACAAGGCCAGACTGGTGGCTCAAGGCTATTGTCAAGAGGAAGGCATAGATTTTGATGAAACCTATGCACCAGTGGCTAGACTTGAGGCCATTAGAATTTTACTTGCTTATGCTTCTGCATTAGATCTAAAGTTATTTCAAATGGATGTTAAATCTGCCTTTCTAAATGGTTTTATAAAAGAAGAAGTTTATGTGGAACAACCGCCGGGTTTTGATGATACAGACTTTCTGAATCATTTTTTAAATTGCATAAGGCTTTATATGGTTTAAAACAAGCACCTAGAGCCTGGTATGAAAGACTTAGTTCTTTTCTCCTAAAACATGGTTTCAGTAGAGGTCAAGTAGATAGCACTCTTTTTATAAAAACAAAAGTCAAAAATATACTGTTGGTTCAAATTTATGTGGATGACATCATCTTTGGATCTACTGATGAATCCTTGTGCAAGTATTTTGAAAAGCTAATGCAGGGAGAATTTGAGATGAGTATGCTGGGAGAGCTTAACTACTTCCTTGGACTTCAAATCAAACAAGGAAAGGAAGGAACTCACATCTGTCAAGCAAAGTACACCAGAGAACTGCTAAAGAAATTTGGATTTGAAAACACCAAGCCACTGTCAACACCAATGGGTACATCAACTAGGATGGACAGTGACAAGGATGGTAAGAAGGTAGATCAAAAGATCTACAGAGGTATGATAGGTTCATTACTTTATCTAACCGCAAGTAGACCTGATATATTATTTAGTGTATGCATGTGTGCTAGATATCAAGCCGACCCTAGAGAATCACATTTAATTTCTGTTAAAAGAATTTTCAGATACTTAGCCAGGACTCATGATCTAGGACTATGGTATCCAAACTCCTGTGATGTAAAATTAGTAGGATATTCTGATGCTGATTATGCTGGATGCAAGGTAGATAGAAAAAGCACTAGTGGATGCTGTCAATTTCTTGCAGGGTGTTTAATCTCATGGTCCTCAAGGAACAAAATTCAGTAGCACTATCTACAGCTGAAGCCGAGTACGTAGCTGCTGGAAGTTGCTGTACACAACTCTTATGGATAAAGCAACAGCTTGAGGATTTTGGACTCAAAATCAAGACAATTCCACTGCTATGTGACAACACCAGTGCTATCAACCTCACCAAAAATCCAATTCAGCACTCCAGGACCAAACACATTGAGGTCAGATACCATTTTATTCGTGATCATGTAGCTAATGGCAATATTGAAATATCATTTATTGATACAAACAATCAGTTAGCAGATATTTTCACAAAGGCCTTACCTGAAGAGAGATTTACATCTCTTAGAAGGGAGTTAGGCATGTGTATTTTGTGAAAAGATCTTCATTTAAAGCTGGTATAAAAATTCTCAGAATTTAAGTAGGTTTTCTCTCTCTCCTTTTAAGGCAAAATCAATTCAAAATTCTCAGTTTAAGCGTTTCCGTCCTTTAAGTCATAGTCTTTCGAGGCGGTCAACCTCGTTTGTCGTTTTCTGACGCCTCATCTTTTGGAGCTTTTATTTTCTTTAAATCGATGCGTTAACGATTCCCCTTCCTCGCTCACCTTTTTCCTCTTTCGTCCCGACGCACGAGCCGATGCCCTAGCGACTCTTGCCTCTATCCTCTGCAAATTTGAAGCTTCCATCTCCTTCCCGCGAAATCGTTTGAGGTTTTCTTCTCGTCACCCTTCTTTTCAACCTTCCAATCTTCTCCCACCTGAATCCAGGCCGCACCAGCTATTGCCGAAATGTGTGGTGGCTACAGCGCCGAATACCTCACTCCAGCTCAGAGGAGCGTTTCACCTTTGTGAAGACGAATCTCTGTGGTCACAAGGAAGTAGATATTACAGATCTGCAAAAGAATGGAATGAGCAGCATCGTTGAGAAGATCAATCAGATGAAAGGAAAGGGCTTACCACTTGCTCAGAGGTAAGTTTCCGACTTGGTAAAGGCGTTCTTTGTGTGCTTAAGAACAGAAGAAGATGGGGCCCTCGTTTCTTCGGTCAAGGGCGCCCTTGTGACGGCCCTCGTTACACCGGTACGGTTATACCAACCCACGTCGGTATAGCGAGAATCCTCACAGTGGGACATTTACCCAACGATACAAACAGCTGAGATACACGCGAATATATATAACAGAGTAGCGGAAGTAAAAGAGAACTATCTCCATTCATTCATCATCCGCATTAAACATACATGCAGCTTACAATTTGCAAAAAGGAACTAAAGTTCACAGGATTTAATTTGCTGAAATAGAATACAAATGTCCATATATACATTCTTTTAATGATAGTTCTAATACAATGTCCAAGTACATACTAAGAAGTACACAATCACAAGATCTCAAAAACTGGCTAGTCTCCACGCTCAGAGTCCGTCTCCGCTGCCTCCTCCGAGGGTACTGTGTCACCAACTATACCTGTACGCCGAAGCAAGGAGTGAGTCCAGGGACTCAGCAAGTAACACTATGCATGATATACACGTACAAGTCCTAGTGGTTTCTACACGCACATTACACTTTACAACACATAGCATGCTAATCCATTTAAGTTTTCAACCTATCATGAAGTTCTACAATTTTATACATGACGCATGCTTTCAGATTTCAAAATAACATTCACCTATCACATGGTCTCTATTCAATTCACTCATGGGACTTTAATCAAAACGTGAGAGCTATTGACATGAACAATTTACATACATGAACGGGGAGCATAATTAGCATGGATCCCACGTGTCTTAAGTACATACATAACTTTTTATCATGCTTTAGGTTGCTGATCTCACATGGTTCAATGACTATAACCTACACATGAAAGCTACAACGTTGCTTAGACATAACACATGAACAATCCATCACGCCATTTTACTCACATACTCATTTGTTGTCCCTAACATGGATTCTAAACACTTTTGCACACATAAACATGAGAATAATGACATGCATTTTCTGAATTCACTTGGTTTCAGATTTAGTTTCACATGGTTTCTATAACAAATTTACATATCTAAGATTTCACATTTTTCTTTACACTAGGTTCCTCTTTTCACATATTTACACTTTACACATACACATTCACATATCACTTACACATTTACACATGGTCACATACACTTTACACATTACACTTTACACTTATTTTAGTGCCGTGACACATAGTCCAAACCACCAAGAAGGACACATTCACATCACATAACACATAGACGCCATCTAGGCAATACAATGGCGACTCTTGGACTGCGCAGACCGGGAGAACAAGTCTCCACCCTAACCAGTGGTACTTGTCCACCTCCAGGATTTCCCCCTAATGCCCTTAGGGTCACTTAACACAGTGAACTTTCTCAGGGGGACTTTTCCCTGATACGGCTCCACTGCCTTCTCGGAAGCTATCACATTGGCACAGTTTCACTTTTACACATTCACCGTTTTACACATGGTTTTACACTTGACACTCTTCATATTCATTCACACTTTCTTACTCACATGAACACCTCTGTTTTCCTAACATGGTACTACAGAGTTTTCAGGATTCAACACATAGTAAACACACCAATCATGCTGGGTTTAGACAAAATCTAATCACGTTTTGATCATATGTACGAATTATTCATAATTCACATGAAAACCCATAACTTTTTATTTACTGTTCCAATTAACCTGAAATCTTAACCACATGCTATTTTCGGGTTCAAAATCATACCCTCAATTTTTCAGATTTTTCTGAGCTAAATAGGATTTACAGAAAATCAAACACCTAATTAGCACATTATTCACAATTTACGTTACATGGAATTTACACATCATGCAATTTACCACTTTCTGTTTAGCCATAAGCTACCACCATTTGCATGAAATTAGAGTACAACGTTTCCCTAATTCATACATCTATGGATTTAACACTACGAATCATTTTTACATACTTCTATTCTATCGAACCGAAACTATTAACAAATTGCACAATCATGGATAAGTTTCCTAAATTTGCAAACACACATGCTGACCCACAATCTTCATGATTAGACCGAAATCAAGGCATTCAACTCACTGTAGTCATGGAACATGGGTTTGCAAAATTATCTACAAGTCATGCTCACAAGATTAAAGACACCATTTTTCCACATTCACCATCACGCCACATTCATTCACAACCACAATGCACAATATACATAGCTTATAGAATACCATATATCCTCCTCACGGAAATCATAACGAAATTAACGTATAAGAGGGACAGAACAGCTCACTGTTCTGTCCTGGCGAACTAGACGGCGGTCTCTGGCCGCTGACTCAGAGTCAGCGGCATGGTCGATGGACGCCAAGGAAGAACTGGGCGTCCAGGGACCTTGCCGTTTACTCAGGTCTGTGCAGAAACACAGACCCGAGCTCTGAAATTCGTGTGAAATGGAGGGTCTAGGACTCGAGGAAATTTCACAAAAATCATAAAACATCCTAGACTCATACGGGGACACCATAGATAGGTCACTTGCCTTTCAAAATTTCTTCTAAGGGATTTAGAGGCTTGGTGAAGACCTCTTTGGGCAGTCCCAAGAGTTTTAGAACCTTCCTCTAGATCGCCTTCCTCCGGTTCCTGGTTGATCTCCTCGCCGAGGAATGATGGGAGGCCTTCCCCTATGCTTCAGCTTCCTCCTTAATGCAGAAGATCTTCAATGAACCTCCAAGGGGTCGAATTTGGGGTTCAAAGGGGTTTTTCTCACACAGAAAGCTCTAGGTTTTTCTCTCCTCTTCTCTCCTCTTGCAAGGGTGAAATGAGAAGTGGGGAGAGGCCATTTCGGGTTCAGCATGTAGGAGAGGCCCTCACCCACTCATCATGCCGATTAGACAGGCTTAGAGCCATTGGGGGACGTCCCCCCAATGGTTGCCATACCTTGTTTCAGAAGACAGCAGCTCTGCTGCGCATGCAGGCCAGAGAAGTTGGCGTCCAGATCACTGGACGCCGGAATAGGGTTGGCGTCCAGGGCTGGATTCTAACACCACCTCAACGGCCTGGGGATTGACGCCAAAAGGGCCTTCGCCAGAACCCTAATTTATGCAGAAACCATGTATACCAAGCTTCTATACATGCAATATGTACATGGTATTATATTCACACTATCATCATGCAATACATACATTATTTACGTTTAATATAAAAACACATGTACACGTATTTATACTATTTTAATATCCACGTAAATACGTACATACATACTCACACAATATACACACATAATACGAAAAATACGACGGAAATTCGAGGGTCTTACACCCCTCCCCCTTAAGGAAACTTCGTCCTCGAAATTAGAACGACACTACTCAAACAAAAGGGGATACTTCTTCTTCATCGCATCCTCAAGCTCCCACGTAGCCTCCTCACGCGAGAAGTTCCGCCATAGAACTTTCACCGACGCAATACTCTTGTTCCGGAGATGCTGAACCTTCCGGTCAAGAATGGCTACTGGCTGCTCGACATACGAAAGATCTGGCTGGATCTCCACTGGCTCATGACTAATCACATGAGACGGATCTCGGACATACTTCCTGAGCATAGATACGTGGAATACCGGGTGAACGCTAGCCAAAGCTGGGGTAAAGCTAGCTCGTACGCCACGTTGCCCAAACGTCTGAGAATCTCATATGGGCCAATGAACCTAGGGCTTAGCTTGTATGCCTGCCAAATCTGACAACTCCACGAGTAGCGATATCTTCAAGAAGACATGATCGCCAACCTCGAACTCCAAATCCTTTCTCCTGTTGTCGGCATAACTCTTCTGCCTATCCTGTGCTGCAACAAGCCTTTTCCTGATAAGCTGAATCTTATCCGAAGTTTCCTGAACCAACTCCGGTCCGATCAACTGCCTATCACCAGTCTCCTCCCAACATAAAGGAGATCTGCAGGCCTACCATACAACGCCTCGAATGGAGCCATTCCAATACTAGCATGAAAGCTATTGTTGTATGCGAACTCCACAAGAGGTAAATGACGCTCCCATCATCCTTCCAATCCAGAACACACTCTCTCAACATGTCCTCGAGCGTCTGGATAGTCCTCTCGGACTGTCCATCAGTCTGGGGATGAAACGCCGAACTGAGCTTAAGCTCCGAACCTAACGCATCCTGAAGACCCTTCCACAATCTCGAAGTAAATCTCGGATCTCGATCCGAAATGATCGACTTCGGCACACCATGCAATCTAACGATACGCTAACATACATCTAGCTAAGCTCTCTACTGACTGCTTCTTCTTCATAGGTAAGAAATGAGCAGTCTTCAAGAATCTATCTACAACTACCCAAATCGAGTCATTGCCCCTTCTAGATCGAGGCAAACCCGATACGAATCCATAGTGACAGCTTCCCACTTCCATACGGGGATATCCATCCTCTGCATAAGGCGGATGGTCGCTGCCGCTCGGCTTTCACCTGCTGACAAACTAGGCATCTAGACACATAATCCGCAACATCCTTCTTCATGCCGGACCACCAAAATGATCTCTTCAGGTCTTGATACATCTTAGTGTTACCTGGATGAATAGAGAATCGCGATCTATGAGCCTCCGCTAACACATGCTCACGGACATCTACTACATCGGGGACATAAACACGGTGCTGAATCTAATCACACCGTCCTCATCACGAGCAATGCCCGCCTTACCCACTAACTCTAACAATCTAGGATCGGCTTTCTGCTGCTCAATCACCTCATCCAAGACTGAGGATCTAAGGGATAGCTGAGCTACAAAAGCTTGACACAACGATGGCTCTAACTCGGTCATAGAGCACGCTGCATCCTCCAACATCTTCCAATCCTGCTGGAGCGAAGACCTCTTCCTACTAAGAGCATCTGCTACGACGTTCGCCTTTCCAGGATGATACTGAAGGTCGAAGTCATAGTCCTTCAGAACTCAATCCATCTTCTCTCTCCCTCAGGTTTAATTCCTTTTGGGAGAAAAGATACCTCAAGCTCTTGTGGTCGGTAAACACCTCAAATCTGACACCATAAAGATAGTGCCTCCAGATCTTTAGTGCATGAACCACAGCTGCTAGCTCTAAATCATGAGTCGGATAGTTCCTCTCATGCTCCTTCAACTGGCGAGAAGCATAAGCTACTACCCTCTCTTGCTGCATGAGCACACAGCCTAAACCAATCCGAGATGCATCCGTATATGGCAAAGCCTTCTAGACCACTGGGCAATACCATACCGGAGCAGAAGTAAGCTTAGCCTTCAATACTGAAAGCTGCGCTCACATGCCTCAGACCATACAAACTTCTCACCCTTTCTGGTCAGCTTTGTCATAGGGGCGGCGATGGATGGAGAACCCTCAATGAATCGCCGATAGTAACCAGCTAACCCAAGGAAACTATGAATCTCCGAAGGAGTCTTGGAACATCCCAATCCATAACTGCCTGGATCTTGCTGGATCAACAGCTACACCAGCGCCGGAGATAACATGCCCGAGAAAGTGAACCTCGCGCAACCAGAACTCGCACTTGCTGTACTTGCATATAGTTTGTGCTCACGGAGAACCTCTAAGACTAACCTCAAATGCTGACGATGTGTGGTCTCATCCGGAGAATAGACCAACACGTCATCAATAAACACAACAACAAAGCTATCTAAATACGGACTAAACCCGTTCATGAGATCCATGAACGCTGCAGGGGCGTTGGTCAATCCGAAAGGAGAACCAAAAACTCATAATGTCCATAACGGGTTTCTAAATGCCGTCTTGGACACATCCTCACTCCTAATCTTCAACTGATGATAACCAGATCGCAAGTCAATCTTGGAAAAGACTGATGCCTCTCGCAACTGTTAAACAGATCATCAATCCGAGGTAAGGGATACCTGTTCTTCATCGTCACCTGGTTTAGCTTCCTATAATCGATGCACAACCCGAAGTGACCCGTCTTTCTTCTTGACGAATAATACAGGTGCGCCCCAAGGGAAACACTGGGCGAATAAATCCCTTATCGAGCAATTCTTGCAATTGCTTTCCTCAACTCGGCTAACTCTGCAGGGGCCATCCGATATGGGCCTTCGAGATAGGAGAGGTGCCTGGAAGCAACTCTATAGTGAACTCTATCTCCCTATCCGGTGGCAATCCAGACAAGTCATCGGGAAAGACATCTGGAAAGTCCTGCACCACATCGATCTCTGCAAGAGTCAGTGACGAACCAGCATCGGTACTAGCATAACGCTGGCAAGAAATGCGTCACAACCCTTGTTCACCATACGCATCGCCTTCATGGCAGAGATACTAACTTAACCGCTAAGTTCTTTGGCAAGGGATGAGAGAACTCATCCTCACCAGGATGCGGAAACAATCTTCTTTCTACGACAATCCACTAACGCATAGTGCTCCTCTAGCCAATCCAGACCAAGATAAATCATATCCTTCATCTTTAGCAAGAAGAAACACCCATCTAGGAACCTATCCTCAATGCACACAGGTAACGAAGGAATGCACTTCCTAGTCGATACCGTACCCGCAGGGGTGTGCACAGACAAGAGAACCTCTAACTCCTCAGACTCTATGCTGACTCTAGGCCTAACTGCCTAGCGAATCGCTCGGAAATGACGAGTGAGTAGCACCCGTATCAAACAAAACCCGAGCGTGCACACCGAAAAGTAAAACTGTACCTTCGGTGACATGCTCCGCCTGCTCGGCGTCCTCACGAGCTAACACAAACACTCGAGCTGGGCTCGAGGCCTTCCTGGTCGTCCTGTAGCTGGCGCGGCTGCCGCTACTGCAGGTACTGGCACTCCTCGCTGAGCTTCCTGCTGAAGTCTTGGCAATCCTTGATCTTGTGGTCGCCGCTCCCACACTTTAGGCATCTACCCGCTATTACCAACACTCCGAACCTCCATGGGTCTTCCCACAATGGGGACACTCCTTCTTCGCACCGGGGGGAACGTACAAGGGTACCTGATAGTTGCTGACCGCTACTTGTTTCTGCGGTGTCTGGTACACCCATCTTCCTCTTGTCTTGCCGCCGCTGGAAGTTTGCTGCCGGCCTCTTCTGCGATGCCTTCTTCTCCTCTAGATACTGCTCCATTTCTCCCTCCTGTCTGCAGGCTGCGCTGAGGGCCTCGTCTAGCGTGCGGTGGTCGAACGCCACGAGCCTCGTCCTCAGTGATGGTTTGAGACCCATCACGAATTTCTTGGTCTTCCTGCGCTCATCCTCTACTATATGCGGTGCATATTTAGAGAGTTCAGAAAACCTTGCCTCGTATTCTAGGACGGTCATCGATCCTTGCGTCAGGGAAAGGAATTCTTGCTCCATCTTGTCCTGGATGTGCTCTGGGACGAACTTGGCTCGGAAGAGCCTCACGAACGCGTCCCACGCCACATCTACTGCTCTCTCGTCCTCGAAGCGCGTACGCATAGGGAGGACCACCATACATCAGCTCTCTCCTGCAACACACCTTCATAAGCTCTAACTACAAAACCCAACCAACATTCAAGCATAAACTAAAGCATACCTGTAGCATGTAGGTGGCTAAGGTCACCTTGTCCTCGTCAGGACACCTGATAGCTCGGAAGATTTCCTCGATCTCCCTCATCCAGCTTTCTGCCAAAAGCGGATCACTCTCCCCCTTAAAAGAGGGTGGGGTCATCCTCTTGAATCGCTCCATGATGGAAGGTCCACCATGGTCCTGAGCTGGGCCTGAGCCTGCTACATAAACAACAAGCAATATACAATAACACAATATCATACAATTCAAATAGCAGACTACTTAGTTGTTTTTATTTTACCTGGGCCTCCAACTGGGCCTGGAGTGCTGCCTGAGTGTGTGCCTGGTCTGCATGGCTTGCACCAGACCTTGCATGAACACTCCATAAGTCCACAGGCGGCGGTGGGGAAGCACAGGACCCTGTGGGCCGGGGCCTGCTCTCCACCCGCTCCTCACGCCTCTGCTCGTCGTCGCGAGCTGGCGCACCTCCCACGTCGTCCACGGGAAGCCATGGCTGTAATAAAATTTCAGCCACCATTCGAACTAGGTTACTAAGCTTTCTAACCATTTTCTTATCTATTTTTCACTTCTTTATTAGTGTTTTCTACACATGTGGACATACTTAGCATGCAATGGGGATGATGACTTAGTTATTCATGTGCAATCTCAACCGGTCGCTCTGATACCAATCTCTGTGACGGCTCTCGTTACACCGGTACGGTTATACCAACCACGTCGGTATAGGAGAGTCCTCACAGTGGGACATTTACCCAACGATACAAACAACTGAGATACACCGAATATATATAACAGAGTAGCGAAGTAAAAGAGAACTATCTCCATTCATTCATCATCCGCATTAAACATACATGCAGCTTACATTTGCAAGAGGAACTAAAGTTCACAGGATTTAATTTGCTGAAATAGAATACAAATGTCCACATATTACATTCTTTTAATGATATTCTAATACATGTCCAAGTACATACTAAGAAGTACACAATCACAAATCTCAAAAACTGGCTAGTCTCCACGCTCAGAGTCCGTCTCCGCTGCCTCCTCCGAGGGTACTGTGTCACCAACTATCCTGTACGCCGAAGCAAGGAGTGAGTCTAGGGACTCAGCAAGTAACACTATGCATGATATACACGTACAAGTCCTAGTGGTTCTACACACGCACATTACACTTACAACACATAGCATGCTAATCCATTTAAGTTTTCAACCTATCATGAAGGTTCTACAATTTTATACATGACGCATGCTTTCAGATTTCAAAAATAACATTCACCTATCACATGGTCTCTATTCATTCACTCATGGACTTAATCAAAACGCCGCGAGAGCTATTGACATGACACTTTACTACATGAACGGGGAACATATTAGCATGGATTCCACGTGTTCTTAAGTACATACATAATTTTTATCATGCTTTAGGTTGCTGATCTCACATGGTTCAATGACTATAACCTACACATGAAAGCTACAACGTTGCTTAGACATAACACATAAACAATCCATCACGCCATTTTACTCACATACTCATTTGTTGTCCCTAACATGGATTCTAAACACTTTTGCACACATAAACATGAGAATAATGACATGCATTTTCTGAATTCACTTGGTTTCAGATTTAGTTTCACATGGTTTCTATAACACATTTACATATCTAAGATTTCACATTTTTCTTTACACTAGTTCCTCTTTTCACATATTTACACTTTACACATACACATTACATATCACTTACACATTTACACATGGTCACATACACATTACACTTTACACTTTTTGTGCCGTGACACATAGTCCAAACCACCAAAAAGGACACATTCACATCACATAACACATAGACGCCATCTAGGCAATACAATGGCGACTCTTGGACTGCGCAGACCGGGAGAACAAGTCTCCACCCTAACCAGTGGTACTTGTCCACCTCCAGGATTTCCCCCTAATGCCCTTAGGGTCACTTAACACAATGAACTTTCTCAGGGGGACTTTTCCCTGATACGGCTCCACCTGCCTTCTCGAAGCAATATCACATTGGCACAGTTTACACTTTTACACATTTACCGTTTTACACATGGTTTTACACTTGACACTCTTCATTTCATTCACACTTTCTTACTCACATGAACACCTCTGTTTTCCTAACATGGTACTACAGAGTTTTCAGGATTCAACACATAGTAACACACCAATCATGCTGGTTTAGACAAAATCTAATCACGTTTCGATCATATGTACGAATTATTCATATTCACATGAAACACATAACTTTTTATTTACTGTTCCAATTACTTGAATTTTAACCACATGCTGTTTTCGGGTTCAAATCATACCCTCAATTTTTCAGATTTTCTGAGCTAAATAGTTTACAGAAAATCAAACACCTAATCACATTATTCACAATTTACGTTAACATGGAATTTACACATCATGCAATTTACCACTTTCTGTTTAGCCATAAGCTACCAACATTTGCATGAAATTAGAGTACATTTTTCCCTAATTCATACATCTATGGATTTAACACTACGAATCATTTTTACATACTTCTATTCTATCGAACCGAAACTATTAACAAATTGCACAATCATGGATAAGTTTCCTAAATTTGCAAACACACATGCTGACCCACAATCTTCATGATAGACCAAAATCAGGCATTCAACCCTGTAATTCATGGAACATGGTTTGCAAAATTATCTACAAGTCATGCTCACAAGATTAAAGACCCATTTTTTCCACATTCACCATCACGCCACATTCATTCACAACACAATGCACAATATACATAGCTTATAGAAATACCATATATCCTCATCACGGAAATCATAACGAAATTAACGTATAAGAGGGACAGAACAGCTCACTGTTCTGTCCTGGCGAACTAGACGGCGGTCTCTGGCTCTGACTCAGAGTCAGCGGCATGTCCTGGGCGTCCAGGGACCTTGCCGTTTACTCAGGTCTGTGCAGAAACACAAGACCCGAGCTCTAAATTTGGTGAAATGGAGGGTCTAGGACTCGAGGAAAATTTCACAAAAATCATAAAAACCTCCTAGACTCATACGGGGACACCATAGATAGGTCACTTGCCTTTCAAATTTCTTCTAAGGGATTTAGAGGCTTGGTGAAGACCTCCTTGGGCAGTCCCAAGAAGTTGCAGAACCTTCCTCTAGATCGCCTTCCTCGGGTTCCTGTTGATCTCCTCGCCGAGGGATGATGATGGGAGGCCTTCCCCTATGCTTCAGCTTCCTCCTTGATGCAGAAGATCTTCAAATGAACCTCCAAGGGGTCGGGATTGGGGTTCAAAAAGGGGTTTTTCTCACAGAAAGCTCTAGGGTTTTTCTCTCCTCTTCTCTCCTCTTGCAAGGGTGAAATGAGAAGTGGGGAGAGGCCATTTCGGGTTCAGCATGTAGAGAGGCCCTCACCCACCACATCATGCCGATTAGATAGGCTTAGAGCCGTTGGGGACGTCCCCCCAATGGTTGCCATACCTTGTTTCAGAAGACAGCAGCTCTGCTGCGCATGCAGGCCAGAGAAGTTGGCGTCCAGATCGCTGGACGCCGGAATTAGGTTGGCGTCCAGGGCTGGACGCTAACACCACCTCAACGGCCTGGGGATTGACGCCAAAAGGGCCTTCGGCCAGAACCCTAATTTATGTAGAAACCATGTATACCAAGCTTCTATACATGCAATATGTACATGGTATTATTTCACACTATCATCATGCAATACATACATTATTTACGTTTAATATAAACACATGTACACGTATGTATACTATTTTAATATCCACGTAAATACGTACATACATACTCAACACAATATACACACATAAATATGAAAAATACGACGGAAATTCGAGGGTCTTACAGCCCTAATCAGAATCGACCAGGAACTGCTTAGGATGCTATTTGGAGTAAGCACATCCGGTTTTAGTGGGATTCATTCTGTGGAAACCCAAGAAAAAGGTTTGGGGATTATTGGGCCGGGGTTCAGGATGAAGGATGGCAAGCTAGATATCAATCAATTAAGTGCCTTCAATCGCCTCCTTCACTTCATTGTTTGTCAATTTTGGTTCCCCGTAGTGCAACCTTCTCCTCTTCACTAAGGCTGACTCCGACCTAATGTACTGGGCCATTAAAATGAGGAATCAATATGGCCGCAGTAATGATAGAGAGAATGAAATTTGCCAGGGAACAGATTTGGGACACTAAAAGCAAGTTGAATGTGTCCCTGCCCTATGCCCATTTACTTACCAGGATCTTCAGACACTTCGGTGTAGATGTCTCAGGGGCAGTTGTAGAAAAGATGGGCCAAGCTATCAGGTCCAAAATCTAAAGAAGAGTGGTTTTTCAGTAGTCAATGGGGTCTGGTCCAAGGCCTCAGTTGCAGAAGGTGAAGCACTTATTGTGAGCTTCAGTTGCTCAATCTCAGTTGGCGGCAGATGATGTGATGCCCGAATTGCCACTGGAATCAGGTTCTGTTCCAGTCTTTGTAGAAGCAGAGCAGGAAGGGCCATTTATGGCCAGAAATCAATCAGAGGCAGCAACAACAGTGAGGGAAGAAGAAGAAAGGCCAGCAGCAGCAGATCCAATTGTACTTCATGCTGAAAGGAGAATTGAGGATATTCTCCGAAAGACATCTTGCCTATTGTGAAGAGACTGTGGCATCAGGCCACATCTTTGAAGAAGGTCCAGTGAAGAAGAGCAGCAAAATCCTTCAGATGATTCTATGGAAATGGAGCTCCCTGTCAGGGGGAGACTGGTGCAGTTGCAGAAGATGCTCCACTTGAGGGGGAGCAATTCCAAGAGAAAAGATTGCACCTCCAGCCACCAGAGATCAGGAGGAAGAACAGAGAGATTCTGAAAATTGGATGCCAGAGAGGGGAGACAGCTAGTTCATCAAGTTCTGATGAGGATAATGATCCACCTCCTCCAGCTACAAGGGCAAAGAGAAAGATATAGCTCCTGAAGTACCCCTTTTAGCTGATGCACCATTTGAAAGACAGGTCAAGCAAAAGATTGTCATCAATTTAAAACCTGTGATTGAGAGGTTGGATATTCAGGGTGAGCTGCTTTGTTCACTCCAGTCTGATGTGAATTCCATCTTTCTAAGCCAAGCTTCAGCCCGCAGGAAACTGGTTCAGATTCGCTCTGCCATGACATGGTTCCATCAGGAGATGGGACCATGAAGAATATGTTATCAGACATCCTTCAAGCAGTTGGAGCTCAAGCTCCTCCTCCTCCAGCAGCTCAGAAGCCTAACCCAAGTGTACCTGAGCCCTCCGGCCAGACAGCAGCAGCAGCCCCAGCAGATGAAGCCCAGGCAGCAGCAGAGGCCGAACCCTCAGGCCAGCTAAAGAGTCAGGGCCATCAGGGCCAGCTGAAGAGTCAGGGCCATCAGGGCCAGCTGAAGAGTCAGGGCCATCAGGGCCAGCTGAAGAGTCAAGGCCATCAGGGCCAGATGAAGAATCAGGCCACCAGGGCCAGTTGTGTTGGAATCAGGCCACCAGGGCCGGCAGTGTTGATCCTTTGCCTCCCTTGCCTGAAGAAGTGGTTTCAGATCCTCCACCCATTGCTCCCACTTCTACCAACACTCCCATTCCTCCTTCTCCACCCACTAACTTCACAGCTCCACCTGCTCCATCTCACTTCAAAAGGCCTAGAACCAGGCCCATTTCTTCTCCCACACCTTTCCCTCCTCATCCTATCTCATCCTCTCCTGTTTCTACCACTTCTCATCTTTCTTCTTCTCAAAATTTCGAGGCCCCTCCAGCATCCTCAGCTGGAGCCTCATCCTCTTCTGGTACATCTTCATTTCCAGAAGTAGGATCTCTCAATTCTGATGCATTTCTCTACCCCCCTACACCTCCCTCCTTTATCACTATATTCCTACGAATGTCCAAATCAACTCTCCCTTTCTTGATAAAATTAAGGATGAGTTTGAAGAGGTTATCCTTAGGTCTGTGCTAAAGGTAGAAGACCACCTTTCCAAGACAGACTCTTCCAGTACTGTCTCAAAGAAACGCAAACTTTCTTCCTCTAACACTCCTCTTTACCCACCTTTGTGTTTTCTCTTACAGTCACCCACAAGCATACCTCACTGTACAAAGAATACCTTCAAAAGGTGTTTTTTTGCCACTCTTCACAATCTTCCTTTTCTTAACCTCTCTGATCATCTAGATGTAGTTCTTCCCTATACTCCTCTGTCTAAAGCCGAAAAATCCAAAATCTTCTCCTCAGCCCACTCCAAAACTGAGGAGCAATGGGCTAAATCTCATAAAGATTTGTACAATCGCTTTCTTCAGGCTAAGGCAGCAAGATTTCCTCCCAGGGATCACGCCTTGACCCTTTCTGAGTGGTTCAAGTTTCACCACCAGAACACCTGGGCCCCTGCCATTCAGAAGCTAATCAAGCTGGTCAGGCATTTCCAAATGTTCAACAACTACAGGTATCTCAAGATTACCTGAAGTTCAGCTTAGCCATTCAAGAGAGCCATCAAGGTTCTTATCCACTCTGAGCAGTCTGAGGAAATCAAGTAGATTTTGCAACTCTTCATTTCCCTGAAGACATTCTCCTGCCTCAGATTCATTTCCTGATCATGGAGTCTTCGATTGGTTCAATCATCTTTGAGCGTTTGCAAGAGTTTGGGCAGAATTGAGATTCAGAAAGGCCTCCAGTTTGGTTTTCCTAGATTTCTCTTCCGGGAATATCATAGAGGGTTTGTCAAATCAGATGTTCTTGCCCCTCTACTCTCAGAATGTGAAAGGCTGAATGCCTCCGAATGGTCCAAGCTTTATTCTCTGTCAGCTCAACAGCTAGCTCATCTGAATGCTGCTCAGGCCAGGGAAGGAAAAGCTCCTGTCTCTCCTGCCACCTTCTTGGATATGAACTCAATCCATCTGGTCCTTGATCCCTACAAAGTTTGGGCTGAAAGTACAAGGTGTTCTTAGCTCTTCGCCATGAACTCAAGGAGAAACAATTTTCTATCCTGTCACCATGGATCAATTTCTTGCCTGTGCAGTTTTGGTACAACTCTCAATCATCTGCTTCTCCATGGATCCAGATGAGTATGACCAGTTTCTTACCAAGCAGCGCAGCATCTATCTATCCAAGATGGCTCCAACGTGGGACCAACCTTCTCCATTGAGAGTGGTGCCTTTAGGCAATTTTTCAAGCGTCAGGAAGAGCAGGCCTGGGAAGCTATTTCTCATTATGCCTCCCTTCTCTCTCCTGCTTATTATTTGCCTGTACCTCCTCAACCTTAATGATGGATTGTGCTCTTTCTCCTCATTGTCTCTTATTCTTTGTCTCTTTCCTATTGCTTTTTGCTTAATGACAAAAAGGGGAGAATGTTTACCTACTACATGTGTCTGACACATTCTTGAATCATGCTTAAATCCTGTTTACTGTTAAGTACTACTTAATGTTGATCATAGTTTTGTTATCACCAGGGGGAGATTGATGAACAGTCCATCCCCATGTACTTTTAAATTAATTACATGCCTATTTTGGTGATAAACAAAACACTGTCAAAAGTTTTTCTAACTATGTTTTATTTAGCCTTAAGCACAGGAAATACCCAAAGAAAGTCAAGCACTTGTGGTAAGTACTTACATACTTTGTTTTCAGAAGAGCTGTACGATTTCCTCACAAGCTGTAACGATTTACTTGAAGATTGAATAACCTTGCTGTATCAAACAAGTCGATGTTATAACGACTCTGTAAGTTATCGTAACGACTTCTTCAGAAGTTATAACGACTTGCTCATTATAACGACTCTGTAAGTTATCGTAACGACTTCTTCAGAAGTTTTAACGACTTGCTCATTATAACGACTCTGTAAGTTATCGTAACGACTTCTTCAGAAGTTATAACGACTTGCTCATTATAACGACTCTGTAAGTTATCGTAACGACTTCTTCAGAAGTTATAACGACTTGCTCATTATAACGACTCTGTAAGTTATCGTAACGACTTCTTCAGAAGTTATAACGACTTGCTCATTATAACGACTCTGTAAGTTATCGTAATGACTTCTTCAGAAGTTATAACGACTTGCTCATTATAACGATTCTGTAAGTCATCGTAACGATTTCTTTAGAAAGTTATAACGACTTGCTCTCATAACGATTCTGTAAGTCATCGTAACGATTTCTTTTGAAAGTTATAACGACTTGCTCGTCATAACGATTCTGTAAGTCATCGTAACGATTTCTTTAGAAAGTTATAACGACTTGCTCGTCATAACGATTTGTAAGTCATCGTAACGATTTCTTTAGAAAGTTATACGACTTGTATCTCATAACGACTTCTTAAGTGTTTCACAACGATTTCTTCAGAAACACAACGACTTGCATCTCATAACGATTTATAAGTGTTTCATATCGATTTCTTCAAAATCAGAACGACTTGCCATGTTCATAACGATTTCTTATATCATCTGTTATAGAATGACTTGGTTGTTTGTAACGATTTCATAAGTTATCATAACGACTTCTTATGAGTCTACAGCACTTGTCATAACGATCTATCAGACTTTCATAATGACTGCATAAGTCATGTTTCCTTAATTAATTGTTTTCCTTGATTTAAGATACGTTGAATAGTCAAAGTCGCATCACGTCATTTTGACTGCCATGCATTTATAAAGACTGAACGTTCTCTGCACGGATACAGAACATATCTTCCATTCTCGTGTATCCTCTGCATGCATCTTCTAGAATGATAAACTGTCACTACCATATTTATGTCTATCTGCTCTAACGTTGATTGACATCTGGAGATAGTATAGCTGTCTACCATTAAAGCTCAACCTTGCAGAACCTTAAGGATATACTATCCTACAACTCTGACACAGAAAGAACTACAAGCAACCGCCGTAGTCTGGCTGGACTACGATCCCACGCCTGACCTCTCCAAGCGTTCTGGGGCTGCAAGGAGCGAGGATGTGAGAAACAGGATTGGCTGACCTGCGCCGGGTAGAACTCCTAACCGTCCTCGACGTCCCAGACCAACCACGAGAGCTCTACAAGCTACTCAACGCCACTGTCCTAACCACCATTTTCTCCTCAGCTCCTGAGTCCGCCTGCTGGGCTGCCAACTCGAGCACACTCGTAGCCCGGAGTACTCCCTCAACAGCTCCCGAGGACGGGGGTCCCAGGCAATGGTAACAACCTCTCACACGGAACAAGCCTCAAGTGCCGCACATCGGCGAAAGACTAGTGTAGGACCGTACTAGGAAACTAGCACAGGTGCCACGAGTACAGTAAAAGAAGTGGAAAAATGGCGAAGACCAAACCTGTCTCTCGGTTGAAGTCATGACGCATCGGGACGTCGCGACCAGGTCGTGACGCCCTACCCTGTCGCGATGCTGTCACGGCGGCCGTAGCTGTCACGACCAGGTCGTGACACTCAAGAGCGTCGTGATCCTGTCGCAACGGCCAGGCCGTTGCGACAAGATCGCGACCTCCATAATGGTCACGTCTTTAGCAAAGGGGGGTTCCGGAGCGCTTCTTCCGGAGACCTCCCCAAAACACAAAACAAGCATTCCACAGGGGAGGGGAGAATGCTTAACATGTATTAAAAGCTGTAAATCATGCAAACCACCCATACAACCCCATAAATATGGATTTAACAAGAATCTACGCTCGAAGGGGAAAAACTCACTCAACCACGAGCATGGATCCTCACTCTCCCACAACCACAAACCACGAGGAAACACCATCTCTAAGGGGAGGGGGGCATACTTAGGGTGAGAGGATCAAGAGTCCCTACCTCTACAAGAAGAGCAAACCCGTTGGGCCTTCTCTTAGGAATGACCGCCTCTCCTCACTCCAAACGACACGAACACGTCCCCTGCACGAATGGGAAGATACCCTCCTCAGCACGAATGCCTCGAGCTCGGAAGAACACCAAGAAAACGCAAGGGGAGCTCGGAGGGAAAGAGAGGGAAGAAGAAGGAGAGGAGGGGTGAGGGGAAGAATGGGGCACAACGTTCGGTAAACTGACGACCCCCAGAACGCGACCGGGCGACCTGGAGCGACAATTACCATGTCGCGACGCCGACGACAGTCCCCGGTGCAACCCTAAAAAGGCGATCAAACCTCGAAGACCGAAAAGCAATCGCGATGGCTGACAAGGCCGCGTCAACACTGCGCGTGCCTGACACCCGACAAGGCTATTATGATAGAAAGGACAGCAGTCACGTCTGTCAGAAAAGCAGTCGCGACGCCGTCAGACGCTGCGACCAGGGCGCGTCGGCCACCCCTGCCGTGACAAGAACGCGGCGGCCGGGTACGGCGCGACCCAACCCTATCACGACAGGCCAATCTTGTGCGGCCAAGTCGCGGCCAGGGCACCTATCGCGACCCTCGAGGACGGGGCCAAAGGGCCCAAGGGGGCCGGTCTTACACTTGGAGCCTGTTTCAATCCATACAAAGCTATGTGCAGTTTATACACAAGTTAGGTTTATCATGATCTTCAAATCCAGGTGGTTGAGCAACAAATACTTCCTCTTTAATATAACCATTCAAAAAGACAGTTTTCACATCCATTTGAAACAATTTGAAATTTTCCGAACATGCATATGCCAATAAAATCCTTACAGCTTCTAGCCTAGCTACTGGTGCAAATGCCTCTTCAAAGTCAACCCTAAATTCCTGATTGTATCCCTTTGCAACTAGTCTAGCTTTATTTCTTACAACTTTTCCTTCTTCATTCATTTATTCCTAAATACCCACCTAGTTCCAATTATTGAGTTTTCAGGATTTCTGGAAACTAGACTCCACACATTATTCCTTTTGAATTGATTCAATTCTCATGCATTGCTTCTACCCAAGAGTCATCTTTCAATGCTTCTTCAATGTTTTTAGGTTCCACTTGAGATATGAAAGCCATTTGGTCTTGTTCAATGATATTTTTAAAATGAGACCTAGTATGAACTCTATCATGAACATTACCTACTACATTCTCAAGTGGATGATCTTTGGAATATTTGAAGTTATGTAACGGCTCTGGATATTTATACCCAATAAGGGTCCATATCCAGATCCGTCTCCCGCAAACGGACCGAGGTCTCGCAAGGGATAGCTCGTACACATGTCCAGGAAGAATATAAAAGACAAACCACATAGCAAGAGACACAAGAAAGTACATGTGCTCATATCTACATATAACAATTTACAAATGTCCCATTACATTATTACATGTCCAAATTAAAAAGAGTACAACTACTTGGGGCATACCCCGAGGGAGCACAAGCTCACACAACTGTACTAAGACTACTGCTGGTGGTACAAGTCTGTCACGACACCTCCGCAAGCCACATCAATGGTAAACCCTGAAAAGAACTGTAAGGGAGTGAGCCTCAACAAGTCACTGGCTCAGTAGGGACCACCCAAAACAACACACAAATACGGGAGGACCTCAACCCCAACGGGTCTCACTGGCAACACCGTAGCCAAACCATATCATGCTCACAGCAAAGCATAATTATATCAATTAACACAATCTTGAAAGAAGAAGAGATAGCAGAACACCACGCTACTAGTCTACCTAATAACAATAAAACCTAGGCCACAAGCCTCACAGGCACACCACCTCAACAGCTGGTCGCCTAAGCTATAAGTCACACAGGCAAAGCATTGCCTAAGCTACTAGCTTCATTGGCAAGCCTCCAACACATGGGTAACAAGACTGCTAACCAAGAGCTAATCCTTTATACCGTCAAACCACGTTGTATCGAATGTCACACTTAAGTAACAGGACTGGCTACCACGAGGCCAATCCATCACGCACTAAACCTTATTCAGAAACTTACCCAAGAAAGGGTAAAACATAACAAGTGGAAGGTCTCAGCACACGACCTCCACTTCACCACCTAAAAAGGCTAGTACTCAGCGTACCACGAGAACTAGTACCCACAAAGGGTAAAAGTACCTACCACCACGAGGTACCACCACTGAAACACAACACAATTGTGCCACCACCAGGGCACACCACAACCAATCAACCACAACCAGTGAGTCTCCGCTCACCAACCACAACGACAACTATGCCAACACCATGGCACACCTTGACGGGTAAAACCACAACCAACACATGCTACAACCAGTAGCAAAGCACGATTCGGAAAGCACGACGCCACCACACAGGGACAGACTACTGGTTCATGACGCCAGTATCCACCCGGACAACAAAACACAAAACTACCTCTCAATCTCGCAGTCACGGACGTAAGGTCCAACTGCAGCTCTACAACACAAGTAAGGCCAAAGAACGTGGAGACCAACCAAACCACCACAACCTACAGATCACACACCCTGCAGGCCCATGCCTGACACCTTTAGAGACTCTGTCCTGAGCTCTCCAAAGTGAGGCACTAGTAACAGGACTAGCCAGGGCCCAGTACGTCTACTGGTGTCCGTAACCCCCAGCTACGAGCGTGCTACAAGCAACCAAACAACAAACTCTCACAAGTCACTGTCCCCTACCGTCTTTCCCTCAGCCGAACGAGAACTCTCCTCGAGAGTGAGGGTGTCCAGGAAGACGACAAGACCTCGTCGGTACTACTGTATCGGGACAAGCCCCGAGCACACACAGGTGCCTGGCTCACACAAAACCTGGGGCACCCAACTGAAGAGGCATTCCGGAATAGGCGCCGGACCACCACACTCGGCAATGCACAAACCACGATATATACTTATATATTCTTTATTACAAACATGGTACAAATGTCAAGAATAGCTTGCTCTGGTCTCCATGTGACCTACAAGCTACCCCACACCAACACACATGTAAACTACGATAACTAATCACAAACTGGCCTATCATTGGTCATCACG
Source organism: Colocasia esculenta (assembly GCA_014218235.1). Lineage (NCBI taxonomy): Eukaryota > Viridiplantae > Streptophyta > Magnoliopsida > Alismatales > Araceae > Colocasia > Colocasia esculenta. The sequence continues at coordinate 86,879,300 of CM024763.1, forward strand.
TGACCTCCTTGCCACATACATACAATACACACTATTTATACACCAACTCTTAACCTTACTTACAATATACTATTATACCATCTCTATTAGTCCGAAAGACGTCACAAGACTGAGGCTAGGTTCACACTGGTACCATCATTGCCCAGTCAACGCAACACTATGTGCCATGCACATATTCATACTACGAAAACACTATACCAACTACATAAACCATACGTAACCACCCACTAACCATGTGGGTAACATGCTCACAGAGCTCTACAGGTGCCATGTACCTATTACCAAAGCCATGCACGTTAAACATCGATAATCGGATAACCAAACACCAAAAGCATGCAAAGCAGAACCCTCGGCTGTGATCGCGATAGAGGACAAGGCCGCCTTTTGATCACGATGCCACGACATGTCGTTATAAGAAACCCTGTCGCGACGGGTCGGCCTGTCGCGACCTGGTCGCGACAGTAGGGTCCGTCGCCTTCTCAAGCGAAAACCCTAATCCGGGAACCATCTCCGAATTTTCCATGCAAACCACCCTATATGATGTTTCAACCCGGTTTTCATGCTCATTTCACCTTCTAGACATGGTATCTATTGTTTTTAACGTGGTAAACAAGCTAACATGCAATCCACGCAATCAAACATGGTGGAATCTCCCTACCTTCACGAAGAACACGCAATCCACACATGGCGCGGCGTTTCCCCTACTCCACGCTACGTCCTCGCGTCGAGATCGCATCAAACACCACGCCAGAACACCAAATCACCCAACGAAACCACGACAGCTCCTCTCCCGGTCGAGCAGAGCTTGTGAAAGCTCTGTTCGGCCAACCTTCTTAAAAACCACACAGCGGTTGGGATCGCAACGTACCTCCCCGTCGCGACCTTGTCGCGACGGACTAGGGCGTCACCTTCCCACTCCTGATGTCAGCAGGCCACCCCAGCATGTGACACGCGACGCACATGCAGACGTCGACCCAAAACAGCGGCAACCAGAATGCGACCCCCACTGCCGTTGCGTTCAGAACGCGACCTACACCTCCATCGCATTCACATCCAGTGAACCAACGGGCACTACGGGCCTAACCTGCCGGCCACTAATCTCCACACATGCGCAGAAACCTCAACCAAGGCACAATGACCCCATATTGGTCATGAGCACCATACCAAAACCAATAAACACGGATTCAAACTACCACTAAACAACGATCCACTAAGATCCGAAAAACGCGCTACGTTACATTACTATCACCTAAAAGGAATGTCATCCTCGGCATTCAAAACGAGCGACAATAAACCACACTATCACCTAAAAAGAAACAAGGCCATACACAGAGCTTCCTCTGCATCTCCCTTTCAAACTATATACTCATTTCCATACTTACTCTCCTTCCCTTTTCTTTTTATTTATTCCACAACTACTTTATTTTCTAAATCTATTCTGCCATTCCTTACCTTTCAACTATAAGCGATTCTACCTTGCTATTAGCGCTTTATCTCCTTGGTCTGAACTTACTTCCACATTTTCCAAATAATTCTACCTGGCTGATGGCACTTTATCTGCTTGGGCTCGATCTATTTCCATATTTTTCTTGGTTATGTTTGCAACATTTCTTTTAATTACTTAAACTCTAGATAACCTCTTCCACGCATCCGCTGCGCTACTCTGATCATACTAAACTTTCATCCAATATTTCATGAATTCTGGATTTCCCTCAATCCATCAATAACTTATCTTGCTATTAAATCATACTCTAACTTCACATTTTTCTTATCATATATCAACATTACTTAATTGACTCAACTCATATTCTATCTTTTGCTATATTTGTGCCATACTGAATTCTGAATCTCGACATATTTCTATTGATATACTTTTTCCTTTATATATTTTCCTTGCTTTAAATAGTATTCTCTAACTGATTTAACAAACCTAATTCATATATTTTCATAATTTTCCATTCTCAATACCCAAAAATTTACCTTTACCTTTATTCAGGCCTCACTCAATTATATGACATAAATCTCAAAATTTCTTTACCATTAAATTGATTATATTGCTCCTCCCATTTCTGCCCCCTTTCACTATATCTTAATCTGCTCACTATTCCTTAATTGAGTATTTTAACTTTACTTCAATTTCGAAAATATTCTTATAACAAAATTCATTTATTTATCTTGATCACCTTACTGCATATCATTACACAAATTCTTATTACACACTTCTAGATCATTTAATTATCACTATTCTATAATCTATCACACATTCTTTTTCTTCATCTGATCATTAATACTAAACCTTATCTTTACTATCAATAGCATAACATAACACCATTTCTACAAAATATCTCTCTCTTAATTAGTCTACTAGCTGATTAATCTCCAGGCCATTTATGCTACAATCCTTCTTACCCTCTACCATAATTATAAACTAAAATGATTTCTTTTAAACACTATGATTTATTTTACTTGATTCCTTTATTCCACATTACTAATTTACTGCCAATCATAAACTATTTCACCGTTACAGCTCATTCACAATATCCATTCATAATCCACTTTGCTATTCCTCATTACTTCTCAATGGACTAAACTTTGTCTATTCTAACTTACATAGCTTCAACTTACTTTAATTATTTAGTTTTAACTTCAATCTGCCTTCAACACCAATTCCCTTCTCTGCTTCCACATCTATACATAAATGCTAACACCACTACTCTTATCTTTAATACTACAACAACCTTATACAAATCTCTCTACGAAATCTTTATCCACTGCCTCTTACTAACAAGCATCACTCTCTCTATAAAATTTTCGGAAGAATCTTACTTTACTTACTCTCTTACTTTCTCTTTAACCAATGGTCATCTTTCACACACCTACATGAGTTTCATATTAAATTTTCTATTATCCTCATTATTCATATCAACACTATCTTTAAATTCTATATTGCAATTATTTCTAATCACAGATTATACTTAAGATCATCTTGATCACTACCCTCCACTTACCAACATCTCATCTTAAACTAGACTACTTTACTTAATCATTTCAAATCTAACATGTCATTAATCATATTATTATTCAAGCAGCTCCTTAACACTTTGTTAACATAAATCTTAAACACAATAACTATCTTTACTACAATTCTCAACCACAATTCACCCATTTAACTGTCCTGATCACAGAACCCTATTCTTCATTACGATATAATTCCCTCTGTTATTCCATCACATCACTACTTTATATCTATCTCTATCAACTCTGATCCTCATTAAAACACCTTTTTACTGAATTTCATAACTAAATTCACCAATTCTATCAAATTTCTATAACAAGAACCTTTAATCAACTATATTTTAACCACAACTGACACCCCAATAACCACTCACACTACACCATCAACCATACCATTTCTCTGCTATTACCCACAACTGTTAATCTAACCAACTATACCCACAATTCACATATCAAAACTCATGTGAAAACTATACTAAAAAGCACAAGAAACCACAGACTTACTATCAGCAGTGGACATTAAATCATGTATTGGAACATTGTAATCTTAATGTCTTTTTATATTCTAACTGGATCATTGCTCTGATACCAACTGTAACGGCCCTGGATATTTATACCCAATAAGGGTCCATATCTAGATCCGTCTCCCGCAAACGGACCGAAGTCTCGCAAGGGATAGCTCGTACACGTGTCCAAGAAGAATATAAAAGACAAACCACAACATCAAGAGACACAAGAAAGTACATGTGCTCATATCTGCATATAACAATTAACAAATGTCCCATTACATTATTACATGTCCAAATTAAAAAGAGTACAACTACTTGGGGCATACCCCGAGGGAGCACAAGCTCACACAACTACTAACTACTGCTGGTGGTACAAGTCTGTCACGACACCTCCGCAAGCCACATCAATGGTAAACCCTGAAAAGAACTGTAAGGGAGTGAGCCTCAACAAGTCATTGGCTCAGTAGGGGACCACCCAAAACAACACACAGAATACAGGAGGACCTTAACCCCAATGGGTCTCACTGGCAACACCGGTAGCCAAACCATATCATGCTCACAGCAAAGCATAATTATATCAATTAACACAAATCCCGAAAGAAGAAGAGATAGTAGAACTAGCACCATGCTACTAGTCTGCCTAATAATAATAAAACCTAGGCCACAAGCCTCACAGGCACACCACCTCAACAGCTGGTCGTCTAAGCTGTAAGCCACACAGGCAAAGCATTGCCTAAGCTACTAGCTTCACTGGCAAGCCTCCAACACATGGGTAACAGGACTGCTAACCAAGAGCTAATCCTTTATACCCTCAACCACGTTGTATCAGGACTGGCTACCACGAGGCCAATCCATCACGCACAAAACCTTATTCGGAAACTTACCTAGAAAGGGTAAAACACAACAAGTGGAAGGTCTCACCGCACAACCTCCACTTCACCACCTAAAAAGGCTAGTACTCAGCGTACCACGAGAAACCAGTACCCACAAAGGGTACAGGTACCTACCACCACGAGGTACCACCACTGAAACACAACACAACTGTGCCACCACCAGGGCACACCACAACCAATCAAACCACAACCAGTGAGTCTCCGCTCACCAACCGCAACGACAACTGTGCCAACACCATGGCACACCTTGACGGGTAAAACCACAACCAACACATGCTACAACCAGTAGCAAAGCACGAGTCGGAAAGCACGATGCCACCACACGGGACAGACTACTGGTTCATGACGCCAGTATCCAACCTGGACAACACAACACAAGAGCTGCCTATCAGTCTCGTACTCACGGATGTAAGGTCCAACTGCAGCTCCACAACACAAGTAAAGCCAAAGAACTATGGAGATCAACCAAACCACCACAACCTACAGGTCACACACCCTGCAGGCCCATTCCTGGCACCTTTAGAGACTCTGGACCGATCTCTCTAAAGTGAGGCACTGGTAACAGGACTAGGACCCAGTACGTCTACTGGTGTCCGTAACCCCCATCTACGAGCGCACTACAAGCGACCAAACAACAAACTCTCACAAGTCGCTGTCCCCTGCCGTCTTTCCCTCATCCGGACGACAACTCTCCCGGAGAGTGAGGGTGTCCAGGAAGCTGACAAGACCTCTTCGGTACCACTGTACCAGGACAAGCCCCAAGCACACACAGGTGCCTGGCTCACACAAAACCTGGGGCACCCAACTGAAGAGGCATTTCGGAATAGGCACCGGACCACCACACTCGGCAATGCACAAACCACGATATATACTTATATATTCTTTATTACAAACCACGATACAAATGTCAAGAATACTTGACTCTGGTCTCCCTGTGACCTACAAGCTACCCCACACCAACACATATGTAAACTACGATAACTAATCACAAACTGACCTATCATTGGTCATCACGTGACCTCCTTGCCACATACATACAATACACACTATCTATACACCAACTCTTAACCTTACTTACATTATACTAATTAAACCATCTCTATTAGTCCGTAAAAGACATCACAAGACTGAATCTAGGTTCACACTGGTACCATCATTTCCCAGTCAACGCAACACTATGTGCCATGCACATATTCATACTACGAAAACACTATACCAACTACATAAACCATACGTAAACCACCCACTAACCACGTGGGTAACATGCTCACAGAGCTCTACAGGTGCCAATGCACCTCTTAACAAAGCCATGCACGTTAAACATCGATAATCAGATAACCAAAACACCAAAAGCATGTAAAGCAGAACCCTCGGCTGTGATTGTGACAGAGGACAAGGCTGCCTTCTGATCGCGATGTCACGACATGTCGCGATAAGAAACCCTGTCACAACGGGTCGGCCTATCACGACCTGGTTGCGACAGCAGGGTCCGTCGCCTTCTCAGGCGAAAACCCTAATCCGGGAACCATCTCCAGATTTTCCATGCAAACCACCCTATATGATTTTTCAACCCGATTTTTATGCTCATTTCACCTTCTAGACATGGTATCTATTATTTTTAACACGGTAAACAAGCTAACATGCAATCCACACAATCAAACATGGTGGAATCTCCCTACCTCATGAAGAACACGTAATCCACGCATGGCGCGGTGTTTCCCCCACTCCACGTGACATCCTCGCATCGAGAGCGTGTCGAACACCATGCTTGAACGCCAATCGCCCAACGAAACCATGGCAGCTCCTCTCTCGTTCGAGCAGAGCTTGTGAAAGCTCTATTCAGCCAACCTTCTTAAAAACCGCACAGCAGTTGGGATCGTGACGTACCTCCCCGTCGCGACCTTGTCGCGACGGACTAGGGTGTCACCCTCCCACTCCCGACGTCAGCAGGCCACCCCAGTGTGCGACACGCGGTGCACATGCAGACGTCGACCCAAAACAACGGCAACCAAAACACGACCCCACTGCCGTCGCGTTCAGAATGTGACCTACACCCCCGTCGCGTTCACATCCAGTGAACCAACGGGCACTACGGGCCTAACATACTGGCCCACTAAGCTCCACACAATTCGTGGAAACCTCGACCAAGCCCAATGACCCCATATTGGTCATGAGCACCATACCAAAACCAATAAACACGGATTCAAACTACCACTAAACAATGATCCATGAAGATCCGAAAAATGCGCTACGTTACAAGTTACCTCTTGTCACTGTATTGACTTGATCTGGTGTCAACCTGATAGTTTGTTGAGTCGACACATCCTCATGTTCATCAACTTCTTCATTCTCCAGTGGTTGATCTGATTCTTTCTGAAGAATATCAGCATCTTCTTCTTGGTTCCTGCAAGAATCATGGTCAGTAGGTTTTTCACAATTTTCATCAAAAATGACGTGGAGTTTCTTCCACAGTTCTTGATTCATTATTAAATACCATATATGACCTTGAATTCTCAGAGTACCCTAGAAAAATAACTACATAACTTTTCTTTTCAAATTTATCTAGATCATGTTTATCATTATTGTGAATGAAAACTTTACTTCTAAAAACTCTAAAATAAGTAATGTGAGGCTTCTTACCTTTTAGAACTCATAGGAAGCTTTCTTTAGGACTGGTCTTACCATGACTCTATTGAGAATGTAGCATGAGGTGTTGACAGCTTCTGCCCAAAAGCTCCTTGGAAGCTGACTTTCAATCAACAGAGTTCGTGCCATCTCCACCAATGTCCTATTTTTTCTTTCAACAATTCCATTCTGTTCAGGAGTCCTTGGGCAAGCAAATTTGTGATCAATTCCTTTTTCACTGCAAAAATAAAAAAAAATAAATTATTGTCAAATTCTCCTCCATGATCAGTAAGTATAGAGCAGATTTTATTTGTTTTTCCTTTTTCATTTTATTAACAAAATTATGAAAGTTTTCAATTGTGTCACTCTTGTGAGACAGAAAAAATACCCAGGTAAACCTAGAAAATCATCAACAATTAAAAACCCATATCTATGTCCACTAAGACTGTGTCCTAGTAGGACCAAATAAATCCATATGCAACAATTCAAAGGGTTTGGAAGTTATTAAAGATGCAATAGACTTGAATGATTTTCTAGTTTGTTTACCTTGAGCACATGCAGAACAAACAATGTCAATTTTCTTTTTCTTCATTTTAGGTAAACCATTCACAAGAGCATGCCTTATCAATTTGTTCAAAACATTCTCACTAGCATGACCTAACCTTCGATGCCACAATTGAAATAGATCATGCTGACTAGTACTAAACAAAGATTATCATGTTGATGCTCATTTAGGTCAACCAGATAAACATTGTTAATTCTTTGACCAAGAAACTTTATTTTTCCAGAATCCTTTCCAACAATTTCACATGATTCGGAATTAAAATTACCTTAAGGCCTTTGTCACAAAGTTGACTGATGTTCAATAAGTTATGATCAAGGCCTTCAACTAGCAAGGCATTTTCAATAGAGCTTGAAAGATTCTTACCAATATTTCCAGTTCCAATGATCTGACCCTTGTTTTTACCTCCAAAGATTACTTGTCCACCATCTTTCTTAGTTAATGAAGAAAATTTCCCTTTATCTCCAGTCATATGTCTTGAACAGCCACTGTCAAGGTACCATTTATCTTTCTTGTGGTTGTAAGACATTCCTGCAAAAGGATTTAGAAAGAGGATTTTGGTACCCAAATTACTTTGGGTCCCATCAGTTTTCTCAATTCAATATCAAATTGTTTTGGAATCCAAATTTGCTTCATTCTACATACATTCACTTTTGATCTGCATTTATCATCAGTATGACCAGATTTCCTACAGATAGCGCATGTCATGATTCTTTGTGGTGTGAAATTTTTGTTGCTTTTGAAGTGAGAGTTAGATCCAACATTTGACTTCAAATTTTGTTGATTTTTAACTTGAACTCTTTGATGTTTTGGATTGTGTTTTGAAATTTTCAATTGATTCTTATTTTTGGTTTTTAAGTTCATTGGTGATTTTCCCTGAATGTTTTTCTCAGACTGACTATAAGAGGTGCTTCCTTTAACAAATGAAGTTATCAAGATTTGTCCAATTTTCTTCTTGTTTTCAGACTGAAAACCTAAACCATGCTTAGTAGTGTTCATCCGAACTCCTGACATAGCATCTAGGTTTCTTTCCCTTTAACAAATTTGGACAAGGTTTTTTTCTTGTCATTTCGTTCCTTTTGAACAGTTTTCAATTCTTCATTAATCACCTCTTTTTTTTTCTTTAGTGTTTCATTTTCATCCATCAGAATTTGTTTCTCTTTTTCAGTGCATTGGCATCTTTCTTTAACATGATCAAGCTGTTCATTTAAATCTTCTTGTTCCTTTTTCAAGCTAAGAATTTCATCATTCAGAAGATTTATTTGTTCAGATTCTTGAGAATTATGCAAAATGCTATGAATTTTCTTTTTCAATGATTTATTTTCTAATTTTAATTCACACAACTTTTCAAATAAAGTAGCATATGCTTCTTCCCATTCATCAGTTGAAAAATCTTCAAATGAAAAACTCACCTCATTGTCCTCTTCATTCCTGGCCATAAGGCATGTGACTTCTTCTTCATCAGATCCACTTTCTTCTTGTTCTTCTTCATCTTCATCACTCCATGTGGTCAGCATGACTCTAGTTTTCTTGAACATCTGATTTTTTAGCTTTCTCTTCAGATCAGGACACTCTCCTCTCATGTGTTTTGGTTTCCTGCATTCATAACAGATTATATCAGTTTTCTTTTGTTTGCCTCAATTTTCTTATTGAAATCATTTTCTTTGAAAAATCCCTTTTATTAGAAGATGAAGGTTTGAACTTACCTTTCCCTTTCTTCTCAGGAATTTCTTGAATTTCCTTGTGAATAAGGCCAATTCATCATCATCATCTTCATCAGAAGATTCATCAGCTTCATCAAAATTTTCAATTACATTCTTTGAGCTAGATGAGGCTTTCAAAGCAATAGGTTTCTTAGATGTAATGACAGATGCATTTCTTTTCAAATTAATCTCATATGTCATTAATGAACCTATCAGCTCATCTAATTGCATGGTTGATAAATTCTTTGAATCCTCAATTACAGTGGCCTTTGTGTGCCAAGCTGATGGAAGAGATCTACGTATTTTTCCTAACAAGATCATTGTTATAATAATCTTTTCCTAGACCTCTAAGACCATTTACAATAAGCATGAACCTAGCAAACATTTCGGAAATGGTCTCATCACTCTTCATTCTGAACATTTCATACTCTGAGACTAGGATACTTGCCTTTGTTTCCCTTACCTTAGAGGTTCCCTCATATATTAGTTGGAGTTTATCCCACATCTCCTTCGCAGACTTACATGATGATACTCTGGAGTACTCTTTGGGATGTATGGAGCACTGCACCATATTCATGGCACTCCAGTTGAGTGTGGACTTCTTGATTTGCTCCTTGGTCTATAGATCTTCATCTTCTGGTAGTTCGGCAGGTCCTTTGTCAACAATCTTCCAGAGTTCATAGTCCTGAGCTCTTAAGAATACCTACATCCTATTTTTCCAATAAGAGTAGTTAGATCCATCGAAAAAGGAGGCTAGTAACTGAGTGACCCTTAGCCATGAATCCCTTAGTGATTTCCATAGAAAAAAAAACTCTTGATCATTAGATCAAACACTTAGAAGTGCAATGAGAACCTTGCTCTGATACCAAATGTAATGTTGCGGAAAACAACTATGTAGAAATCTAGAAGGGGGGGGGGGGTTGAATAGATTTCACTGTATTAAAAAATTCACTCGATTGAAGAACTTAGATCTAAGACTTAATCACAATTCTGAACAAATTAGACAAATCAAATGATGTGATAGCAGCGCCTACCAAACATCTAACCAAGCAATCAAACCACAAAGACACAAGGATTTAGGATGGTTCGGATTACACAATTGTATATCCTAGATCCACCATCCACACACACATACAATGTGGCTTATATCACCAGTTCAGAATGGGTCACACTGCAACACACACAATCTGAGATGACAAAGATCTCAGATCTGACACACACGTAAAATTGGGCACAAGGATTGCTCCAATTTCACAAAATACACACAATAGATTGAGTTTGAAGTATAGAACTAGATGAAACACTTGAATTTCGAATAGAAGAAATCTGGTTCAAATCCCCCTGTTCTGCTTCCAGATGAGAATTCAAAACTCCAGCTCCAACTCCAGGATGAAGACTTTGGAATCTGAGAATTCCACTTGAGATTGATCAGCAAAGGTGCTTGGATCTTCTAATCCTTTAGATCTGGGCGCAATTCTCAAGGATGGAGCTTCTCTCTGAAATCACCTGCTGCTTCTTGAATGAGAGGGCTGAAGTGTGTATCCCCCAAGAAATGAGTGGATGATGGGCCTTTATAGTCCCACGAGTCCACGAAGTGCCTTGGAATTTGGAGCACAGAAATTCCCACTTAAAAGCCATCAACCAAAGTCATCCACGTGTCCTTACATTTCAGATCTGGAAAAATTAGTCAAAGTTTGTCGACACACATGAGACATGTGTCGACACAAGTCCTTGTCTTTGAGTCCTGGCAGCTTAATCTGTTGATTTGTGTCGACACACTTTGCACTTGTGTCGACACACATTCCACTACCTACAGAACAAGCTTCTGGGAGGGACAGGGAGTGTCGACACACAAGCAACCTATGTCGACACCACTGGTCACTGGCTTCAGAATAGGCTTCTGGGAGGGACAGGGTGTAACGCCCCAGAAATTTAAAATGTTAAGAAAATAGAAATAATTTGGTTAAAATACCTTAGAGTTGTTATTAAATTGTGATAATTAGATGATAGACTTAATTAGTGGTAATGAACGTTATCCCAGTATCGTACCTCGAAGTGCGTGCCTCCACAGGGCGATACCGAAAAACGACAACGAAATAAAAATCCGAGAACATCATAATTTCCAGAAAAATGTGGAGAAATCAAATATGTAATTATCTGAATTTTTTGACGTACGTATTTCAAGGTACAGTCGACGCGACCATTTTTCGGGTGATTTTTCACCTAGTGTAAAATAAATTCTAAAAATAAAATAAAAATCACCATAATTTGTAAAACCATTATATTAGTCTATGGTTGAAATTTTAATACAATGGATACCATTTGAATATGTTTACATAAAGTTAGTGGGCTAGCTGAATTTTGGACTAATTACGGAAGGGATTTTCTGGGATTTCTGGGTGTTTACGTGAGAAGCCCTGGGAAGGCCAGCGCACATGGAAGTGGGATGAACACGTTAACCCTTTAGGTATAAGTTATGGGAGCTATGCATGGCAAACGTGTCCAGACATGGTTTAAGGGGATTAAAACCTTGACACCTTGATGGCTATCGTGCCATCATGCATGGCCGGCGTTGAGGGTTATAAAAACCCCCCAATACCCAGCTTGCGAACCTTCTAAGTCTGATCTTTCTGCAACTGTGTTTGCAAGACTTCATACTGTGAGTGTAGTGGGTGAATTGTGGTGGAAGTCATCGTTTTCTGTTGGAGCTGCTGCTTCTGTTGAAGGTGTTTCTACTGGAGCTGCTATTTCTGTTGTTCCTATTGGAGGTGCTGTAGCCGTGGCTGTTGCTGTTGCTTCCACCCTTGTTGCAGCTGTGTTTCCAAGCTTACCATCTCTTCCTCCTACCAGTTGTGGGTTCCTCTGTTAAGGGGGAGGTGTGAGTCTTCATCTCTCTAAAAGCAAGGTAGAATTCTTTTCCTATTCCCTCAATCTCGTTCAATTGACTTATTAGGAAACCTCCTGTGTAGGTAGTTCCCTCCTCAAACTATTGCTTGACTCTATAAACACTTTTAGAAGTGTGTGTTTATCCTGTATGATTTCTTGTTGATACCTCATTGTTGTTATAGAAGTGTTCCTCTAGTATCATATTATGTTAAGTTTTAAGCTAACCAACTGTAGGATTCAATCCTTGATCACTATCTTCTATTTCTATTCCCCTTCCTTACTAAGTCTTGGAATTCTATAACCATCTTGACCTCATGAGAACATGGGATTTAGTCAGCTTGTTTGATTACCTCTGTATTGTTGAGTTCATATGGTTGCTATTCAACACTCATGTCTTTAATTATAATCTTATGTATTGGTAGGATTCCTTTCTTAATCTCTTAGTTCCCTGACCACCTTTTCTTTGATTCCTTGGTTAATGGCATGTGGTACCTTAAGCATGCCATCCTTCCAATATGAGAACTCAAACTTTTGTCAAATCTAATAGTCATGTTATTTCCAAAGTTTAGAAAATATGTCTATGTTAGAAAATCAACATTACACCAAGTTTTAGTTGATCCTCAAGTCACAAGTAACTACATGTTATTGTCTTTGATCAATTCAACTCAATTCAGAGTGTTGATCTCATCGTATAGGTTAGATAGAACCTTAATGTTTTTCTAATCAAGTTGGAAATGTTAGGAACTTTTTAGAACTATTTGAGGTTGAATTAAGTGGCTTTCTGAAGTTTTACATAGCCCCTGTCGACAGACGAAGGGCTGGCTGTCGACAGGAACCCCTGGCCAGAACCAGAAAACCAGCACTGTGTGTCCCTGTCGACAGGCTCCTGGTTTGCTGTCGACAGGTGCACACAGAACTGAAATCCCAGTTCTGGAAAAACAGCCCCTGTCGACAGCAGACCCAAGCTTGTCGACAGGTCTTGACAGAGCCATGTTTCCAGCATCTTTTTGACTCCGTTCTTCGTTGTAAATCCTACCCAATTGCTCCAACTAATAATCTACCTATAGTTTGTGTTTTTTACTATCTAAACCTCTACTAAAACCAGTCATGTGATCTTTCCTTTTTCCTTGAATTATTTCTTCAAGTTCCGAACAAAATTGTTCTTGTGAAACTATCAATTTCTGAAATCAATGAAGGAACCAAAGTTCCTTGGTTCTTGTGTGCAAATATTGAGTAATTATGAGTAAAATCCTTGTATCCTTGACTCATTACAATAATGAGTAGTTATGATGACGAGTTGCGAGTCTTTGGGACTCATTTGAGTAATATGCCTGCCAAATAAAGTGCTGGTTCAGTCTTGGGGGAGCGCCCGAATTCGTCAGTGGCCGCGCGGGGGCGATGAGGACAGTGGATGTTGGCATGCATCATTAAGTGTTTGATTAGTCATCATGATACACATGTGTGTGTGAATACGTGCTTGATTCTAAACTTAAGTGACATCCTGAGTTATTGATCATGCTCCTATATTACCTTGGTTCTTCATGTGTTATTGAATTGACTCATTCGTTCATAGCTTTGAACACTCATTGTTAATAATGTTCATGTTCTTATCTTGAGATCATACCAGGAATTGAATTCTACTGGGCTAGTTCGCTCACCAAATCCTACTATTTCAGGTACCTATAATTCTAGAAGGCAGAAACTTCGGGATTTGTGTGTGGAGAGACCAACCATGACGACATTTTACTTATGAGATTGTAATCAGAAATCATGTAACATCTATTGAATGATGAATAATAATTTTTATTTAGTGAAGCCTCTGAGCAACGTCCTATTCAGTTAGTTCAATTGTACTCTTGATTTCTCGTTCGTTCACGTTCCGGCATTTATAGATATATTAAATGTCGTGACGTGACAGAATGGTATCAGAGCCTTAGTTCGATAAATCTAGGGATAACCTGTGAGGATGGGTAGAAAGCCTAAGGTTAAGCTAGATAAGTATAGTTGGATATAAATTCTATTGAGTATGAAATGAAAATTTGGAGGTTGGTTTTTCCCTATGATTCTTCTCCCTTCCAAAACTTCATGCTTGTAGTTCCTTTATCCGTATAAACCCATGTTTACATTTATCCTTGATTCTGAAAACGTCATTAGGGTGTTTTCCTATCCATTATGATCATGTTTTAGCTAGAGTTGTGTTATGACTCAAGCATACTATGAAACTCATCCCATTAAAAAAAAAAGTTTTAGGAAGTGTTGCACTTCTAGTTATCATCTTGCTTTTAGATTCCCATACCACAATATATCCCTATTGTCCTACTTGTCTCCCTCATGAAATATGGTGTTAGAACTGGAATTAAGACCATTTTAATGTTGTCAATCATGTAAAGATTCATAGGAACACTTGGTAGAATTTCCTGTGGTAGTTCTACCACATTTGTGGAAGTTTAGACTTTACCTGTTGACTGACAGCACTTACCTGTCGACAGCCGACTCTGGTCTGTCGACAGATACCCTCAGAACCAGAAAAACCTTGCTCTGTCTGTTGTCATCTGTCGACAGCCATTTTCTAGCTGTCGACAGACACCAGTTTGTGTTGAACTGATCCTTCTTCAGTTAGATGTGTCAGCAGGTTCAGTCAGAAATGTCAGCAGGACCTTGTAAGACTGAACTCATACCTTATTTACATTTCATATCATTTAAGTAAATGATTCATTTACTTAAGATATTACATGTAAATAAGGAAGTACCCCCCATTTGAATCCAATAAAAATATCAAAATCATATCTCTTACCAATAAAAGTCAACTCTCCCACCGAAGAAGAAAAACGTAATTTTTGCAATTCCATCAAAATATCGTCTTTCTAATTTCTCACAATTTGGCCTACCTAAAAATTTCATAATTCAAATAAACCTAGTAGAATGTTAAGAATCTAAGGTCCGGTGAAAAATGGTAAACACACATATGACTTCTCCAAGGGAGCCCTCTCCTACTGAAGAAAAGTCAAACTTGTTCACCCTTTAATTTATATCATCTTTAGACTTGAACTCATCAAAATTTTCTTTCTAACTCTATCCCAAGGATCCAATGTTTTCAAGTTGAGTTAAATCTTATAATTTTGCTTCATTAATCAATAGCATGGCGTGTTAACACACACAAACAAATTGACTTGGGTCAGTAGGAAGTTTCGAATGAATCAACCCTATATTTTCTAGAATTGACCTCAATCAGGTGATTGCAGTTTTGACTAATTATCCATCACTAGAGTTGATCTTGTAATATCCCAGTATCAACCTCACATATGAGTAGTGTCAACCTAAGAAGTAATCAGGGTCAACACACTTAATAGACCTTTTGACTTTATGAATTTTCATATGTTATAAAAGACTTGTGTTAAATATTTATTACATTTAGCTGAATATATCAAAACCAGGAACACAACATATATCATCTGTCATATCTCAAAATCCTACAAGAAAAAGGTACCATTTAATCATGGAGGTTAATGTATCAAATAACTAGATACATACTGTAACAATTGTATTAATAGTATGAATCAGAAAAGCTGAGTTTTAAATCACATGATTAACTAACTAAATTTAATTTGTTTGCTCAACCAGCGTAATGGGAGAAGAAGCACAATGGAAAGAGGTTCAACATGCAATGGACAACCTTGCTCAGTCCTTAGAACGAATAGTTCCCGTCGATAACCAAGGAAAAATGGAACTGCATAAGGACATTAAGAGTCTAAACTCTCAAGAAATAGTGAGTATTACAGTGTCCATACGGAAGAAGACAATTCCTCCCAATGATAGAGAAATAACTGGCAAACAGAAGATGAAGCGGAGCAAAGAGAACAAAAAGAATAAGAAAGCCAAAAAGCAAGCAAACGAAGCTTGTGCATCTTGTCACAAATCAGGCCACATCAAAAAGAATTGTTGGCGGAGACTAGGAGCATGTTTAAAGTGTGGAAGTCTAGAGCATCGGATCTCAAAATGTCCTGCACTCTCAGAGCAAAGACAAGAGTTCAAGAAAACTTGAAGCCACAAAGAAATTTTAAGTGACTGAAGCTATTAGAAGAAATTTTATGTATAAGTTAATCGATTAGAGTATAGTAAGAAGTGCTTGGATTTAGTTGTTGTAGTAGGATAAAACTTGGTAAGTTTTTCCAATCAATGTAATTTTACAAGGCTGATTATAGAGTTCTGTACTGGAAATCTTATGTGATAAATAAAATTCTCGTTGTCTATCTTTACTCATCAAACCTTATTACCTTTTCAAGGGAATATGTACTCATATAACTCTATGAGGGTTATAGTTATTCCTTGATAAAAGAAATCTTAGGAGTAATATACTACTACCAAAAATAAGAAATGTAGCAGCATGTACTAATGAAACCCCTGTTCATCACATGGCTCCATAAGATTTAAAAATGCTAACTAATATTCAGATTTCCATCAACTAATGATGTCGTGTTATAGAAAGTGTATAGGATGGTAATCATAATAAGATTAGTGAAACTAATCTGAAATAGATAAAGATTCCAAAAACTGAAAACTTACATCTTTGTGATCCATCCAAACTAAGTCAAGAAGTTTGGAGGACCAAACCTTTTTAGTGGGAGAGAGTTGTAATGCCCCAGAAATTTAAAATGTTAAGAAAATAAATAATTTGGTTAAAATACCTTAGAGTTGTTATTAAATTGTGATAATTAGATGAAGACTTAATTAGTGGTAATGAACGTTATCCCAGTATCGTACCTCGAAGTGCGTGCCTCCACAGGGCGATACCGGAAAACGACAACGAAATAAAAATCCGAGAACATCAAAATTTCCAGAAAAATGTGGAGAAATCAAATATGTAATTATCTGAATTTTTTGACGTACGGATTTCAAGGTACAGTCGACGCGACCATTTTTCGGGTGATTTTTCACCTAGTGTAAAATAAATTCTAAAAATAAAATAAAAATCACCATAATTTGTAAAACCATTATATTAGTCTATGGTTGAAATTTTAATACAAATGGATACCATTTGAATATGTTTACATAAAGTTTAGTGGGCTAGCTGAATTTTGGACTAATTACGGAAGGGATTTTCTGGGATTTCTGGGTGTTTACGTGGAAGCCCTGGGAAGGCCAGCGTACATGGAAGTGGGATGAACATGTTACCCTTTAGGTATAAGTTATGGGAGCTATGCATGGCAAACGTGTCCAGACATGGTTTAAGGGGATTAAAACCTTGACACCTTGATGGCTATCGTGCCATCATGCATGGCCGGCGTTGAGGGTTATAAAAACCCCCCAATACCCAGCTTGCGAACCTTCTAAGTCTGCTCTTTCTGCAACTGTGTTTGCAAGACCTCATACTGTGAGTGTAGTGGGTGAATTGTGGTGGAAGTCATCGTTTTCTGTTGGAGCTGCTGCTTCTGTTGAAGGTGTTTCTACTGGAGCTGCTATTTTTGTTGTTCCTGTTGGAGGTGCTGCAGCCGTGGCTGCTGTTGCTTCCACCCTTGTTGCAGCTGTGTTTCCAAGCTTACCATCTCTTCCTCCTACCAGTTGTGGTTCCTCTGTTAAGGGGGAGGTTGTGAGTCTTCATCTCTCTAAAAGCAAGGTAGAATTCTTTTCCTATTTCCCTCAATCTCGTTCAATTGACTTATTAGGACCTCCTGTGTAGGTAGTTCCCTCCTCAAACTATTGCTTGACTCTATAAACGCTTTTAGAAGTGTGTGTTTATCCTGTATGATTTCTTGTTGAATACCTCATTGTTGTTATAGAAGTGTTCCTCTAGTATCATATTATGTTAAGTTTTAACCTAACCAATGTAGGATTCAATCCTTGATCACTATCTTCTATTTCCCCTTCCTTACTAAGTCTTGGAATTCTATAACCATCTTGACCTCCTGAGAACATGGGATTTAGTCAGCTTGTTTGATTACCTCTGTATTGTTGAGTTCATATGGTTGCTATTCAACACTCATGTCTTTAATTATAATCTATGTATTGATAGGATTCCTTTCTTAATCTCTTAGTTACCTGGCCACCTTTTCTTTGATTCCTTGGTTAATGGCGTGTGGTACCTTAAGCATGCCATCCTTCCAATCTGAGAACTCAGACTTTTGTCAAATCTGATAGTCATGTTATTTCCAAAGTTTAGAAAATATGTCTATGTTAGAAAATCAACATTACACCAGTTTTAGTTGATCCTCAAGTCACAAGTAACTACATGTTATTGTCTTTGATCAATTCAACTCAATTCAGAGTGTTGATCTCATCGTATAGGTTAGATAGAACCTTAAGTTTTTTCTAATCAAGTTGGGAATGTTAGAGGAACTTTTTAGAACTATTTGAGGTTGAATTAAGTGGCTTTCTGAAGTTTTACACAGCCCCTGTCGACAGACTTAGGGTTGGCTGTCGACAGGAACCCCTGGCCAGAACCAGAAAACCAGCACTATGTGTCCCTGTCGACAGGCTCCTGGCTTGCTGTCAACAGGTGCACACAGAACTGAAATCCCAGTTCTGGAAAAACAGCCCCTGTCGACAGCAGACCCAAGCTTGTCGACAGGTCTCGACAGAGCCATGTTTCCAGCATCTCTTTGACTCAGTTCTTCGTTGTAAATCCTACCCAATTGCTCCAACTAATAATCTACCTATAGTTGTGTTTTTTACTATCTAAACCTTACTAAAACCAGTCATGTGATCTTTCTTTTTCCTTGAATTATTTCTTCAAGTTCCGAACAAAATTGTTCTTGTGAAACTATCAATTTCTGAAATCAGTGAAGGAACTAAAGTTCCTTGGTTCTTGTGTGCAAATCTTGAGTAACTATGAGTAAAATCCTTGTATCCTTGACTCATTACAATAATGAGTGTGTTATGATGACGAGTTGCGAGTCTTTGGGACTCATTTGAGTAATATGCCTGGCAAATAAAGGGCTGGTTCAGTCCTGGGGGGAGCGCCCGAATTCGTCAGTGGCCGCGCGGGGGCGATGAGGATAGTGGATGTTGGCATGCATCATTAAGTGTTTGATTAGTCATCATGATACACGTGTGTTGTGAATACGTGCTTGATTCTAAACTTAAGTGACATCCTGAGTTATTGATCATGCTCCTATATTACCTTGGTTCTTTATGTGTTATTGAATTGACTCATTCGTTCATAGCTTTGAACACTCATTGTTAATAATGTTCATGTTCTTATCTTGAGATCATACCTGTGAATCCTTCTTAATTCAAGGAATTGAATTCTACTGGGCTAGTTCGCTCACCAAATCCTACTATTTCAGGTACCTATAATTCTAGAAGGCAGAAACTTCGGGATTTGTGTGTGGAGAGACCAACCATGACGACATTTTACTTATGAGATTGTGAATCAGAAATCATGTAACATCTATTGAATGATGAATAATAATTTTTATTTAGTGAAGCCTCTGAGCAAACGTCCTATTCAGTTAGTTCAATTGTACTCTTGATTTCTCGTTGTTCACGTTCCGGCATTTATAGATATATTAAATGTCGTGACGCGACACAGGGAGTGTCGACACACAAGCAACCTATGTCGACACCACTGTCCACTTTCATACTTCATTGTTTGCTGGATGCATGGGATGTGTCGACACCACTGAACATGTGTCGACACAACTGGCTTGCTTTCATGTTTATTTGCTCTGGGAATGAGTCATGTGTCGACACACTATCTGAATTGTGTCGACACTACTGTCATCAAATGAACATTTTCTATGAGCTACACATGAAAAATAGTGTTAGATATTATTGAAGCATGATTTCCACATTTGTATGGATCACAGTTAAACATCATCAAAACAGGAGATCCAACAGACCTGATTGTCAACTAGAGTCAACACTACTGTGACTTGTCTTCAGGAGCTTGCTGGGCAGACTTTGTGAGTCGACCTGATTGTCAACTAGAGTCGACACTACTTTGAC